>CANTUQ010000016.1:5785000-6385000 GCA_947683425.1 Excoecaria cochinchinensis | reverse complement strand
AATAATGATAACAATAGTAACAAAATAATAATATAGTAATAACAATAATAATAATAATAATAATAATAATAATAATAATAATAATAATAAATGATAATATTAATTATAATAATAATAATAGCAATAATGCAAAGTAATAATGATAACATGAATAAAAATGATGATAATAATAATAATAATAATAATAATATTAAAATAATAACAACAAAACACAATGATAATTAATAATAACTAAATATACCCAATAATAACAATGATAATAATAATAATAGTAATAATAAATAATATAAAATAAATATAAATTAAATAATATTAATAACAAAAATACTAATAATAAATAAATAATAATGATAACAGTAAGTAAACATAATAACAATGATACAAACTAATAAAAAACAGAATAATAATAATAATAATAATAATAATAATAATAATAATAATAATAATAATAATAATAATAATAACAACACAACACAATAACATTAATAATGATAATAACAAATAATCACAAAATGCAATAACCAATAACAAATAAATACAATAATGAATCTAATAATAAATAAATAACATTAATAACAATACAATTAATATAACTAAATAATACTAATGATAGATCAATAAAAATAATAATAACAATAATAATATAATAATAATAATAATAAATATTAAAAATAATAATAGTAATAATAATAATAATATAATACTAATAAACAGAAAATAAATAAATGTATAATAATAATAATAATAAAATAATTAAAACAGAATATTAATGAATAATAATAATAATAAAATAAATAGAAATTTAATAAAATAGGGGTTACCGGTTTTTTGCCGCCGGAGCCACCGTGGGTGGCCGGTGATGAGCACCTCCCTCACCGGGGGATAGATCGCCACCCGAGGAACCCACCGGAGTTGGTCACGCGCCGGAATAAGCTTCGTCGTTGCCGAAAAATGGGTCGGAAGCTCGCGCCACCACCCTCTCCGATCTCTATCACGCCAGCGGCTACGGATGATCGGCGAGCACCGTCGGCTTCATCCGGGTCCCCTCTCAACTGCGGCGGGGCGCATGCAGTGATCGGCGGCCACCCGCCACCTCCTTTCATTTTTTCTTCTTTTTCCTTGGTTCCGGCGTCGTCCTCTGTGTTTTGGCCCCTGTTTCCCTCTCTTGTTTTGCCTTTATTTCCTCTTTCTATTTCACTTCTTTGTCTCTCTTTTCTTTATTTTCCTTTGATTTGGTTTGTTCTTGTGCTCACTTGCTCTCTCTTTAATTTTTTTCCCTTTTTTTGTTCTTCCGCCGAGAGCCTGCTCTCTCTTCTTCTTTTTTATTTTTCTTTTCCTTTCAATTTATTCATCCAGCCGAGAGAGAGTCCCCCTTTTGATCTCCTCATTATATTCTTTTTATACCCTAGAATTAGGGTTAAGGTCATCTAAATAATTCCCTCCATTTTATTATTTTTTATTTTTTTTTATTTTAACTAATTTACACACTTTTAATTTATTTAAACTAAACACATATATTAATTAATTAAACATTACAATTAAACACTCTATATTTTCCTACCTTCTTAATTTGATCAATCTACTTAAATTACGACATCTATTTTATCTAATTAAGCCCCACATTTATTTTCTTCTTTTTTTTCAACTTTAATTATCCTAAAATATTAACTAGTTAATCAACTAATGTTAATTATTAATTTATCTTACAATATCAACTAATTAAATTAACCTAATCTTAATTTTTGATTTATCTAATTAAATTAACCTAATCCTAATTTTTTTTTATTTTTAATTTTACCTACATATTTTATGTATTTATTATTATTATTTTTTTGGAGGAATTTATCAAGGACCCAAAATTGCCATTGCCATTTTTTTCAACATTAAACCCAACTCGGGACCCGGTGTCTACAGCTATTCATTAAAAATGCGAGCCCGTATTTGAGAGAGGGATTAAGAATGAAAGGACTGAAGGATTGGGAGTCGTTGAAGGACATCGCCATTGAGGCTGAGGGAGGGTACCTTGTTAGGAAAGCAGGTAATGAGAACTATCCCAGGAGGGGTAGCACTAGCCAGGGGGCTAGTAGACTATCAGGTTCCGCCAGTGGTACAAGGAAGACTGCCGAGGTGTCAGCTGCGAATGCTACCCCGAGGCATTTTTCCAATCTTGGAAGGTCTTTGTCATGGGTATTGAGAAGATTGATGAAAGAGGGTAAGTTGTAACCTATGCCACCCAAACCTGCTAGAACCCAAGGCACGCCAGGATATAAAGATGATGAGTATTGTGCATATCACCAGCACACTGGGCATATAACTGATAACTGCAAGACTTTGAGGCACGCGATTCAAGATCTGATTGACTCAAAGCAGATTACAGACCCGGAGAAGAGAGGTGGTCAACAGAAAGTTGGGTACAATAACATGCCTCCGCAAGTGAATATGATCGGGTCCAGTTTGCCCGAGAACTTTGTGTTGAAGGAGTTATACGGCAACGATATCCACACTGCTGTCACAAACCTCTATGAGGGGAGTGAAGAAGGGCTTCCCGCTGCAGTGATCGATTGCTGGTTCACTGATGATAGTGGAACTGAAAATAATAATTCTGATGTATTTTTCGACCCATGGGGTTTAGAGGAGGAAGGAGAAGAGCCAAAGAAGAAGGAAGTGGGAGCCGTGACCCGGAGTGGAAGGGTAACCCCAGAAGTTGAGAAGCCCCAAGAGCTGGTTGAGCCCAGGAGGGGAAAGGAGCCGGAAGAAGATCCAATTATTAAACAACTAAAAAAGACGCCGGCTCAAATTTCAATATGGGATCTTCTGAGACAGTCGCCATCACATAGACAAAAGGTGGTAGAAGCTTTGTGCGAAGCAACAGTGGCAACAACCATTTTGCCTACGGAACTTCTGGATGTAGTGAAAGGAGGATCGGGGAAAAATGTTGTTTTTACCAGTGCTGATTTGCCGGCAGAAGGCCGCAATCATAATCGCCGTCTGTATATAAGGGCACAGATAAACCAAAAGCACACCGCCTGTGTAATGGTAGATGATGGTTCTTCGATAAATGTGTGCCCACAGGTAGCAATGGCAACTTTTGGGGTAACAGAGGATATGTTGGCAAAATCTGATCTCACCATCACAGCATATGACAACTCACGTAGGCAGGCTTTGGGGACATTCACAGCAGCGGTGAAGATGGGACCGGTAGAGTCAGAAGTGGAGTTTGTGGTGCTGCCTATACCCGCCAATTTCTCGGCTTTGCTAGGCAGACCATGGTTTCATAAGTTGGGAGGAGTTCCCTCTACACTGCACCAGATGGTAAAGATACCTCACGAAGGCCAGATTATGACTATAAAGGCTGCACGGGAGAATCAGGTTTCAGTGCTCGAGATATCTAGGCAGCCGTTTAATGGGTTTCATGTTGCCATGATAAGTGAAGAAGAGTAGAAGGAAGAAAGCCCCCAGGTATTAAATATGATGAAAAAGATGTCATTCCTCCCTGGCGCAGGACTGGGTAAGAATTCTCAGGGGATGCCAATAGCTGTTACCACCAAGGGCCAAAAGGACATAAGGGGCCTAGGATACACAGGTGTTGTAGAGAGGGGTGAGAAGTCAAAAATCGAAATTCCTCATATCTGGAAGACTTTTGTGCCAGCAAACGCAACATGTGCCTATACAGGGGAAGAGGAACTACAGTGGCTGGATGGAAGAATTGTGCTAGGGTTTGAGGTTTTCAATGATGTCTATGACTGGGACATTGGATCGATCAAGCCAGCAGAGGGCTTTTGGGATGAGGAAATCATGACCAGTAAGACTATTTGGGACCGTGAGATGCCTGAAAAAGTGATGACTGAGAAAATGGTAGCCGCCCAGCTGAAAGGGAAAGCGAAGGTAGAGGGAACCATGCAGGAGTTGATTAGGGAGCCCCTAAAGAGCCAAAGTGATGTAGGACCGTCAACCGTGGCAGATACGCCAGCAGAGGAGGAAGAGGAAAATAGTTTAGATTTTTTTTTTGCTCCAGAACTTTTCAATGATGTTAATGACAATTTCAATCTTATTAATAAATTGAATGATTTTGCTTACTTGTGTGATGTTTCTGATGATTTCACTATGCATGATCATGATCATCCATCCATATTTGATATTGATTCAACTGATGCTACTCCATTTAATCTTGGAACCATAGAAAACCCAAAAGAAATTTTGGTAGCATCAAATATAACTCCTGAAGAGCGAGAAAAATTTGAGAGAATCTTAAAAAAATATGAAAAGTCTTTGCCTGGACCTACGAAGATATGCCAGGAATCGATCGGGAAATTGCAGAGCACGCCATTCCTACCTATCCAGACCATAAACCCGTTAAACAAAAATTGAGAAGGCTTAGACCAGAATGGGCAGAGAAAGTGAAGGAGGAGATTCGCCAGCAAATCAAAGCCAAGTTTCTAGTTGAGGTGCAATATCCAACTTGGTTGGCCAATGTTGTCCCCGTAGCCAAAAAGAATGGCAAAGTAAGGGTATGTGTGGATTATCGGGATTTGAATAAGGCCTATCCAAAGGATGATTTTCCATTACCTCATATAGATGTGTTGATAGATAGCGCCGCTGCTTGCGAGATGTATAGCTTTGGAGATGGTTATGCGGGTTACAATCATATTCTCAATAAAATAATTGACCGAATTAAGACGGCTTTCATCACAGAATGGAGGACCTATACTTATTAGGTAATGCCTTTTGGCTTGAAAAATGCAGGAGCCACTTACTAGAGGATGGCAACAAAGATATTGGATGACCTGATCCATAAAGAGGTGGAGGTATACGTTGATGATATGATGATCAAGTCAGTCACTAGAGAAGGTCATTTTGAGGCCTTAGAAAAGTTCTTCCAGAGGATAAGCAAGTACAACCTGCGGTTAAACCCTAAGAAGTGTATTTTTGGTGTTACCTCAGGGAAGCTCCTACGACACATAGTTAGTGAAAGGGGAATTGAGATTGACCAAGATAAGGTTAAGGCCATCAGAGAAATGCCGATACCACAGAAGGAGAAGGATGTAAGAAGTTTTCTGGGAAGGTTGCAATATATCAGTAGGTTTATTGCCAAGCTTACTTCGATTTGTGAACTTTTCTTCAAACTACTCAGAAAAGACCAACCAGTAGTATGGAACGAGAATTGTCAGAAGGCTTTTGACACCGTCAAAGAATACTTGCTGAATCCACCAGTGCTAAGACCGCCGCGGCCTGTCAAACCACTGATCCTATACCTGGCCATAGAGGACAGCTCTGTAGGCGCTATGATGGCCCAAGAGGACGAATTTGGAGTGGAATTTGCTGTCTAGTACCTTAGCAAGAAGTTTTTGGCTTATGAGGTTAAGTACACAGAAGTAGAAAAGATTTGCCTTGCAGTAGTCTGGGCTTTTAAGAAATTACAACATTACTTTCATGCCTACAAGGTACAGGCAGTCGCGAAGCAGAATCCCCTGAGGTACTTGCAAGAGGCCCCGTCCTTACTTGGGAAAATGGGTAGGTGGTTGTGGTTACTTCAAGAGTTTGATGTAGAGTATGTTACTCGGAAGACCATCAAGGGACGTGCAGTGGCCGAGTTTCTAGCAGAACACCCGATTCAGGGAGACTCATACGAGTTTAACTTTCCAGATGAGGATGTGACTGCCATCGGAGTTCAGGGTTGGAAATTGCACTTTGATGGAGCCGTAAACAGCAAGGGGGCAGGAGTAGGAGCCATTCTGATAACCCCGAACGATGAGAGGCTTCCCTTGGCGAAGAAGTTAAGGTTCAAGGCTACCAATAACGAGGCTGAGTATGAAGCGTGTATTTTTGGATTAGAGGCCTTAATAGCCTTAGGAGCAAAGAATGTGGAAGTGTTCGGTGATTCCTCCCTGGTGGTCAATCAAATTCGAGGTGAATGGGCCGTGAAAGAAGAGAGGCTAATGCCATATATCCAGCGTTTGAGGGGCCTAAGCAGTCGGTTTGAAGTATGTACATTCCATTTTGTTCCAAGGGATGAGAATCAGTTAGCCGATGCGCTCGCCACGTTAGTATCAATGTGGGACAACCCTGAAGGAGTGGTAATGAAGCCAGTTTTGATTTATAGCTCCGAAAGACCTAGCTTCGAGTCCAAATCAGTTATGGAAGTAGAAGTGGCAGATGGGAGGCCGTGGTATCATGACATTATGAACTATCTAGAGAACGCGACATTTACAGAGGAGGCTACCGAAAAGGATCAGAGAATGATTCGCAAACTGTCCACTCAGTTCATCTGCATAGATGGGATGTTGTACAAACGACAAGCTGATGGTATCCAATTGAGGTGTTTGGATGAGAAATAGGCCAAGAGGGTAATGGAAAAAACACACGCCGAAGTATGCGGAGCCCATATGAACGGGTTGACATTGACCAAGGAGATCATGAGGTAAGGCTTCTACTGGCTTACGATGGACAACGATTGTTCAAAGTATGTCAAGATGTGCCAGCTATGCCAGCAGTACGCGGATTTAAGGCACTTGCCAGTGTCAGAGCTACGCAGCCTAACGTCAACTTGGCCATTCGCTGCTTGGGGAATAGACATTATTGGAGAGATCCGCCCTACGGCCTCCAATGAGCATAAATACATAATAGTCGCAATCGACTATTTTACAAAATGGGTAGAAGCGGAGTCCTTCAAGAAAATCGATGCAAGAGATATCGCCAGGTTCATTGAAAGGAATCTAATTTGCAGATACGGACTCCCACATCACATAGTGTCTGATAATGGGGTGCAGTTCATGGGAGAAACCAGGAAGCTTCTTGAGAAGTACGGAATCGAGCACCATAAATCCTCTCCCTATCGACCGCAAGCTAACGGGGCAGTAGAGGTTGCCAATAAGAACGTGAAGAAGATCCTAGCCAAGATGGTCCAAACCTACAAAGACTGGACGAAAAAGCTACCTTTTGCTCTATGGGGTTACAGAACGACGGTAAGGACATCTACAGGCGCTACGCCGTATTCTCTGGTTTATGGGACAGAAGCAGTGCTGCCAGTTAAAGTAGAGCTCAAGTCGCTGAGAGTAGTCATGGAATCTCAGATTCCAGAGTCTGAATGGGCACAACAGAGGTTACAGCATTTGAATTTATTGGATGAGAGTAGGCTGAAAGCTTACTATCATAATCAGATCTATCAGAAGAAGCTAGCCAGATCATTTGGGAGGAAGGTGAAAAAGCATCCGCTGAAGGAGGGAGATTTAGTGTTCAAACAGATGAGATCAGGGGTACCGGATATCAGAGGGAAGTTTAGACCAACCTGGGAAGGACCATTCATCCTCAAGAAGCTGCTGTCAAAAGGAGCTGCGATTTTGTCAGATAGTGATGGCAATGAATTCAAAGAACCGATCAATATTGACAGACTTAAAAGGTTCCATGGCTAAAGACCAAAATCAAAAGAAGAGAATGAAAGCCCCGCGGGCCGAAAATCGAAAAAGGCGGCCTTGCTAAAATCGAGCGCCTAGTCAGGGTGAAAACCGAAAAAAGGCATCCTGGGCAAAATTTAGAGGCATGAGAGAAAATATCCAATCATGAAAATCCGAGAGGGCTGATTAGAGATAGGAGTTTGATACTATCAAGATTTTGGTTCCATGAATGAATAATTGAATCGGTACCAAAATGATCATGTATATTGAAATCGTACTGAAATGTACACAATTTTGTGAAATGAAATAAGACTTGATTTATTCATTTATATCATTGTCTAATTCTGCTTTAAAAAGAAACATCTTGCTCAAAATGCGTATAAAACTAAACTATGCCTTACTACTACCCTTGCTAGCTAAATGCCTTAGTCGCTGAGTTCGGTTATCAGATGATGGGCTAAGTATCCACCTTTTGTACGCGATGGTGGAAGTGACAGAATGATTCCCGAAGGGAGGTATGATAGTTTTCAATGGAAGCCGACTCCAAAGCTCATAATAGCGGGAAGCAAAAGCCGCAGAAAGGACTCCACCTCGAAAGGATAGAGGGAGTCTCACCACATCCTGAGTCATCCCAAGTTGACGAGAACAACGACCCATAATATAGAAAGTTTCCTCGCGAAGCCCGCATAGGGGAACGCATCCTGAAGACCCGTCAATAACTGCACTGGACAAGGGAAGCCAAGCGTGCGAGAAGCTAATATCCTCATCTGATATCTCACTGAATCTGGTAATGCCCTCGTCAGAGGTCCCAGGTAAGTACAGACGCCGGCGAGGAAGAAAACACTTCGCAGAGTACTAATTAATGACTCTAGGGGGTGGCTCTGACAAAAGCTTCAATTTCTCCTGCAACCAAATCTGAAAGAAGAAACAAAAAAATAATAAAAGCCAAAGAAAATAGAATAAAAGGCAAAGAAAAGCCGCTGGAGTAAGTTGGATTTACTTCAGGCAAAACTTAGGCATAGGGTTGTGTGAAAATCCGAAAGGACGCACTTCCCGCTAAGAAAAGCTAGTGTGAAAATCCACAAGGGATGCACTACCTTTTAAAATAATGACGTACCTGAAGTAATAAGGGACTTCCGGAGAATGAAGTGGTAGGCCCAGCACAAACAGAGTCCAAACCCAAGATAGTCTCAGCCAGAATGAGAGGGAAAGGGGTCAGCCCGCGATGGAAGTCGTCAAGAATTCCAAACAGACGGGGGTCTCCGAGCAGTTCCACTGAGGTCACGACTAGATACTTCATCAGGCAAAAAAGGAAGAGAACACTTACGCTGTACGAGGGAATGTTGGAGAATTCATCCATTGCTTCAATCAGAGGTTCCAAAGTAAATACTGGGCCCTGAGGAACTAAACGAGCAACGTCAGAAGGAGCTATACTTAAGGACAGAGCAATATCCCGATTTTGGATCAAACCATAGCGAGGTACGCAGGGCAAAGCACCAGGGGGATACCAACTCCCGACGATAGCAGCAAGTTCTTCAGGCAGGAAGCATATTTCCTGATAGGTGAACCTGAAAACATGAAAATGAGGATCCCGGAAGTGGGTCGCAGCCAAAAGAAGGTTGTAGTCTATCTTGACTCTTCGTAAAAACCTTAGTCCAGAAAGGGGGACAAGGGTGTTGTGCTCCCAAATTTGAGCATCGTCTAAGATACGGTGCATTTTGGAAAGAAAAGGAGAATTCATGGCCCAAACATCTAAAGTCACAGTTGCTAAGGGGAATAAAGGAGGAAAAAAGGGTAAAAACTAGAGAAAAGAGCCTATTATGAAGCTAAAATAAGGAAGAGGCACGAAATCCAAGAAAAAGGCTGGGTTTAATAGGTTTGGTTTACCGACGGCTAGCCCGTCCCTATAATCAGACGGTTAACCCGTCTGTACTTGTCCACTTGGCAGGTTTTGCATCGTGCATATCACGCGCATTAATTAGGTAATTAATGAGGGTTAAAAGCGGAATCTGAATAGACAGACGGAATGCCCGTCTGTCGCTACATGAATGGAAAGCCCGTCGGTACTTAAAATCTATATATAGGCGTAGGTACCGACGGGCTGTCACTTTCTTTCCTTTCTTCTTTGCACCGACGCTTTTCCCTTTGTTTCCAGCGGTTTCTTTTCATTTTTTGCACCAGTTGTGAGTCTTTTACTTCTTCTTTGGGTTTCAACTTCAAGGTTAGTAAAATCCTTCCATCTTTTGATCATTTTTATTTTATTTTATCATGAGTTATGTAATTTAATCTTCTTCTTTCTTCTTTTGAATTAGTATAATTAGTAGCCTTATTAGTTAATTGAAATGCCATTTGTTTAGTAATAAAATGCATGACTTGAAGCATAGAATAAATAGCATGCAATTTTTTTCTTTTTAATGGGCACAAGATGGATTGACATATATGGTTTGAAAACAATTAGTGATAAATTTTTTTAGATAAGGCATGGCTTTAGAAATGCATGCACATTGGAACCAATGCTAGGAAATAGGAAGCAAAGCAGATTTGAGCATGTTGCAATGATTGCTTGGGGCCTGAGGCCTGTCCTTCTTTTTTGTTTTATTTTATGCAGGAGGTTGGGCACATCCTTGCCGGGGTGCTGCCCAAATTTTTTTTAGCAAATGAGAACATATTGCATTATTGCTTGGGGCCCGAGGCCTGTCCCTTCTTTTTTTTTGTTTTGTTTTTTATGCAGGAGGTTGGGCACACCCTTGTCGGGGTACTGTACATAATTTATCTCATTGGTTTAGACACATTCCCGCCAGAATGTTGCCTCAATTTCTAAGCAAAGTTTCATTTATGTCTATGATGCCAACCTAACTGTTTACCTCATTCGCAGGATGCCACCGCGACGATATGCTCCTCACGACGAGCCCGAGCCTTAGGCCCCGGGGTGGATGAGTGATGAGGCTAGACAGAGATATACGGCGCTGGCTCAGGTGCAGTTCCGAGCTAGTCGCTTCATTTCCCGACCATTCCTTGAGGCTCTGGGAATGGCAGATGAGGTTGACATTCTGACAGCAGGCGCGGGATGGATGGAGTTTTTGACGCCTGCCTTCTAGACTCACCCGGAGATAGTACGGCAGTTTCTTGCCACGTTACAGTATGGGGGATATCAGAGATCCGACACAGACGTAGGTGTCATACAGTTTTGGATCGAGGGCCATCATTATAGTATTACCAGTCAGCGGTTCACAGAGGCCATGGGGCTTCCATTCGGGCAAGATGTCATAGCACCTCAGAGGTCAGTTAGACGTCAGCATTGGGCAGTCATCGCCTTGCCGGGAGTGCCGTATGATCATAATACGGCAAAGAGCACGGTACTCTCATCACAGGCCCTGCGATATGTTCACAGAGTCCTATCCAGCTCATATTTAGGACAAGCTGGTAACCCAGGTGTGACGCATGCCGGATCCCCGTGGCCGCCCCTCTGACCGCCTACTTGAGGGCGATCGGGCAATTGAGGATCCGTTGGCAAATTGTAAGGATATTTACAAGTGCGTCTATTTTGGGCAACAAGGAGGTTTCATGGAGTCGCCACCCAATAGAACATTGGGGAAGTTTCTCTCGCCTCGGAGAGCCTAAGACTGCGCTTAGTATCCATTTTGGGCCAACCAAAGGGGTCTTGGAGGGTAAACCTCTCGCCCTAAGGAGCCTAGGATTAACGTCAAAGTCTCGTGACGTAAGAGGTGTCTTGGAGGTCATAGTTCCAATGAGTGATCGGATAGACCTCTCGCCTCTTTGAGCCCAAAGACCAGAGCTGGGTTCGGGACTTCTCATCTATTTCTACCTTGATTATTTTATGATCAAATTTTAATTTCCCTTAATTCGCTCTCTCTCCACACGATGCAATTGAATCAAAGTGCTTTTATTCACATTTGAAAAGCGGTAAATGAACAAGTAAATAATGAAAGCGATAAATTACAATAACACAGGGAGCGGAATACAACTCTCTTTTATAAATGTGCGACACATACACGAATCGGAGCATTGCTTACTTTGAGGACTTCGGTCCTCGCATGCATCATTATTAAAATGGATATTTTTATAGTGATGATTTTATTGGATAAAGAATAGGACATTGGGTCCTTGATTTTATGAAGAATTCAATTTATTAAATATAAAATGTTTGGCCGATTTTACATTAGCAAGAAATACAACAATTTTATCATATACAGGAGGAACAATAAACACATACATGAAATATAAAAGAGAGGAGGATAGGAAACTAAACCAGACGAACTTTTCGAATGCGTGAGAACTCCCTCGGGCTCCAACCAATCCAAGAAGCAAAAACATATTCTCACAAAACAAGTCAAAGGGATGTTAAAATACTGAAGAAAAGTTATAAATAAACATAAAAATTTGAATGAATAAAAAAGGGGAAAGAAAAAGATTTGAAAATGTGCAACAAAACCCACCGACGGGCTATACTGGATGACCGACGGGCGTCGGTTAAGGTGACTAATACGGCTCGTCCCTCACTCGAAGGAAGTCGTCTGTGGGGGTGACCGACGTGTTATGCTAAAAGGTGACCGACGGGCGTCGGTCACAACAGATGACCCGTCGGTCACCTTTGTACCAGAAAATAGAAGTTTTCCCAAAATCAAAAAGCAAGTTTTACACAAAACTCAAGAAAAATAATAGTAAGAAATGAAAATAAAAGCAAAAGCAAGTATAATATTGAAAATGAAGCTAAAACAAGGACAGAAAAGGGTGCAGAATATTTACCCTCAGAATAACTTTTTTGGTTGGATTCCTTATTATTGTATGGCTCTCCGCACGCTCCACGAGAGAACAAGATAAAAGAATCAAGAATGAGGGAAATAGGCCATTTCCTTCTTGATTTTTCTTGAAAACTGAATTTTTGGAATCAAAACCTTAGGAAAAACCAATTAAATTTAGCTCCTTTTAATGGTTTGATTCTTGAATCGATTAAATCCTTTTGGAAATGTGTATGTTGGAAGAGAGAGAAAAAACACGCGTGAATTTTGGCAGAGTTTCCCCCTTTTAGAAATTTTTCCAACCCTTTTTATGAGAAAATTCAAAGCTTTTATAAGCTAGGCACGACCGACGAGCGTCTGTGGTGGCCACGGGCATTGGAAGAATCCTACTGACACAAGGATTCATCCGACGGCCCTACCACTTTGACCGACGGGCGTCGAAAGGATCCTTCTGACACAAGGATTCATCCAATGGCCCTGCCAATTTGGCCGACAGGCGTCGGAAGAATCCTTCTGACACAAGGATTCATCAGACGGGCCGACCTCCTACCGACGGGCTGGCCGTCTCTTGAGAAAAAAATTCTTTTTTGGACTTTAAAAACTCCTCGATTTTCTCTCCTTCTACCTACGGGAGGTAAAAAGAACTCGTTTCTCGTGGAGCATGGGACTAAAGCCTCCGAATCTAAACCGTTGTATAGGCTCGGATGTCGATTTCATCACAGTTCTGATCCGAACCGCTCCAGGACACGATGCTTATAGTTGCCCCCAGTTTTGGGGAAACTAGTGTACAAGCGCCTAGACGAGCCAAAACTCAGAGAAAGGACAGAAAGGAAGAAAGCGTACCTGTGGCAGTTTTTACCTTCCGTGCCTTTTACCGGGTAGACCCCGTCTCGGTCTGTTCGGCGGGTGAAGATATCCCTATCGGTCTCGTCTCGACCTGTAGGTGTTGGTGAGATGCAGCATTCTCTAATCACGACCTCGATATGAAGAGCAGTGTTTCTTTAACCACAACTTTGATTGTTTCTGCTGGCCTCGTCTCTGCTCGCGCAGTGTTGAGAAGAAGTAGCACTCTCTGACTACAAACCCGGTGTGAAGAGCAGTGTTTCTCTAACCGCAGCTTCTGCTTCTGCTGGCCTCGTCTCGGCTCGCGCAGGTTGAGGAGATGTAGCACTCTCTGACTACAAACTTGATGTGAAGAGAAGTGTTTCTCTAACCGCAGCTTCGATTGGTGAGAAGCGGTACTCTCTGACCACAGTCTCGAGGTGAAGAGTAGTATTCTCTAACTATGACTTCGATTATTGAGAAGCGGTACTCTCTGACCATAATCTTGATTTTGTGGAGGAGGAGACCTCGCTGGGTTCCTTTCCGAGAAGACACGAATCTTAGGTGCTCATGTTCGGACTTTTGATCGACGCTTGTGTCCGGATCAATGTTTCCCTATACCTGTGTGATAAAAGGTTTTGTTAATTCATGTTTGAATTATTATCTTTTTAACATGTCCATGAATGACGTGGTTTTACTTTATTTACCATATCATGTTTCATTTATATTCTTTTTTATTGAGTTGTCATTTTTTGCTTTTTTTTTTTGCTATGTCGTCATCATTTTGGAATATGAGTAAATGTGAAAACATATGTTTATCTGTAATATGAATGAATCATAAATAATTGAATAAATGTATAAAACTAAAAACAAAAGTTTTTCACTAGAAATATCCATTTTTGTACAATGTATATACAAAGTGAAAATGTACAAAAATGCAAAAATGACTCCCTGAACATCAGAGGGGCGTGTAGTCGGAGGGCTCCTCGTCGGGATCCTCATCATCTGATATATGCACTGTCCCCGGCTGAGGTGGAGGTGGAGCTAGCTGTGTCAGAGGTGGAGGGTCCTGCCTCAGCATCATGGGCCTGTTTAAACCTGATCTGAGCATAGCCATCCAAGAAGGGCTGGGTGCAAGTCCTCATGAACTCTAAAGTCTCTGAGACTGTGCCTCCTAACTTTTTGAATGCCTGGCTCATCTGAGTAGTCTGCTCGCCGGCTGCCCTCCTCATCTGATTTAGGCGCTACTCTGTCTGCTCCCTAAACTCCCTCATGGTCTGGGACAAGGGAGGAAGGATCCCCTCTATCGCCTGGACCCAGGATCTCAGGGAGTCGAGTGACTCATCGATCATCTGTAAGGTCAAATCAACTCTCTGAGACGCCTGGTCCTGGGCCGTCCTCAGATCATGAGTGAGCTATTGTCTAAGCTCCCTCTGGCCCTGGGCAATCTGCTCTACCAGCCTCGCCTGCTCATCCCTAAAGGTCTCCACGACCTGAGCCTGCTCTCGCACCGTGTGCTCAATAAAGCGGGCATGCTCCAAGGCCAACCGCTCTATGATCCGGGACTGCTCCTGAATAGCAGCTTGCTGACAGTCTAATCTCTCCTGTAAAGCTCTGTCTCTCTCATCCTATCGTCGCTCGAAGGCTGTGAACATAGTAGTGAGGAGCTGGGAGAAATCAGGCTGTGCTGCCTGCTGCTGTGCTGGCTCTGGCGGTGGGGCTGTGGAGGAAGATGCCCCCGGGTCGCCCTAGAAGTATGGGTGATACCTCTCGGGGGGCCTGAAGGTGGACCTCTGTACCCTGGTGCTCGGTGACAGAGCAGGAGTCGACACCCTGGATGCCGGTGAAGAACCGAACAGCTCGTCCATAGTGAACTCCATGTCGAAATCCAACGGAGTCCGGGGTGGCTCCTGCTCAGGTTGCGGCTGAGTCTGCTGAAGAGGCTGCTGCTCTGGCTGCTCTGGGTCTAGACCCAAGGATGGAAGGGATAAGACCCGCCTGGTCTCATGGATAGACAGTAACCTGAAGGCCTCTGCCTGCCCTGATAGCTGTGAAATCATCCCCATCTGAACTGCTGCAGAGGCATCCACATGTATCCACTCATCCAGGGGTCCTCTCAGCCTATCCGGGGCAACTCCTAACCCCAAAAGCAAACGGGTGATGACTCCCCCTACTGTCACCACGGGGTCAGTCCTCTGCCAACTCTGATCAGGTTAGCCAAGATCTCATGGCTAACGTTGAGGCGCTGGCCTGCCACCATAGCCCAGAGGCTCCAGTTCTCGGCCGCGTTAAGCGACCCTGGATTACCAGCTCGATCGAGGTACGAGCTGGATAGCACTCTGTGCAGGTACCGGAGTGCTTGAGAAACCAATACGATGCTCTTCGCTGTATCGTGGTCATACAGCACTCCTAGTAAGGCAATGGCCGCCCAGTGGGCGTATCTCACTACTCGCTGTGGCATCTCGACCCCCTCCTCTCTGGAAAGCCCCATGGCCTGCACGAACCTCTGCCTGGTGATGCTGAAATGCTGGTTATCGAACAAAAACTGTACCACCCCCGGCTCCGTATCTGATCTCTGAAAATCGCCATAGCGCAGGGTGGCTAGCACCTGTCAGGTAGCCTCGGGGAAGGTCTGGAAAGCAGGCTCAAGGAACTCTATCCATTCGGCACCCTCGATAAGCATGTCGATCTCCGGGGCCATCCCTAGGGCCTCTAGGAACGGCCGAGACACAAAGCGGCTAGCCCGGATCTCCACCTGAGCCAGCGCCCTGTACCTCTTGGCTGACTCACCGTCCATCCATCCCAGAACCTCAACCTCGGGCTGGGCCTGCGGTGCTCTGCGTCTGGGAGGCATCCTGCAAAAGAAATGTTAGCTAACGAAAATTAGACGAAAGAGGCGTTATTAGGCTTGTTTTCGAGATGAAACAAAATAGATAAAAAAAGGAAATGGGCAACATCCTGTTAAGGGATGTTGCTCAGCATGCTTCGCACATATCAAAAGCAGAGAAAAAAAACATGCAATTGGCATAGAAGGAATTAAAGATTTGAATAATAATAAAAACGGGCGGCACCCCGACAAGGGTGTGCCCCACTTTGGCGTAGAAAAAGATATTCTGAAAGCGGATGAAAATGGGCTTTTTAGACCCCAAGACATGCGTTATACACAAAAATAATCAATTCTAGAATAAAAAATGAAAATTTGGGCAGCACCCTGGCAAGGGTGTTCCCAGCCTCCTGCATAAAAGAGGCACCAAAACAGGCCTCAGGCCTCAACAATAATATATATAAATGGGACGTACCCTGGCAAGGGTGTGCCCCCAGCAACACAATATATGCGCTAGAAAGCTTATTTCTAAGGCGACAAAGGTATAGAAAAGTCCTATTTCTATGTGATCATGCAAAGGCTCAGATTAATTGCACTAAAAATAAAAAATGGCCAGCATTCCTGCTAGATATTTAAAGCATCTAATGCATCCTAACCATTTTTAAAGGCTAAAAGAAGAAGAAAAAGAAAAGAAGAAGAAGAAATAAATTAAATTAAAAAGTAAAGCAGTTATTTTACTTACTTGTAGTTGCGAAAAGTGTAGAAAACTGAAGAAAAATGAGTGTCCGAGCGTCCGGTGAGTGGAGAATGCGAAAAGATAAAGAAAATGCAAGAAAAAGGAGAAGAAATGCTTGAAAATGCAGAAAAAAAATGCAAAAAAACTGTTTTGAGAGGGAAAGTGAAAGGGACAGCAGCCCCTGGTCCGTCGGTCACTCGCCCTTATATAGAGATTCATGACCGACGGGCTGGGCATCACTAGGAGCGACCGACGGTCTGTCCGTCTGTCGTTCCCCATTCCCCAATTAATGCGCATTTAATGCTCGTGATTAATGCTATGCTGACGTATGCATCTGCCAGGTGGATTCTTACCGACGGGCAAGCCGTCTCTTGTGAGAGACGGGTAGGCCGTTGGTGGCGCTTCTCTATAAATTCCTCCAAAAAAATGCTTTTCTGTGTCTTTTCATTTTCCCAATATCTTGAGCCCCTCATTCTTCTCAAAAATGTCTTCCCCTCTCCTCTAAAGGATGCACCGCATCCTAGATGACGAGCACACTTGGGAAAAAGGCACCATTTCCTCTCTGTCCGGGCTAAAATATCTGCGTCGGGTAGCCCCTTATTACTCCAGGTACGTCATTATTTCAAAGGTACGTCATTATTTCAAAGGTAGTGCGTCCCTTATGGATTTTCACACTAGCTTTTCTTAGCGGGAGGTGCGTCCTTTCGGATTTTCACACAACCCTTTGCCTTACTTTTGCCTGAAGTAAACCCTACTTACTCCAGCGGCTTTTTTTCTTCTTTTTTTTATATTTTATTTTTTTATTTTTTACTTTTTTATTTTTAGATCTGGCTGCAAGAGAAACTGAGGATGCTGTCTGAGCCACCTCCTCGGGTCATTCCACAGTACTCGCCGAGCCATTTCCTTCCGCATCGACGGCTGTTTGAGTGTGCCACTGCTGGTGAGGGCATTACCAGACTTGGCGAACTGTCAGATGACGACATCAGTTTCATGTCTGCCTGGCTCCCACTGTCTCACATGGCCATTGATGGGCCATCGGGGTGTATTCCCCTCTGTGGGCTCCGTCAAGCCACTTTCTGCATCACTTCTCGATGTGCGCGTCAGCTCGGGATGACCCAGGATGTGGTGAGGGTTCCCTTATCTTTTCGGGGAGGAGCTCTTTCGGCTGCCTTCACCTCAAGGTATCATGAGCTATGGAGCAAACTATTAGTGAAGACTGTTATTCCGAGGTTCGGCGAACAATCTGTGGCTTCAACCAGCGAGTACAAGAAGTGGATCCTTAGTCCAGCATCTGATAATAGGACACGAGGGCTCAAGCATCTGGTCAGCGAGAGCAGTGGCAGGACTTAGCTTAGCTTACATATGTATTTCTTTTTTGTGTTACATTTCTTTTTAATGCAGAACTAGAAAATGACGGAAATGAAAAGAATAATATTTGTTCTATTTCACGAAATTGTGTACATTTCCATGTAATTTCAGCATACATGATCAGTTTCGACATTAACTCGACCGCGTACGCCCTATTAATACATGAAACCAAATTTTAACAGCATCAACTCCTGTTACCAATCGGCCCTCTCAGGTTTTCACGATTGGACATTTTCTCTCGTGCCTCTTATTTTTGCACAGGATGACTTTTTTCGGTTTTCACCCTGTCGAGGCGCCCAATTTTAGCACGGCCGCCTTTTTTCGATTTTCAACCTGCAGGGCATTTTATTCTCTTCTTTTTATTTTGGTCTTTATCCATGGAACCTTTTGAGTCTGTCGACATTGATCGGTTCTTTGAATTCATTTCCATCGCTATCCAACAAAATTGCAGCTCCTTTGGACAACAGCTTTTTAAGGATATACAGCCCCTCCCAGGTTGGTCGGAATTTTTCTCTGATATCCAGTATACCTGGTCTCATATGCTTGAACACTAAGTCCCCTTCCTTCAGTGGATGCTTTCTCACCTTCTTCCCGAATGTCCTGGCCAACCTCTTCTGGTAGATCTGATTGTGATAATAAGCCTTCAGCCTACTCTCATCCAATAAGTTTAAGTGTTGTAGCCTCTGTCGTGCCCATTCAGCCTCCGGAATTTGGGCTTCCATAATCACCCTCAACGATCGGAGCTCTATCTCTACTAGCAATACTACCTCCGTCCCATATACTAGAGAATATGGCATGGCGCCCGTAGATGTCCTTACCGTTGTCCTGTATCCCCACAGTGCGAAGGGTAGCTTCTCTGCCCAGTCTTTGTAACTTTGGACCATCTTGGATAGGATCCTCTTCACATTTTTATTGGCGGCCTCTACTGCCCCGTTAGCTTGTGGTCAGTAGGGAGAGGATCTATGGTGCTTGATACCATATTTCTCAAGGAGATTCCTGGTTTCCCCCATGAACTGCACCCTGTTGTCAGACACTATGTGGTAAGGGAGGCCATATCTGCAGATCAAATTTCTCTCTATGAACTTGGCCATATCCCTTGCGTCAATCTTTTTGAAGGATTCTGCCTCTACCCATTTGGTAAAATAGTTAATTGCGACTATGATGTATCTGTGCCCATTGGATGCCGTAGGGCGAATCTCTCCAATAATATCTATCCCCCAAGCAGCGAAACGCCAAGGCGATGTCAGGTTGTGTAGCTCTGATATTGGTAGATGTCTCAAATCTGCGTATTATTGGCATAACTGGCATTTCTTGACATATTCTGAGCAGTCATTGTCCATCGTAAGCCAATAGAAGCCTTGCCTCATGATCTTCTTTGCCAGAGTCAAACTGTTCATGTGAGCCCCACAGATGCCTGCATGGGTCTCCGCCATTACCTTGCGGGCTTCTTTTTCATTTAAGCACCTGAGCTGAATCCCGTCTGCCTGTCTTTTGTACAAACTCCTTCCAAGGATATGAACTGAGTAGATAGCTTTCGAATCATTCTCTAGTCTTTCTCGGTAGCTTCCTCTGGAAACCTAGCGTTTTCCAAATAATTCATAATGTCAAAGTACCATGGTTTCCCATCCGCCACTTCTACTTCCAATACTGGCTTGACCTCAAAGCTGGGCTTCTCAAAACTCGAAATCAGCACTGGTTTCATAGCTACCCCTTCAGGATTATCCCACATCGACACTAGGGTTGCCAACGCATCAGCTAGACGGTTCTCATCTCTTGGCACGAAATGGAAAGTGCAGGTTTCAAACTGTCCACATATCTCCTTCAGATATTCAACATAGGGTACCAGCCGCTCTTCCTTTACAGCCCACTCACCTCGGATCTGATTAATCACCAAGGATGAGTCACCAAAGACTTCTACATTCTTTGCCCCCAAAGCAGCTAGAGCTTCTAACCCGAAAGTGCATGCCTCATATTCGGCTTAATTGTTAGTTGCTTTGTACCTCAGTTTCTTGGCTAGAGGGAGTTTCTCATTATCTGGGGTTGTCAAAATAATTCCAACTCCGGCCCCCTTATTATTCACTGCCCCGTCGAAGTGTAACTGCCATCCTTGGACAGAAATCGCGACTATGCTCTCATCAGGAAAGGTGAACTCGGGAGTGTCTCCTTGAATAGGATGCTCAGCAAGAAATTCGGCTACGGCTCGCCCTTTAATAGTTTTGCGAGTGATGTATTCAACATCAAACTCCTGTAGTAAAAGCAACCACCTCCCCATCTTACGAAGCAAAGACGGCGCTTCTTGCAAATATCTCAACGGATTCTGCTTGGCCACTGCCTGAACTTTGTACGAAGGGCCAGTGCAGATCTTCTCTACCTCAGCATATTTTATCTCATAAGCCAGGAACTTCTTGCTGAGGTAATAAACTGTGAATTCCACTCCAAATTCATCCTCCTGAGCCATCATGGCACCCACAGAACTGCCTTCCATTGCCAGATACAGGATAAGCGGTTTGACTGGTTGCGATGGCCTTAACACTGGCGAATTCAACAGATATTCCCTGATGCTGTCAAAGGCTTTCTGGCAGTCTTCATTCCAGACCACAGGCTGATTCTTTCTTAGCAGCTTAAAAATGGGCTCGCATATCGAAGTGAGCTTGGCAATGAATCGGCTGACATACTGCAGATTGCCCAGGAAGCTCCTTACATCCTTCTCCTTTTGCGGCACGGGCATGTCTCTGGTGGCCTTTACCTTGTCCGGGTCAATTTCTATTCCCCTCTGGCTGACGACATGTCCCAACAGTTTCCCTGAGGTTACTCCGAAGATACACTTCTTGGGGTTAAGTCGCAGACTGTACTTATCAATCCTGGTGAAGAACTTCCCTAGAGCTTCAAAATGGCCCTCTCGGGTGGCTGACTTGACCATCATGTCATCGACATACACCTCTACCTCCTTATGGATCAGGTCGCTTAGAATCTTGGTCGCCATCCTCTGGTATGTGGCCCCTGCATTTTTCAGGCCAAAAGGCATGACTCGGTAGGCATAGGTCCCCCACTCTGTGATGAAAGCGGTCTTAACCCGGTCAGCTATCTTGTTTAGGATCTGGTTGTAGCCCACATAACCATCCCCAAAGCTGTACATCGCGCAGTTGGCGGCACTGTCTATTAACACATCAATGTGGGGTAGTGGAAAATTATCTTTAGGGCAGGCCTTGTTCAGATCTCGATAATCCACACATATCCTGACCTTCCCATTTTTCTTTGCTACAGGGACTACATTGGCCAACCATGTAGGATAATGCACTTCAACAAGGAACTTGGCCTCGATCTGCTGCCGAATCTCCTCCTTGACCTTGTCTGCCCATTCTAGCCTGAGCCTTCTCAACTTCTGTTTTACGGGCTTATAATCTGGATAAGTCGGTATGACATGTTCTGCTACGTCTCGGTCGATCCCCGGCATGTCTTCATAGGTCCAAGCAAAGACTTTTTCATATTTTCTTATTATTCTCTCAAATTTTTCTCTCTTGTCAGGAGTTATATTTGATGCTATTAGAATTTCCTTCGGATTTTCCGAGGTTCCAAGATTAAAAGGCATTGTATCAGTGGAATCAATATCAAAAATTGATGGAATATGATCATGTTCATGCATGTTGAAATCATTGGAAACATCGCACAAGTAGGAGAAATCATTTGCCTTATTAATAATATTATAATTGTCATTTACATCATAAAAAAGTTCTGGAATAAAAAGACAATCTAAGCTAGAGTCTTCTTCTGCCTCCCTAGAGGTTGATGCTGCCACAGCTTGCTCATCGGCTTCTTGATTCAGCAGAGGCCCTTCAGGTATGCCTGAGGAAATCTTTAAATCCCCAATCTTTAGTTCTGTTTCTGTCATCTTTTCCTTCCCTTTTAGCCTGGCAAACAACATCTTCTCGGTGACTCACATCTGTCCCAAGCCATACACTGAGTCATGACCTCTTCATCCCTTTGATAACCCCGACATCCTAGTCAAATACATCATTGAAGATTTCAAATCCGGGGACAATCCTCCCATTTACCCACTGTGGCTTATCTTCACTAGTATAGGCGCATATTGAGGATGCGGGCACAAAACTCTCTGAGATGTGAGGTATCTTATCTTTCGTCTTCTTCTTGCCAAAACCGCCTCTATACCCCAGACCCTTCCGGCTCTTCTGACCTCGAGTGGTGATCGTAGTCTGCAGCCCCTGAGAGTTTCTACCCAAACCTGCCCCAGGGAGATAGTGCATCTTTTTCATCATGTTAACCACTGCTGGGTTATCCACTGGTCCGTGCTCTTCTCCTATGATTGACACGTGGAAGCCGCTGAAAGGCTAATTAGCAATTTCAAGAGCTGACACCTGATTCTCCCTGGCTGCCTTAATAGTCACCACCTCCCCTTCGTGTGGGAACTTTATCATTTGGTGCAGCGTGGAGGGTACTCCTCCTAGTCTGTGAAACCAAGGCCTCCCAAGCAGGGTTAAGAAATTAGTTGGAATGAGCAGAACCACAAACTCTACTTCAACCTCAATGGGTCCCGTTTTGACCAGGGTCTTGAATGTTCTCGAGGCTTGCCTTCTTGAATTATCATAGGCTGTAATCGTCAAATCTGATTCTCTGAGCATATCCTCACTCAATCCAAAAGCCTGAAGGGCTATCAGAGGGCAAACATTGATAGAAGATCCATCATCTACCATAACGCAAGTGGTGTACTTGTCGTTAATCTATGCTTTGATGTACAGAGGTCGGTTATGATCGCGGCCTTCGACTGGCAGGTCGGCATCGGAAAGAACCAATCTCTCCCCCGATCCTCCTTTAACTAGACCCAAAACTTTTGATGGGGAAATTGTGGTGGCAATAGTGGACTCAGTCAAGGCCTCTACCACTTTCTGCCTATGAGAAGGGGACTGTCTTAAGAGATCCCAGATGGATATCTGAGCTACGGTCTTCTTCAACTGCTTAACAATATGGTTCTCCTCTGGCTCCTTTTCTGTCGATGGTCGCGCTGGTTCCGGTACCCTTGTAATCTAAGGGACCACTCTCCCACTTCTTGTCACAGCCCCTACCTCTTCTTCATCCTCATCAGATCTCCACAAATCAGAGTTCATCTCTCCTTCCTCTTCGGCCTCTCCACCGCTCTCACTGCTCGACCAACAATCAATGGTTGCCACTACTGCTCTTCCTTCTTTGTCCTCAGAACAAACAACAGCAATACCCCTGCTCCCATATAAGTCCTGCAGTATGTACCGCTTTGGCAAGCTGGACCCGATCATAAAAACTGGTGGCGGTACGGCATTGTAACCAGGCTTCTTCTTGTCTTCCCTCTTCTCCGGGTCGAAAATTTGCTTGTCATCAATCAAATCTTGAATAGAGTGTCTCAGCAGCTTACACTTGTCTGTTAGATGGCCTGTATGCTGATGAAATGCGCAGTATTCATTTTCCTTATGACCTGGCTTCCCTTGCGTCATAGCAGGCCTAGGAGCCAGAGGTTGCAACTTTCCTTCCTTCATCAACCTTCTTAAGACCCAAGATAGTGGCCTTCTTAAGTTCGAAAACTTCCTCGGGGTAGTTGCGTCAGTAGCAGACACCTCAACTATTCTTCTGGTGCTACCATTGGGACCGGTTGGCCTACTGGTTCCCTGACCAGTGTTAGTCCTTTTTGTAAAACTATCATTGCTAGCTTTCCGAGCCAAGAACTCTCCTTCCGCTTCAATGGCTATGTCTTTCAGAGACTCCCAATCCTTCAACCCTTTCATCTTCAGACCATCCTTCAAATACGGGCTTGCATTCTTGATAAACAAACGGATCTGGTCTTGGGTGTCTGGCTTTCTTCGTATTTCCATTACCCTATTCCGCCAGCGGGTGAGATAATCGTGAAAAGATTCCCCGGCCTCCTGCTGGAGCAATTCAAGATCTTTAAGAGTCACCTCCATCCTGGTGGTGCAATCGTATTGCCTCAAGAACTCCTCTGTGAGTAGATCCCAAACCTCCTTAGTTCGACGATCGAGGCTATGATACCAATCGATGGCAGGGCTAGTCAGACTCAAACAAAAGTACTCCACCTTCTGCCTCTTAGACAAAGTGGTCCCTTTCATGACCAGAGAGTACTGCTTCACATGGGCAGTCGGGCCAGAGGTACCGTCAAATTTTGGCACATCAGGCATTTTGAAATTGTAAGGAATCGGATCTTCTCCCTCTAGTTCTTTATCCTCCGGGTTCATCCCCTGACCTCTACTCAGCATACGAGCCATGGCTTCAAACCTCTCTTCCATCTTCTTTAGAATGAACTCATCAGTTTGGGGTGCCCTCCCCTTCTCAGATACAATACTCATTTTGTCGTCTTCATCATCCCTGTCATCCTCTATCCTCAGTACCGATCTTCTTCTCTGACCTCCTGAAGCCACTGACCTCTGCTCTATTGGTGGCGGCCGAATAGGCTCTTCTTGTCTCTCAGCTCTTTCCTCTTCTGGCTCATTCTGTCTCACGGGAGGAGGTGGTGGTGGATTCTGCGGAGCATTTTGTTGGGCCAAGGCAGTTAGCATATTCATCATTCTGCCCTCAAACTCTTCATATCGTCGGCCCACTTCTTTTGCAATCATGGCCCTGATGGCATCATTTCCCCTAGGTGAGTTTGCCATCTCAGATACGGTACAGCTAACTTCCGGTAAGATCTCTAGAAGGCCTTCTCTATCTAGCAGTTCAGATACAGGAACTCGGATCAACCGTCCGGTAGGCGATCTAGTCCACCTGGGCAGATCTATGATGGCTGCAGGGATAAAGCGTTAGATGTGATGCATGGAATGCAGATGCAATGCGTGGTCGTGATATGCAACACCCACAAAACACAAGCAAGTATGTAGGTCCTTCCACCCTTATTTCTCCCACACACGTGGTCGTGCGGTCTCTTTCCTAGGCGGTATTAGCCCAAGGGTCAGCGGGGGACCCAGTGGATGCGCATGGTGCACGGTGAAAAATCGGCAGCATGACACTCCTATGCTAATGTACAAGCGAATGGATAATGATCATCATGTATTTGGACATTCCAAAAATTTTGACATGGCCCTACCGGGGCATGAAAGCCTTTGGCTAGGTTACCAAGCGAGACATCTAGACTCACCCAATACATAAGGATCCATACAGCAAGCATGGAATTACGGTTCATATCATCTATGGAAAGTAGCTACGACCATTATATGAGCTTTAGACAAGGGAGAAGTTACTTTAGGGCTACCCAAGCATGATCCCTGCCGACAGGTCTAGCTCATCACGAGCATAACGATCGATCGGGTCATCATTTGATATACCATTAGGTACGAAGCTTGGATTGGTGATTATCCTTAACACTTCCCCACATTGAGTGAACGTAGGGTTGTGCTTCAGGAATGCACCGAGGCAAAGAAGGGACCAATATAGCATATTCTAAGGCTCTAATGTGATGTTAATGCAATTTTGAGAGAAAGCGAATTTATGAATTAAACTTTAATCATAAATGTTTAAGCGAGGTATTTTCAAATCGAAGTCTCGAACCAATGTCCCCAGCGGAGTCGCCACTGTGACACGCGCCGGATCCCCGCGGCCGCCCCTCTGACCGCCCGGTTGAGGGCGATCGGGCAATTGAGGATCCGTTGGCAACTTGTAAGGATATTTACAAGTGCGTCTATTTTGGGCAACAAGGAGGTTTCATGGAGTCGCCACCCAATAGAACATTGGGAGAGTTTCTCTTGCCTCGGAGAGCCTAAGACTGCGCTTAGTATCCATTTTGGGCCAACCAAAGGGGTCTTGGAGGGTAAACCTCTCGCCCTAAGGAGCCTAGGATTAACGTCAAAGTCTCGTGATGCAAGAGGTGTCTTGGAGGTCATAGTTCCAATGAGTGATCGGATAGACCTCTCGCCTCTTTGAGCCCAAAGACCAGAGCTGGGTTCGGGGCTTCTCATCTATTTCTACCTTGATTATTTTATGATCAAATTTTAATTTCCATTAATTCGCTCTCTCTCCACACGATGCAATTGAATCAAAGCGCTTTTATTCACATTTGGAAAGAAGTAAATGAACAAGTAAATAATGAAAGCGATAAATTACAATAACACAGGGAGCGAAATATAACTCCCTTTTATAAATGTGCGACACATACACGAATCGGAGCATTGCTTACTTTGAGGACTTCGGTCCTCGCATGCATCATTATTAAAATGGATATTTTTATAGTGATGATTTTATTGGATAAGGAATAGGACATTGGGTACTTGATTTTATGAAGAATTCAATTTATTAAATATAAAACGTTTGGCCGATTTTACATTAGCGAGAAATACAACAATTTTGCCATATATAGGAGGAACAATAAACAAATACATGAAATACAAAAGAGAGGAGGATAGGAAACTAAACCAGACGAACTTTCCGAATGCGTGAGAACTCCCTCGGGCTCCAACCAATCCAAGAAGCAAAAACATATTCTCACAAAACAAGTCAAAGGGATGTTAAAATACTGAAGAAAAGTTATAAATAAACATAAAAATTTGAATGAATAAAAAAGGGGAAAGGAAAAGATTTGAAAATGTGGGACAGAACCCACCGACGGGCTATGCTGGATGACCGATGGGCGTCAGTTATGGTGACCAATACGGCTCGTCCCTCACTCGAAAGAAGCCGTCTGTGGGGGTGACCGACGGGTTATGCTAAAAGGTGACCGACGGGCGTCGGTAACAACAGATGATGAAGGGTCCCAATAGATGAGGGTTGTTACGCCAAACCTCAAGCAGAAACATACAATAATAGGTCAAACACTCAATCAGTGAAATAAAGTTTCTTGAATAACGGATTAAAATCGAAAACAAAAGGGGTATAATATTATTAATGTACAGAATAGTCTTTACATAACAAAATACAGAGGTATCGAAACCCAATTACAAAAGAAGAGCTTGCATCAAAAGTTTCATTGCAAAAATACTAAACTACCACATAGGCAAAAAGAGATACAATCCAAAATTACAAAATCTCTCTCCTAGCTGTGTCGGCCCTTCTGAAGCGGATCACCCTGCTCACAGACTCCAACATCTTCCACACCTACACGGATAAAACACCTGTGCTAAGCGAATACGCTTAGTGGGGAAAAGCACAATGAAAAATGACCACTCATAGCGGACGTTGATACAAATCACATACACATGGCACAATTGTAAATCCATACTTAAACAATTCAACATATTGAGAATAAGGATATCTATAGATAACCCAATCAAGCATACATTGCCAAGTCAAACTCATATTCACATAGAAAGAAAGACATGCTTATTCAAAGTAGTGGATAGCGAGTAACGCATAATTTATTCAAAACGCATGGATACCCGAGGGCATCAAGATCATCTTTTTCTTTTTATTTCAAAACATTTACGCATGGAATCTTACACAACATTCAAGTAAAAAGGGGATCGCGTGGATCCTATTCAGGGACCTGATCAGGGTCCAAAACACATACGCATAGCTGCAGCAACTGAACTCTATAGGCATGCCTATCATCCACTTAATTTGACTTTCGCAAGTTAAACATAGATCAACTAATTTACATTCATATCATTCTCAAAATTGTCTATTTATAACTAGGAAAGCATAAAAGAAATTTACTTTTTGAAGCCAGGAGGTGTCGCGCTCGTGACGGAGGTGAAGATCTGCCTCAAGTCGCGGTCGCGACAGCCCTCGCACTGACGCGGGGATAAAATACACACCTCATTATCGCGCTCGCGACAATGAGCAGCCAACATCTTCTGTCGTGCTCATGCATAGGCACGTGCTCACGACAGAAGTCTATCCAAAGATCGAGCGGCGACTGAGCGCTCTATTGCACTCGCGACATATGTCGCGCTCGTGACAGAGAGCTCTCAACGAGGCTGCTCAGCAGCGCGCATACAGCTCGCGCGAAGGCTGCAATCACCGAGCTCTGTTGCGACCTCGCGACAATGTCACGCTCATGACAAGGTCGGGATTTCCAGCCCTTACGCGAAAAATCTGCAAAATTCCTTTTCCAAAATTCACCCAATTCCTCAATTGGCTTCAAAACACAACCCCACACAAATAGATCATTCACAACACCTTAGACTACCTAAAACTCAACTTATAAACTAATCATCCTCTTCAAATCATCAAATTTACAAGATCAAATTCCAAAATTTATCTAACCAGTAATTTCTCATAAAATTTCATACAAACTCATGCCACAACTCAATTCTTCGCCAATCATGCATCTTAACCCAAAACAATCAATACCCATATTAATTAGATACAAGTACTTATCTTATATCCATCAATTTCAACATTTAACACCAAAACACAAAGAAAATCATAAAAACACATACAAAAACCACAACGTTGCCAAACCTTGATTGCTTGAACTCTAATCACAGGCTCCACTTCCACTTGCGATTTCCTTTCCTTTGGGCTCTCTAGGAGGGATTTCTGAACAAAATACCCAACACAACAAGCTTAAAACTCAAACCCCAAAAATACCCAATTGCTCAATTAACTTAGAATAAAAGGAATTAAGAAGGTGAGGAAGAACAATAAACTCTTACTTACCTAAGTCAACTTAAGATCACCCAAATCCACCAAAATTGCAGCTAGAAGGGAAGGATTACAAGAAAGCAAAGAAGAAAAGAAGAGGAGAAGATGGAATGGGAGAAAGAAGAAAACGGGAAAGAAAAGGAAGAACAAAAGCTAATCCTCTCTCTTCTCTCCTTACTTAATACATACCCACTCTAGTGCCACATGGCAACTTCCCATTGGAGACCTTCCTAAGACATACCCAAAACCTATCCTTTTACTTACACTCAAGCCAAACTTCACCTTCATACACCCTAACCTTCTACACACTCTCACACCCAAGCAAACCCCATAATTACATAACATTAAATTTAAATCATATACATACACACACACACACACACACACACATATATATATATACACACAAAAATAGTACATGCCACAATTTAACACACACAATCACACATATAAAAGGCTCAAACTACCAGGGCGAAAATGGGGCGTTACAGAAACACATCAAAATCATGTCTTTCACATACATATACCATTCGGCCACATCATATCATCATTACCCATGTTTTATCTTTTCATTTTAATTCAAATAAAATCTACAATTCTCATAATAGCATAATTCACCATAAATTATTCAATTTAATTCAAATAAATTTCATTTAACTAATTATCCAATTTCTAGTATCAAATATACTAAAATCTCATCTTAACATCAATTATGTCAAAATGTACACAATACATTATTTCATTATAAAATTCTTAAATAAATTCAAACAAAACCAATTAAATCAAATTACACTTAAAATCATATCTATAAACATATAATGGCTTCTAACTCACAAATAACCACATTATTCATTAAAACAATTACAAATTCAATTTCGGCCATTTACAAAAGTTTTTCTTTAAAATTTATTTTCCATTATTTAAACATATATTAAATTATATTATCACTTAATTAGCAATTATACGCATTCAATTATAAATAAAACACCAATTGAGGTTCAGGTTTGACTCGGGAAGAAAATACACACTTCATTCAAAATAGGATTTAGGGAAATAGACCATTAACCTTAACTTGCATCACTGAAACCAATATGAAAATACGATTTTTAACCAACATTATCTCCTTAACAAATGATCCCCAAGCTGTTAACTATCTAATGGAAGAAAGTTCAGGTCATTTGGAGCTGTAACCTAGGAGATATGACATCATAACCACAGACTGCTCCAAACCCCTATTCCAGAAACAAAGCTACTGTTTTGGACACTTTTGGCGACCTTAGAGCCAGACATTAATTATGACTATTTCTATAATAATTGTATATAGAAATGTTAAGGTTTCAATGCCTTTGGAATCACCAAATTTGGAGATTCCTAACTCGAGTTATGGCCTAAAAACCGGTCTGAGGTCAGACAACATCAATGGCAGAACTGGTTCCAGCCACTCGGCCAAAATAAAAAGCCTTCTATTTTTGCCACTTTTAAGGGTCTTAGAGCGGGAATTAGCTCATGGTCATTTCTATAATTTTTGTAGGTATGGATGTCATGGTTCTAACGGCACTAGAATCACTCAATTTGTAGTTCTAAAACCCTACTTATATCGAAAAGAGTCACCAAAGTCAACCCCTTGGGCAGAATTGTTATAGAAAATTTAATTACCTTATAATCAATTAATTTGAGACCATCAATTCATCAAATTCAATCCAAATCAACATAACAAATATACAAACACTTCAAAATATTCAATCCATTAGTAATTCTTTATTAACACAATAATTTCCAAATATCATTACACTAAATTCAAATAAATTCAATGAAAATCTAAAGAATTTGTAACCACATACCTTTAGACTTTTTCTCCTCCATTAAACCTCCTTTTCTTTCTCTTTTGACTTAGAAGAATCACCTTCTTCACCATAAAACCATCATGGCAGCAACACTCATAAGGACAACCCAATAAAACTTGTAAAAACCCAATTTTGACCCTAGTAGGTTTTACAATGTTTTGTCGGGTTACTATAAGTTTAAGAGTAAATAAGACATAATTATTAGTGGTCGCGAGTGATAAAGTATAAAGATTTTAGTTGTGCAAGTGTGACTTTAGAAGAGGAGTGAGTGGCCTATGTGAGGGTTCTGTCGCGAGTGTGACAGAACACTCCAACGGAAGTCCTTTTTAAGCTAGTTTAGAAGGAGTGTGTGTGGGGGTTTTGACATGTGGCAGCGTAGGAGATTGACACTTGGCAATTGACTTGTTTGATGTGAGTTAATTTAAGTGATTTATGGCATTAATGTTGGTTGGTGGCCTTGAATGGGGTAGGTTGGCTTTTGATGGGTTTGACCGGCCATTTCCTTGCTTTCTCTTCATTTTCTGCTTTTGGTTTTTATTCCTTGTCTCTTTGTTCTTTAGTTTCTACTGGGTTCTCTCTCTCTCTCTTTTCTTTTCTTCTTTTACTGGTTTTCTCCTTGAGTGGTTCTATGGGATTAGTTTGAAGAGTAGTGTGGATTCATGAGAAGCTAAGTTTGATTATTTCTCCGATCTGACCTCCTTTTTCTTTCCATATTTCTTTTTTTGATTTAAAGTTAAGAGTTTGGTTTATGTGTTCTCTTGGTTGATTTGTGCATGAAAGCTGTGGACAAGAAGAGGGACAAGGGAAAGGAGAAGATTAGAACTGATTAGAGAGATGTGGTCTGTAACACCCCTAATACCCACACATAGCATACAGAGGAAAATGAAGGCAGAGAGCTATGGTGAGTGGAGGGTGCTACCAGACGAACACACTCTTAGCCATAACAGAAAACATAACAATAAAATTTTCTAACATCATGACCTTAATGACACACATATCCTAAACTTATATCACACACACACCATTATTCGCACTAAAGAATATTACAACTCAATACAAATGCTAATAAATAAAACTTAATTACTTCCCAAAAATCAAAAACACTTCCTATAACTTCTACCGACTTGTTGGCCAAAGTCACAGTGGACCGCACGAACTAAACTTTGATCTCCTAACGTGCACGGATAAATAACCGTTCTAAGCAATAACGCTTAGCGGGGACACACAAATAATAGGCAGCCACTCACAGTGGCTGTCAATACAAATATATGCATAAGCTATATATGCATAAGCATAAAGATATCGGCTAGAGTTAGCACAGGATTGCAACATTAATCTCATACGAAAGCTTAAGCCCTTACACATGCATATGCATTTTATAAACCATAAACAGAAATACTTTACTACCTTTCATCACAATACAATATACCTACTTATCGCTTGCATAAAATTGCTTAATGATCTTATAAACAGTTACACCTCATGAATTCCCTAAATACGTTTTCAAAAATCGAAATATAAAGTCTAGAAATTCCCATCATTATGAATATTTCAAAACCATGCAAATTACAGTATCAATACTTAAGTCAAAACATTTCTTTTGATCAAACCATTACTTGTTCAAAACTAAACAAAACACTTCAATTCTCAGATTTGGTTCAGGCTTGAAATAAATGTTCCAAGTTTCCTATGTATCCCTATGGTTAGGGAATCAGAACCACGTAGTTCTACAGAAAACCATTAAATATACATATACCAAAATTAATCCTAACTTGTTCTATAATTCCAGTTATTTACCTCATGCTTACCACTCTATTTTCCTTACTTACTAAACGACACATAATTACCATATTCATTGCAAAACAACAACCAATGCACATAGATTACTTACCAGCATACTTACTTTAGTACCCAGGCTAAGGTCCAGAAGGTAGATAACACATAACATACTTGTATTCTCATTTCAAACATATAAACGAATACATAGAATTCATTTACTGAATAATTGGCTATAGCAATTACGCATATCAATTACTTCAATAATGCTTTACAAATAACTTAATAAAGGCAATCATACTCCTGAATTTTAAACAGATTAATGACATGCATTTATCACATACAAATTCTTTTGCAGTCAATAGTCATTCACACACCTTCATTAGATTCAACATTATTTGCTATACCTCTTTTCATTTAACTGACATTAGGTTCAGATACAACGCATTTAGGTATTCGAAGATACCACACAATTCCACATAAGTTTCCATAAAGGATCCTGAACATTTAAGTGCATAAACCACAAGCTCAATTTATTAATAAACACTTTCGAATGCTTATTCACATAATTTTATGCACATCATCCCAAAACTTGTCACTTTATTCACATTCTTTTATTCTTTTAATTGCCTGCTAAGTCAAGAGGGTGGATAAGCGAGTGAACAGAACACATTGGGGGTACCCGAGGGTACAATCGAAAAGCAACATCTTTCATTTTCTCATTCGAAAATATTTTCACATTGGAGGATCTTAAACAAGATTCGTACACATTGAGGATCGTGAGGATCCAAACGGGGACCTGATCCAGGTGGGTCCAGAACCAAAGGGGCTGCAGCAATAGAACTCTATAGGCATGCCTATCTATCCACGACCGACTACGCAGGCTAAGTTCACATGTGTTACCATTAAAGGCTTGTAACATTCTTTTATTTTTTCATAGACACATGCATTCATATACTTGCATATTATTTACAGTAATTACATGTATCATATTCATATGAACATATTAGACATAACCATTGGGCATTATGCACTCATTTAGACTTAACAAATAAATTGCAATACCTTACACATATACATATATTCATAAAATAATAATGGTAGATAACATTCTCATATTTCAATTATTACCATGAATAGGAATAGTTGAATAAATCATGCTTTAAGTCACATATGCATAACACAAGTAAGAAACCATGCAATTAGGAATTTTTGACAAAAACATTTTAAGGCAGAGAGTGGACTGTCGCGATCGCGATAGGAGGTCACGACTCGTGACACAAGCTGCACGAGTCGTTACAGGCCTCATGACTCGTGAGGTAGCTTCACGAGTCGTGCCAGCCTTCACGACTCCTGAAGTGACCATAGGCCATGTCGAGTCGTGAAGCTTGTCACGACTCGGACAGCTCCTCTCACAGCTGCTTGCAAGATGTAGGAATCCCAGGGCTCTATCGCACTCGTAACAAATGTCACGCTCGCGACAGAGTCGCATTTTCCAAATCTCACGCAAAATCTGCAGAAATTCTCTTTTTTCAAAAACTTACCCAGACCTTAAAATAAAACCAAAACTCATCACAACTCATATTAAACATTCAAACCATCGAAAATAACACAAAAACCAACCTTTACACTAATTATCAAAATTAAATCATGCAATTAACATAATCAAAATCTCTAAATTAACAACCAGTAAAATAACTTCAAAATTTCAATCAAAATACACTTTGATTCAATAATCCACATTTAAAGCATCTTAACCCAACTTATTCAAAATCCATAGCATTTGAACATATCTAAATAACTTTAACAGCACAAATTTCTAGAAAAACAATCCAAACACAATTACTCAAATTAAAAGCCAAAATCATAAATTTCCCAAACCTCAACTCCTTTGCTCCTAATAGCTTCTTTAGCTGATCTTTCTTACTCCCAAACTCATCCAAGGACTTTCTCATCCAAAACCTTATCAAACACACATAAATACACAAAACATAAATCTAGGATTTTGCTAATCAAAGGAATGAAGGACATCAAAACTTAAAACTTACCTTTCATTAACAAACTCTTCACTTAAATTTCTTGAACTAATAAACTTTATCATATAAATCTTTGGGCTTTGATCTAAGAGAGAACAAATGACATTGAAGCAAGAAGAAGAAGAAGAGGAAGAAGGGGACGGGGAACGAGAGAGACGAGAGCAGATTTTTTACCCTCTCTCTCCTTCTCTCTCTTCTTTTATACTCCCTCAATCTCCTTGCCACATGTCACCTAGCCATTGGTCCGATTTAGATATTTATGTTAAATTCTCTTTTCAATCCTTTAACTCTCATAACCTCAAGCATTGAGATTTATAACTTAATAATTCATCACATTGGCCCACTTAATTAATTTTATCCTTTCAATCAACTCCTAATTCCATACTTCATAATTTTACATTTGATCGCAGTCACCAAAACTTTGACATTAATTCTTAAATTGTCCATTTAGCTTACCTAACACTTCAACTTGCATAACTTTGGTCACCACTTATCCTTAATGTGTACAAATTCTTCTAGGGTACTTTTCGGGTTGTTACATGGTCAAGATATCTAAAGGTCAGGATCGTGTGTGATTTTGTGTTAGATGTATGTTTTAGTTGCTGTTGCACTTATGTGAATGTCATATGCATGATAGAAGGTTAGAGGGTCTTAACCTAGTTCTAGAATAAGATATATGACTTTGTTCATTTTGATTGCTTGTGGTATTCCTATGATATATGTTTATGATTATGTAATTTGATCATTTGCATGTGTGTTGATGATGTTAGATGATTGCCATATAGTTTTTGAGTGTAAGATATGATTTTGGGAAAACTCTGTTCATTTTTTATCAGACCTCCGTGTAATGTTTTTATCATAAGTGGAATTTTAGACCTATAAATTGAGTGATTGGTTAACCGTTAGAACCATGACTTCAATACCTATAAAAGTCTCAGAAATGACCATGAATCAATTATGAATTTAAGACCCTTAAAAATTGCCAAAACATTAGTGTCTCTATTCTGGCGGGTCCTTTGGAACATTATAGATTGTTTAGGCTATATCTCACGTTTTATATTTCAAAATGACCTAAAACTTGTCCCATTTAATATTTAACATCCTAGGGAACAATTGTTAAGAAGGAAGTTTGGCCTAGAAATGTCTCTAGCTATGTGAAAAATGCAGTTCAACTTTGGACCTGAAGTTTGTCTATAATCTGTCTCATGCTTTAAGGCAAAATAGGTTTACAAGTTGTAAGGAATTTCTCACCGCCGTGTAAAAGCATTCTGCCCCTTTTAGACCCATTTTTGGTGTCCCACATGGCAGTAAGGAATGTCTTACCACCGTGTGACCGCAACTTTCAGCCTCACCCGAACTTCACTACAAGTTCCTATAGGTTATCCAACTCATGTCTAACATTATGAAATGAGTATATGAATGGTTGTCAATCGAAATTATGGGTAAATAATGCCACGGCATAAGAGTTTAAGAATGGAACTAAGTGTATACGTGCTTTTTAAGTATTGAATACAACATGCCATGTGATATTGATCATATATAATTGAATCATGATATAATGCTTGAGTGATTGTAATGCATATGATATAGTATATAGAGTCTTTATGTTAAGCCTGAATGGTCATAGTAGTGGATAGATAAGCATGCTTATAAAGGGTTAGAGTGCAGCTGCTAATGGGGCACCGTTTGTGCCTACATGTTGAATACGTAGTGTATTCGAATGATTTGAGTTAGCTCTCTACTTGTATGATACTGTTAAACGGTATCTAGAGGTACCCGTATCCACCATTAGAGGATTTCAGGCTAATAAATGCTTTATTTTGTACATGAGTTGAAGTAAAAGTTAATGTTCTAGGTAATTGTGAATGCATAAGAGTGATGTTTCATTGGTATGACTAGTGTAAGAGTAAGAGTTTATATGCATGATGAAATAGGACTATCATTATGTATTAAGCATGATTATGAATGTGAAAGGTGTGACTTTTGTGCGACTTCGGTAGAAGTCCTTTGTGCTATTTATCCCCACTGAGCGTTATCGTTTTATACGGATGTTTTTCCCTTGTAGGTTGCAGGTTCTATTGTAACACCCTTATACCCTATACGTTTACTGCCGACCTAGCAATACTGTGTGATTACCATGATGGATTAACAGTTATTCACTTAATGAAATTTCGGGTAAAATTTTTTTCTACACTTCTTATAAATGTCACTAGGTCCACTTATTACTTTAACTAATTATTCACTTATCCATTTACATAGCACTTAACAAACACACTAAATTACTTAACTACCGATTGACCTATAACTGTCTCATTCACTATTCATTTGGTATAAATTTCAGCAGTATAACGGCTTGTAAATTGCACTACCCAAACCTGCAAATTTCAAATACCACAGCCCCGGCAAGGGCACAACAATAATATCAATCACATTCATACAAATCCCATCCGCCTTTCGTCACACAGTCATAAATAAAATCCACACAGAGAAACTATGAATAATACTATTACATGCCCATATCCAAAACTAGTTTAAGTGTATATACATGCCATATTCCAAAACATACATAAAAAAAGAATAACTTCTGCTTCGTCCGCTTGCTCCACCAAACTAAGCTATGCTGCTCCAATCCTATAGGGTACCTACACGCAGTCAAAAACAACTACGTGCTGAGCATTAGAATGTCCAGTGGTGGTTACCAATCTATAAATTTCCTAACTAATTCTATTTAATTTACCTGTTATAAATACATATTCTTATTATTTACACTTATTAGTATAATTCAAATTCACTTAATTTATCACTTAAATAATCATACTATTATTTATTTAATCACTTAATTAATCTATATATATATATAATATTCCCACAATATTCTTTATTTTCCCTTAATTACACTTTATTCACTAATCTTTTTCATTTAATTTCCATTTATGTTCTTAACATTTCCATTAATTCCATCTATGTCCTTCCTTTTTCATTAATTACCATTATGTCCTCACAATTACACAAATACCCTTTATATCCCATCTATCACTTTAATTACACTTATATCCTCATTTTTCACATAATTATCAATTTACCCTTATTTATTCAATATTTACACTATTAACCTCATTTAATCACTTTTTTCACTTTTATCCTTATTCAACTTATCAAATTACAATTTTACCCTTATTACTTCAATTTACCACTTTTTGACTTTCAATTTAGCCAAATTACATTTTAGTCCCTATTTTGACACCTTTTCACTGTTTTACTATTTTAACACTATATTTCACTAAAATTACCATTTTACCCTTCCACTTACCCTTTTAACTTATTTTCACCACTTTTTATCAACTTTTAGCAAAATTACCGTTTTACCCCTAAACTTTCTATTTACTTCATTTTAGTCCTGTTTTCACTCATTTTCACCAATTTCACTATTTTAACCATTTTTAACACATATTTACCAATATGCCCCTGTATGGACCCGACAGAAAATCTACTGACCGGATATGCGGGGCATGGGCCCCACAGACCCATTTCACTATAAAATGATCCTAGTAGGACCATTTTCACTGCACTGCACTATTTTATTCACTGAATTGCACTGTACACTGTGATAAGCTCTCATCGACTTATTAATAGTTAGTCGCCATGACTCATACTGCAGTGTGGAATCCCTGTGGCTAGCCATCTATATCCTGGACTAGATTTCACTACCAGACAACTACTAAGGGCAATATTTTCTCAAAATTTCACTAAGTACCACATTATGTCAATATGTAAAATTCATCATACAATTCTTTCTCACTTACCACTTTGCACATACACTCATTTATCAATATATAGTCACTTTATACCATTAAATCACATATAGCATCAAAACATACACATGTAAAATCTTATATACTTGTGACGCACGCCGAACCCCGTGTAGGCCCCAGACTGCCCGCCTTTAGGGCTTTTCAGGAAGAGGTTCATGAAACTTGCAAGTGAAATTGCAAGGGCATCTATTTTGGGCAACAAGGAGGTTTCATGGAGTCGCCACCCAATATAACATTGGAAAAGTTCATCTAGCCTCAGTGAGCATAAGACAGCGCAGCTATGTCCATCACAGGCAAGTCGGAGGAGTATTGGAGGCCCCACCCTAACATTAGGATGGCCCTCTCGGCCTCGCACTTGGGCAAACCAGAGATATCTTGGAGGCCCTACCCTCATAGAACATTAGGATGGCCCTCTCGCCTTGTGGTGCCTAGGACTGTGTAAGTTTTGAGTCTTTTTACGGGACATAAGAGGCGTGTTGGAGGCCCCATCCTAATAGAACATTGAGATGGCCCTCTCGCCTCGTTGAGCCCAAAGACTAGAGATGGTTTGGGACTTCTCATTTATTCATACCTTGGTTAAGTTAAAATTGAGTTTTGAATTTAAGTTTTCATCCCTTTTCTCATACGCTTTGATGCAATAATTAGAGCTCAAGTTGGTCATTCAAGGAAAATAGTAAATGAAAGCATAATTAAAATAAAGTGCATAAAAATAAATTACAACAAAACTAGGGGCGGAATACAACCCCCATCGTAAATAAAATATAAATCATACATAAAACGGGTTATTTATTAAAGATGAGGACATTGGTCCTCTCATGCAAAGTTAAAGAAAATAATTTTAAAGTGACAATTTATTTGGATGAAAAATTAGGACATTGATCCCATTTTATTAGAAAAAAACCCAATTTATTTATAAAAATATTTTTGTGTGATTTTTAATTAAGTGTGTATAAAATAAAGGTTTTTATTAATAATTACATGACAAAATAAATCAAAATACAAATATAGTAAAAAATTAAATACAATAAAAATAAATCTTTAGATCTCCTCATTCGCTCGCATGGATGCTCAAACAAGGAAAAATAAGGTTTTGAAATAAAAAATAAGCACAAATAAAATTGATGTTAGTAATTAAATCAAGAAAATCAATTAAACACTTAAAACAATAAATAATAAATTAGAATAAATAAAATATACATTATGTATGACAAATAAATTAAATGACATATTAAAATAAATAGATTAACATATTAACAAAACAAATAATGATAATAATAATAATAATAATAATAATAATAATAATAACAACAACAACAACAACAACAACAACAACAACAACAACAACAACAACAACAACAATGACAATGACAACAATAGAAATGAAGAATAAACAATTAAATAAAATAATAGTAGAAATAAAGAATAAACAATTAAATAAAATAATATTAGAAATGAAGAATAAACAATTAAATAAAATAAAGTAGAAAGAATATTAAAAATGTTAAAACTATATACAAAATCACATAAAACAAATAAAAACAAAATAAATATAAAAATCTACATTGCTAATAATTAAATATGAACAAAAAACAAATAAAAAAAATAAAATTAAAATATTAAGCCTATAATGTTTACCCTCAGATTTTGGATTCGATTGATGAAGAATATGATTGATTTACTTAATTTGATTCACAAAATAAAAATAAAAATAATAAAAATTGAAATTTTATTTCAAGAGAAAATTGCTTAAAAAAATAGAAGAAAAATTAATTCTCAAGAACAAAGAATTGATTTCTTTGTTTTAAGAATAATTATAGATGAAAATTGTTTTAAAAAAAGGAAGAAAAGAAATTTAATTTTCAAGATCAAAGAACTATTTTCTATGCCTCAAAAATTATAATTAACAAAAAAAAAAGAATCTAAATCTCAAGAACAAAGAATGATTTTCTTTGTCCTAAGAAAAATTTTAGATTAAAAATTGAATTTTTAATCTAAAAAAATTATTTGGAAAAAAAGATGTAAAAAAAGTGAAGGGAGAATTCTTGAAGAAGAAGAGAAAAAGAAATAATCCCAATTGATGTCAAAATGAATTCCCCCTAATTCCTTTAGCCAATTTTCTATTTAAATTAATAAAAATGGAAAAAATCAACATTTAAGGAAGAAAATAGGATTTTTAGCTAATTTCCCTTAATTAGGGTATAAAAAAGGAAGAAGACCTTAAAAATCCCGGAAAAATGGTAAAAAAACTCAAAAACAAATTGAAGAAAAAACGGAAAAAAACGGAAAAAGGGAATTTGGGGCGAAATCGGCGGATCAGGGGCGATCGACGCCCGTCGGCGTGCCCAACGGGCGTCGGTCGCGTGCGCGGTCGACGCCTTGCGAGTCGCTCGCCCAGTGCGCGCGCGTTGCGCTGCTTGCTGCCGCGGGTCGACATCCGATTTTCGATTTTTTTTTTAAATATAACTAAAAAACACTAAAATTTTTAAACTTCATTTTTTAAAAATAATTTTTAAAATATTTTTATTATTTTTTTATTCTAAAATGCAAATTTGACAAGAAAATCATCACTTTCAAACTCTTTGCCCGTGAATAGGCAATTTATCATCATTGGGTAACTCCGGTCTAGGCTGACTTGGGACCCGGTGCCCCCATTTTAGGGAAAACTAGTACACTAGTGTCTAGGTGAGCCTAAACTCAAAGAAAAGAAGGAAAGAGACACGTACCTGAGGCAGCTATCTTTCCGAACTGGGTGATGCTGTTGTGGTGGTTGTCGCCATGTTGTCAGCGTGTTATCCTTTGTTGAAGCGGTAGTGCCGTGATCGTGCTAATCCTCCGTAGAGTGGTAGTGCTGTCATCGTGCTAACCCTTCTAAAGTGGTAGTGCCATGGTCGTGCTAACCTTCCATAGAATGGTAGTGCCGCCATCGTGCTAACCCTTCTGAGTTGGTGAAGTGGTAGTGCCGTGATCGTGCTAACCCTCCGTGGAGTGGTAGTGCCGTCATCGTGCTAACCCTTCTGTTGTGGTAGTGCCGTGGTCGTATTAAAACCTTATCAAACACACATAAATACACAAAACATAAATCTAGGATTTTGCTAATCAAAGGAATGAAGGACATCAAAACTTAAAACTTACCTTTCATTAACAAACTCTTCACTTAAATTTCTTGAACTAATAAACTTTATCATATAAATCTTTGGGCTTTGATCTAAGAGAGAACAAATGACATTGAAGCAAGAAGAAGAAGAAGAGGAAGAAGGGGACGAGGAACGAGAGAGACGAGAGCAGATTTTTTACCCTCTCTCTCCTTCTCTCTCTTCTTTTATACTCCCTCAATCTCCTTGCCACATGTCACCTAGCCATTGGTCCAATTTAGATATTTATGTTAAATTCTCTTTTCAATCCTTTAACTCTCATAACCTCAAGCATTGAGATTTATAACTTAATAATTCATCACATTGGCCCACTTAATTAATTTTATCCTTTCAATCAACTCCTAATTCCATACTTCATAATTTTACATTTGATCGCAGTCACCAAAACTTTGACATTAATTCTTAAATTGTCCATTTAGCTTACCTAACACTTCAACTTGCATAACTTTGGTCACCACTTATCCTTAATGTGTACAAATTCTTCTAGGGTACTTTTCGGGTTGTTACATGGTCAAGATATCTAAAGGTCAGGATCGTGTGTGATTTTGTGTTAGATGTATGTTTTAGTTGCTGTTGCACTTATGTGAATGTCATATGCATGATAGAAGGTTAGAGGGTCTTAACCTAGTTCTAGAATAAGATATATGACTTTGTTCATTTTGATTGCTTGTGGTATTCCTATGATATATGTTTATGATTATGTAATTTGATCATTTGCATGTGTGTTGATGATGTTAGATGATTGCCATATAGTTTTTGAGTGTAAGATATGATTTTGGGAAAACTCTGTTCATTTTTTATCAGACCTCCGTGTAATGTTTTTATCATAAGTGGAATTTTAGACCTATAAATTGAGTGATTGGTTAACCGTTAGAACCATGACTTCAATACCTATAAAAGTCTCAGAAATGACCATGAATCAATTATGAATTTAAGACCCTTAAAAATTGCCAAAACATTAGTGTCTCTATTCTGGCGGGTCCTTTGGAACATTATAGATTGTTTAGGCTATATCTCACGTTTTATATTTCAAAATGACCTAAAACTTGTCCCATTTAATATTTAACATCCTAGGGAACAATTGTTAAGAAGGAAGTTTGGCCTAGAAATGTCTCTAGCTATGTGAAAAATGCAGTTCAACTTTGGACCTGAAGTTTGTCTATAATCTGTCTCATGCTTTAAGGCAAAATAGGTTTACAAGTTGTAAGGAATTTCTCACCGCCGTGTAAAAGCATTCTGCCCCTTTTAGACCCATTTTGGTGTCCCACATGGTAGTAAGGAATGTCTTACCACCGTGTGACCGCAACTTTCAGCCTCACCCGAACTTCACTACAAGTTCCTATAGGTTATCCAACTCATGTCTAACATTATGAAATGAGTATATGAATGGTTGTCAATCGAAATTATGGGTAAATAATGCCACGGCATAAGAGTTTAAGAATGGAACTAAGTGTATACGTGCTTTTTAAGTATTGAATACAACATGCCATGTGATATTGATCATATATAATTGAATCATGATATAATGCTTGAGTGATTGTAATGCATATGATATAGTATATAGAGTCTTTATGTTAAGCCTGAATGGTCATAGTAGTGGATAGATAAGCATGCTTATAAAGGGTTAGAGTGCAGCTGCTAATGGGGCACCGTTTGTGCCTACATGTTGAATACGTAGTGTATTCGAATGATTTGAGTTAGCTCTCTACTTGTATGATACTGTTAAACGGTATCTAGAGGTACCCGTATCCACCATTAGAGGATTTCAGGCTAATAAATGCTTTATTTTGTACATGAGTTGAAGTAAAAGTTAATGTTCTAGGTAATTGTGAATGCATAAGAGTGATGTTTCATTGGTATGACTAGTGTAAGAGTAAGAGTTTATATGCATGATGAAATAGGACTATCATTATGTATTAAGCATGATTATGAATGTGAAAGGTGTGACTTTTGTGCGACTTCGGTAGAAGTCCTTTGTGCTATTTATCCCCACTGAGCGTTATCGTTTTATACGGATGTTTTTCCCTTGTAGGTTGCAGGTTCTATTGTAACACCCTTATACCCTATACGTTTACTGCCGACCTAGCAATACTGTGTGATTACCATGATGGATTAACAGTTATTCACTTAATGAAATTTCGGGTAAAATTTTTTTCTACACTTCTTATAAATGTCACTAGGTCCACTTATTACTTTAACTAATTATTCACTTATCCATTTACATAGCACTTAACAAACACACTAAATTACTTAACTACCGATTGACCTATAACTGTCTCATTCACTATTCATTTGGTATAAATTTCAGCAGTATAACGGCTTGTAAATTGCACTACCCAAACCTGCAAATTTCAAATACCACAGCCCCGGCAAGGGCACAACAATAATATCAATCACATTCATACAAATCCCATCCGCCTTTCGTCACACAGTCATAAATAAAATCCACACAGAGAAACTATGAATAATACTATTACATGCCCATATCCAAAACTAGTTTAAGTGTATATACATGCCATATTCCAAAACATACATAAAAAAAGAATAACTTCTGCTTCGTCCGCTTGCTCCACCAAACTAAGCTACGCTGCTCCAATCCTATAGGGTACCTACACGCAGTCAAAAACAACTACGTGCTGAGCATTAGAATGTCCAGTGGTGGTTACCAATCTATAAATTTCCTAACTAATTCTATTTAATTTACCTGTTATAAATACATATTCTTATTATTTACACTTATTAGTATAATTCAAATTCACTTAATTTATCACTTAAATAATCATACTATTATTTATTTAATCACTTAATTAATATATATATATATATAATATTCCCACAATATTCTTTATTTTCCCTTAATTACACTTTATTCACTAATCTTTTTCATTTAATTTCCATTTATGTTCTTAACATTTCCATTAATTCCATCTATGTCCTTCCTTTTTCATTAATTACCATTATGTCCTCACAATTACACAAATACCCTTTATATCCCATCTATCACTTTAATTACACTTATATCCTCATTTTTCACATAATTATCAATTTACCCTTATTTATTCAATATTTACACTATTAACCTCATTTAATCACTTTTTTCACTTTTATCCTTATTCAACTTATCAAATTACAATTTTACCCTTATTACTTCAATTTACCACTTTTTGACTTTCAATTTAGCCAAATTACATTTTAGTCCCTATTTTGACACCTTTTCACTGTTTTACTATTTTAACACTATATTTTAATAAAATTACCATTTTACCCTTCCACTTACCCTTTTAACTTATTTTCACCACTTTTTATCAACTTTTAGCAAAATTACCGTTTTACCCCTAAACTTTCTATTTACTTCATTTTAGTCCTGTTTTCACTCATTTTCACCAATTTCACTATTTTAACCATTTTTAACACATATTTACCAATATGCCCCTGTATGGACCCGACAGAAAATCTACTGACCGGATATGCGGGGCATGGGCCCCACAGACCCATTTCACTATAAAATGATCCTAGTAGGACCATTTTCACTGCACTGCACTATTTTATTCACTGAATTGCACTGTACACTGTGATAAGCTCTCATCGGCTTATTAATAGTTAGTCGCCATGACTCATACTGCAGTGTGGAATCCCTGTGGCTAGCCATTTATATCCTGGACTAGATTTCACTACCAGACAACTACTAAGGGCAATATTTTCTCAAAATTTCACTAAGTACCACATTATGTCAATATGTAAAATTCATCATACAATTCTTTCTCACTTACCACTTTGCACATACACTCATTTATCAATATATAGTCACTTTATACCATTAAATCACATATAGCATCAAAACATACACATGTAAAATCTTATATACTTGTGACGCACGCCGAACCCCGTGTAGGCCCCGGACTGCCCGCCTTTAGGGCTTTTCAGGAAAAGGTTCATGAAACTTGCAAGTGAAATTGCAAGGGCATCTATTTTGGGCAACAAGGAGGTTTCATGGAGTCGCCACCCAATATAACATTGGAAAAGTTCATCTAGCCTCAGTGAGCATAAGACAGCGCAGCTATGTCCATCACAGGCAAGTCGGAGGAGTATTGGAGGCCCCACCCTAACATTAGGATGGCCCTCTCGGCCTCGCACTTGGGCAAACCAGAGATATCTTGGAGGCCCTACCCTCATAGAACATTAGGATGGCCCTCTCGCCTTGTGGTGCCTAGGACTGTGTAAGTTTTGAGTCTTTTTACGGGACATAAGAGGCGTGTTGGAGGCCCCATCCCAATAGAACATTGAGATGGCCCTCTCGCCTCGTTGAGCCCAAAGACTAGAGATGGTTTGGGACTTCTCATTTATTCATACCTTGGTTAAGTTAAAATTGAGTTTTGAATTTAAGTTTTCATCCCTTTTCTCATACGCTTTGATGCAATAATTAGAGCTCAAGTTGGTCATTCAAGGAAAATAGTAAATGAAAGCATAATTAAAATAAAGTGCATAAAAATAAATTACAACAAAACTAGGGGCGGAATACAACCCCCATCGTAAATAAAATATAAATCATACATAAAACGGGTTATTTATTAAAGATGAGGACATTGGTCCTCTCATGCAAAGTTAAAGAAAACAATTTTAAAGTGACAATTTATTTGGATGAAAAATTAGGACATTGATCCCATTTTATTAGAAAAAAACCCAATTTATTTATAAAAATATTTTTGTGTGATTTTTAATTAAGTGTGTATAAAATAAAGGTTTTTATTAATAATTACATGACAAAATAAATCAAAATACAAATATAGTAAAAAATTAAATACAATAAAAATAAATCTTTAGATCTCCTCATTCGCTCGCATGGATGCTCAAACAAGGAAAAATAAGGTTTTGAAATCAAAAATAAGCACAAATAAAATTGATGTTAGTAATTAAATCAAGAAAATCAATTAAACACTTAAAACAATAAATAATAAATTCGAATAAATAAAATATACATTATGTATGACAAATAAATTAAATGACATATTAAAATAAATAGATTAACATATTAACAAAACAAATAATGATAATAATAATAATAATAATAATAATAATAATAATAATAATAATAATAATAATAACAACAACAACAACAACAACAACAACAACAACAACAACAACAACAACAATGACAATGACAACAATAGAAATGAAGAATAAACAATTAAATAAAATAATAGTAGAAATAAAGAATAAACAATTAAATAAAATAATATTAGAAATGAAGAATAAACAATTAAATAAAATAAAGTAGAAAGAATATTAAAAATGTTAAAACTATATACAAAATCACATAAAACAAATAAAAACAAAATAAATATAAAAATCTACATTGCTAATAATTAAATATGAACAAAAAACAAATAAAAAAAATAAAATTAAAATATTAAGCCTAGAATGTTTACCCTCAGATTTTGGATTCGATTGATGAAGAATATGATTGATTTACTTAATTTGATGCACAAAATAAAAATAAAAATAATAAAAATTGAAATTTTATTTCAAGAGAAAATTGCTTAAAAAAATAGAAGAAAAATTAATTCTCAAGAACAAAGAATTGATTTCTTTGTTTTAAGAATAATTATAGATGAAAATTGTTTTAAAAAAAGGAAGAAAAGAAATTTAATTTTCAAGATCAAAGAACTATTTTCTATGCCTCAAAAATTATAATTAACAAAAAAAAAAGAATCTAAATCTCAAGAACAAAGAATGATTTTCTTTGTCCTAAGAAAAATTTTAGATTAAAAATTGAATTTTTAATCTAAAAAAATTATTTGGAAAAAAAGATGTAAAAAAAGTGAAGGGAGAATTCTTGAAGAAGAAGAGAAAAAGAAATAATCCCAATTGATGTCAAAATGAATTCCCCCTAATTCCTTTAGCAAATTTTCTATTTAAATTAATAAAAATGGAAAAAATCAACATTTAAGGAAGAAAATAGGATTTTTAGCTAATTTCCCTTAATTAGGGTATAAAAAAGGAAGAAGACCTTAAAAATCCCGGAAAAATGGTAAAAAAACTCAAAAAAAAATTGAAGAAAAAACGGAAAAAAACGGAAAAAGGGAATTTGGGGCGAAATCGGCGGATCAGGGGCGATCGACGCCCGTCGGCGTGCCCGACGGGCGTCGGTCGCGTTCGCAGCTTGCGCGGTCGACGCCTTGCGAGTCGCTCGCCCAGTGCGCGCGCGTTGCGCTGCTTGCTGCCGCGGGTCGACATCCGATTTTCGATTTTTTTTTTAAATATAACTAAAAAACACTAAAATTTTTAAACTTCATTTTTTAAAAATAATTTTTAAAATATTTTTATTATTTTTTTTATTCTAAAATGCAAATTTGACAAGAAAATCATCACTTTCAAACTCTTTGCCCGTGAATAGGCAATTTATCATCATTGGGTAACTCCGGTCTAGGCTGACTTGGGACCCGGTGCCCCCATTTTAGGGAAAACTAGTACACTAGTGTCTAGGTGAGCCTAAACTCAAAGAAAAGAAGGAAAGAGACACGTACCTGAGGCAGCTATCTTTCCGAACTGGGTGATGCTGTTGTGGTGGTTGTCGCCATGTTGTCAGCGTGTTATCCTTTGTTGAAGCGGTAGTGCCGTGATCGTGCTAATCCTCCGTAGAGTGGTAGTGCCGTCATCGTGCTAACCCTTCTAAAGTGGTAGTGCCATGGTCGTGCTAACCTTCCATAGAATGGTAGTGCCGCCATCGTGCTAACCCTTCTGAGTTGGTGAAGTGGTAGTGCCATGATCGTGCTAACCCTCCGTGGAGTGGTAGTGCCGTCATCGTGCTAACCCTTCTGTTGTGGTAGTGCTGTGGTCGTATTAAACTTCTATAGAATGGTAATGCCGCCATCGTGCTAACCCTTCTGAGTTGGTGAAGTAGTAGTGCCGTGATCATGCTAACCCTCCGTGGAGTGGTAGTGCCGTCATCGTGCTAACCCTTCTGAAGTGGTAGTGATGTGGTTGTGCTAACCTTCCGTAGAATGGTAGTGCCGCCATCGTGCTAACCCTTCTGAGTTCTGAAGCGGTAGTACTGTGATCGTGCTAACCCTCCATGGAGTGGTAGTGCTGTCATCATGCTAACCCTTATGAAGTGGTAGTGCCGTGGTCGTGCTAACCTTTCGTGGAATGGTAGTGCCGCCATCGTGCTCACCCTTCTGAGTTGGTGAAGTGGTAGTGCCGTGATCGTGATAACCCTTCGTGGAGTGGTAGTGCCGTTATCGTGCTAACCCTTCTGAAGTGGTGCTGTCTATGAGCCCTTTGGTTGATTGTTTGAATTTGATGTTTGGAATGATGTTTGGATTAATGTCGTCTTGGTTGGTCGCCCTTTGAGAAGTCTTTTGCTGATTGTTGTATTGTTGCTTGAAATGATGTTTGGATTGATTTTATTTTGGCTAGTTACCCCCTGAGAGGTCTTTGGTTGATGCTTGGATTGATGATCTGTCTAATGTCGTCACTTGCCTTTTGTTGGTGTCCGCATCGAATATCTCTTTCTGCAAAATTAGAAAACCAAATATGCAGGAAAAATAGTGATCATGCACGTGAAATGCATGAGTCATGCAGAAATGCAGGATAAGAATCATCTTAGTGGACTTGGAGATGATAGCCAGGCTAGCAGCAACTTGCGATAGGATCAATGCCTTTTGAAGTTGCTTTTGAATTTCATGCTTTTGGGATTGCGATGTTCTCATCTGATACCTGTAGTCATTTTTTGAAGGTATGAATTTTTACACTAGCTTTTCTTAGCGGGAAATGCGTCCTTTGCGAATTTTCACATAACCCTGTGCCTTATTTTTGCCTGGAATGGACCCAACCCAATCCAGCGGCCTTTTTTTTTTTTAAGGAGAGACTGCCTGTTTTCAGGTTTTCACCCTATCCTTTTGCCTAACTGTTGCTTAGAGCTCCAATTACGATTTTCATCTCTAACGGCTTTTTTTTTTGCAGGTTGTAAAGGAAGCTGAAGCTGTTGGCAAAAACCTTTTAGGCGTGATCGGCATATGCTTATATCTTGGATTATGGTTGTATGAGCTTGATTCTTCTCATAATAGTGCTATAGAATTGCCTTCACGGTTGATAGCAATGTGCTAGACAATTTTGAGCATGCAAAATGAACCGCTCTGATCATATCAATATATCATTGCATAAATGCATATGTTTCAGTTTGATTTCATTACACATGATTATTATTTGGCATTAGTCTCAAAAAATACAAAACCTCATCTAATCTCGGGATGGATCTTGAAAGCATCAAATTCCTATTATCAATCAGCCCTCTTGGGTTTTCATGATTAAAGATTTTCTCTCAGCCCTTAATTTTTTGCCCGGAATGCTTTTTTTTTCTTGCAGTACGCCCAATTTTAGCAAGGTCGCCTTTTTTCGATTTTCGACTCGCGGGGCATTTATTATTTATTATTTATTTTTCTCTTATTTTTTTGTTTTTTGTTTTTAGCCTTTGCCATGGAACCTCCTTCAGTCTGTCGGTGTAGATTGAATTTGCTTTCATTTTCGTTAACCGGGGAGGCTGCTACTTCTGATAATGCTCCTTCTGATAATGCTTCTTTTTTAGCACCAAAGGCTTGATCTTGGCCCTTGTGCAAACTGGCTGAGGTAGTGATTTTTTTTCTTGGATCTTAGCTGTAAAAGTCTGTATCTTCCTTTTGTTTGCTCTGGTGGCTCAATTTCTAGAGTAGCCTTTAATGGTTGGGATGGAGTTGTACGTTGGCCTCAAATCGTTCAGGACAAAACTATGGTGTAGGACAGGACTTTGGGTTTTTTTTTTTCTTTTTTTTTTGAATGGTAATAAGCTATCCTCCTAAGCTTGGTCATAAGGGTCCTTGTTGGTCTCATATGATTAAAGGTTGATCTTGATTGGTTTTGGGGTAAATATCTCAAAAGGTTATGAGGAAAGGACTCCTAAGATCTGGGTTCTAATGAGGTATATATTTCTTGTGAAGGTCTAGGGTTTTATTTGTCTAACTCCTGATGTAGCCCTTGGATGAACGGAGTTTGATTTTGCTTAGCTGCACTGTATGCACCCTAGATGTTGAGGAAGAGGATTGGCTTTTGAAACTTCGCTCATTGTCATGTTGCTTCTTGAAGTAGCATCGCCCCCACAATGTCCTTGTGAATTGTCAGCATGTCATTCCATGTCCAGGCAAAGGCTTTTTCATTTTTTTTTGATATTATCTCTCAGAAATTTCCTCTCTTCAGGAGCTACATCAGATGCTATTAAGATTTTCTTTGGGTTTTCCAAAGTTTCGAGATTAAATGCAGTGATATTTGATGAGTTACAGTAAATAGTTGTGATCATGTATAGCGAAATCATGAGAAACATAAGCAAAAACCATTAATATAATTAAAATGATCAGTACTGAATACACCATTATTGAAAAGCTCAAATATGGAGACAAACATATAAAGTTGCCTGAGTGGTTTCAAGCTTAGACTTCATAATTTCCTCCTCAAGATCACCCATTCTCCTTCCCAAATTTGAGAGATTGGACATACCTACTGACTGTGAATAACGTTGATCTTCTGTCTTGCCCACTTATCCTAACGACCATATCGAAAATCTTTCTGATGTATTCTTCAAGCAAAGATTTGAGTCTGCTTCATATTCTGCTCTTGCTCTCTTTTTTTTTAAGACTTGTATCTCAACTGGATCACACTCTGAAGCGAGTCTCTTACCTCTCCCATGCTCAAATGGTGAAAAGCATAAGGGTTTGCCCCCTGAGTGAACGGCTTGAGGAGGTATGTTAGCCGATGATTCTACCCTGAAAGTCTCCCCAACCTTGATTGGTTTGACTAGGGTAATAGTAAGTTCTCTAAGTTGTCTATCAAATCCAATCATCACAACGGCCGTTCTTTCACTGATCATGCCTAAAATCTTCTTTTCAAACTTCTTTAGTCTCATATCCAGCCCCTTAGCAGTCAGGGTACGGGTTGCGTTAGATTCTCTCGGTAGGTTGACCACTTTTAGTTTTGAAGTATACTACGAAGAAGATGATTCACTGGTTATTGAGAATGGCTCAGAATCCGAAACAAGCACTAATTCTAGCAATCCAAAAGACGAATCTGTCCTCACTAGTCAACCATCAAAACCTTCAGTCCACTTAGATGAATCTATGATGGCTGAAAAGCTCAAATTGTTAAAATGATGCATGATTGAAATGCAATGCATGATCGTGCTATGTATATGGTTCTTAATGAGTGAAAGATCAATAGATTACAATGATATGATGTAATGCATGAAAAAATTATTCGTAGAATGATATATACATGTGAAAAATAATACGTAGACAAAAAGGATATACACACACAAAATGAAATGTATGTTGTTGTTGTGTTTTTTTTTATACGCATGAATGACACGTGATGCATGAGCATGCTATGCAGCATTCACAATCACATGCAAGCAAATAGATCCTTCCGACCTTATTTCTCCCACACACGGGCAAGTGTGGTCTTTTTACTAGGTGGGCTTGATCCATGGGTTAACGGGGAACCCAATGAACGTGTATGGTGCATGGTGGGAAACCGGCAGTATAACATCTCTAGACTAATGCGCATACGTATGAGTTTTGGCCTTTATTTATTTAAATATTTCAACTAAATTAAGATGGGCTCACCGGGGCATGAAAGCCTTTGATAAAAGACCATTTAATTTGGTTCATTTTGGTCAATATATAATGGCCCACATAGCAAGCATTGTATTAAGGTATATGTCAACTAGGGGAAGTATCTATTGTCGTTACATGAGCTTTGGTCATGGGTGATGATATTTTAGAGCTACCCAAGCATGGTCCCTGCCGATGGGTCTAGCTCATCACGATCATAACGACCAATTGGGTTTCCATTTGATATACCATGATGGTACGAGGCTTGAGCTGGTGATTATCCTTAACACTTCCCTACATTGAGTGAACGTAGGGTCATGCTTCGGGAACGCACCGGGGTTAAAAATAGGGACAAAACTAGCTTAGTTCTAAGGCTCTAATGAAATGCAATGCAATTTTGAAAAGGGATAAAATTTTTAAATTAAAACTCAATTATAAATTTTAACCAAGGTACTTTCGACTCGAAGTCTCTTAGGTCCCTAGTGGAGTCGCCACTGTGACGCGCGCCGAACCACGTGGAGGCCCCGGACCGCTCGCCTTTAGGGCTTTTCGGGAAAAGGTTCATGAAACTTGCAAGTGAAATTGTAAGGGCGTCTATTTTGGGCAACAAGGAGGTTTCATGGAGTCGCCACCCAATAGAACATTGGAAAAGTTTGTCTAGCCTCAGTGAGCATAAGACAGCACAGCTATGTCTATCATAGGTAAGTCAGAGGTGTCTTGAAGGCCCCATCCTAACATTAGAATGGCCCTCTCGACCTCGCGCTTGGGCAAACCAGAGGTATCTTAGAGGCCCCACCCTAATAGAACATTAGGATGGCCCTCTCGTCTCGTGGCGCCTAGGACTGTGCAAGTTTTAAGCCTTTTTTACGGGACATAAGAGGCGTGTTGGAGGCCCCATCCCAATAGAACATTGAGATGGCCCTCTCGCCTCGTTGAGCCCAAAGACTAGAGATGGTTTGGGACTTCTCATTTATTCATACCTTGGTTAAGTTAAAATTGAGTTTTGAATTTAAGTTTTCATCCCTTTTCTCATACGCTTTGATGCAATAATTAGAGCTCAAGTTGGTCATTCAAAGAAAATCGTAAATGAAAGTATAATTAAAATAAAGTGCATAAAAATAAATTACAACAAAACTAGGGGCAGAATACAACCCCTATTGTAAATAAAATATAAATCATACATAAAATGGGTTATTTATTAAAGATGAGAACATTGGTCCTCTCATGCATAGTTAAAGAAAATAATTTTAAAGTGACAATTTATTTGGATGAAAAATTAGGACATTGATCCCATTTTATTAGAAAAAAACCCAATTTATTTATAAAAATATTTTTGTGTGATTTTTAATCAAGTGTGTATAAAATAAAGGATTTTATTAATAATTACATGACAAAATAAATCAAAATACAAATAAAGTAAAAAATTAAATACAACAAAAATAAATCTCCAGATCTCCTCATTAGCTCGCATGGATGCTCAAACAAGGAAAATAAGGATTTGAAACCAAAAATAAGCACAAATAAAATTGATGTTAGTAATTAAATCAAGAAAATCAATTAAACACTTAAAACAACAAATAATAAATTAGAATAAATAAAATATACATTATGTATGACAAATAAATTAAATGACATATTAAAATAAATAGATTAACATATTAACAAAACAAATAATGATGATGATAATAATAATAATAATAATAATAATAATAATAATAATAATAATAATAATAATAATAATAATAATAATAATAATAATAACAACAACAACAACAATGACAATGACAACAATAGAAATGAAGAATAAACAATTAAATAAAATAATAGTAGAAATTAAGAATAAAAAATTAAATAAAATAAAGTAGAAAAAATATTAAAAATGTTAAAACTATATACAAAATCACATAAAACAAATAAAAACAAAATAAATATAAAAATCTACATTGTTAATAATTAAATAAGAACAAAAATCAAATAAAAGAAAAATAAAATTAAAAGATTAAGCATAGAATGTTTACCCTCAGATTTTGGATTCGATTGATGAAGAATAAGATTGATTTCCTTGATTTGATTCACCAAATAGAAATAAAAATAATAAAAATTAAAATTTTATTTCAAGAGAAAATTGCTTAATAAAATAGAAGAAAAGAAATTAATTCTCAAGAACAAAGAATTGATTTCTTTGTTTTAAGATTAATTATTGATGAAAATTGTTTTAAAAAAAAGGAAGAAAAGAAATTTAATTTTCAAGATCAAAGAACTATTTTCTTTGCCTAAAAAATTATAATTGACAAAAAAAAGAATCTAAATCTCAAGAACAAAGAATGATTTTCTTTGTCCCAAGAAAAATTTTAGATTAAAAATTGAATTTTTAATCTAAAAAAATTATTTTGGAAAAAAACATATAAAAAAAGTGAAGAGAGAATTTTGAAGAAGAAGAGAAAAAGAAATAATCCTAATTGATGTCAAAATGAATTCCCACTAATTCCTTTCCCAAATTTTCTATTTAAATCAATAAAAATGGAAAAAATCAACATTTAAAGAAGAAAATAGGATTTTTAGCTAATTTCCCTTAATTAGGGTGTAAAAGAGGACCTTAAAAATCCCGAAAAAATGGTGAAAAAAGTCAAAAAATTGAAGAAAAAAGGGAAAAAAAACGGAAAAAGGGCGTTTTTGGGTGAAATCAGCGGATAAGTGGCGACCGATGCCCGTCGGTCGCGCATGCAGCGCGCCGCACATGCACGGGCGACGCCTTGTGCGTCGCTCGCCCACTGCGCGCCTCGTGCAGGTGCAGCGCGCGTGCAGCGCCCGCGCGCCTGCGCGCTGCCGCGCGTCGACATCCGATTTCTGATTTTTTTAAAATATAACTAAAAAACACTAAAATTTTCTTCCTTCATTTTTTAAAACTAATTTTTAAAATATTTTGATTATTTTTTATTTTTTATTCTAAAATGCAAATTTGACAAAGAAATCATCACTTTCAAACTCTTTGCTCGTGAATAGGCAATTTATCATCATTGGGTAACTCCGATCTATGCTGACTCAGGACCCGGTGTCTACAATACTATTCAGCCCAACATTCAAATTTTTATACCATGCACTATAATTTCTCTTAGCCACTTAATTACACTTATTTCAGGTTATACATGCCTCAAATGTCCATAATATGCCAATATTCATCCTACGATTCACTTAAAGTCACATTATACCATTCGGCCATAACACTGACTCATTCATTATGATTTCTTTTAATTCTTCTTTCACTCAATCATGCATTACACTTGTTAAACATGTTATAAACATGAATTTCATGGCTTAAAACCCATTAAAACATCATGGTTTCTTAAGAATACCATTCGGTCACTATTACAATTTTCATACCACTTTGATTTAATTTCACTTAATCATGTTTATACACTATATTAAACCCACTAAACATGAATATCAAGTTAGATTTAATTAAACACATCATTATCACATACCTAACCTTAGACATAACCCTAAAATCAACATAAACATTAGGGAATAGGTAGATTTAGTAACCACAAACCTCTTTTCCAAGCTCTAGAGCACTCTAGGGTTGCTTTTCCTTCCCTTTAGTTTGAGAAATCTCCTCCTCACCTTAATTTCCTACATGGGCTGAATATAAACATCCTCATAACTTAAAAATTAAGTCTCAAATGTAAAATCTAACATCATAACATGTTCTAACACTACAAGAAAGTTGCGAAATAGAGACGAAAATAAAAACGTTTTCGTCTCTAAATAGAGACGAAAAACAGTTTTCGTCTCTAATTTTCGTCTCTATTTAGAAACGAAAAAATTTTCGTCTCTGAATTTCCATCTCTAAAAGTGGCACGCTAGGTTCTCGCCACATTTTGTGACCGAAAATAGAGACGAAATAAATTTTTCGTCTTAAATTTTAGAGACGGAAATATTTTTCCGTTTCTAAATAGAGACGGTATTTTTTTCGTCTCTATTTAGAGACGGAAAAAAAGTTCCGTCTCTAAAATTAGAGACGAAAAATTTATTCCGTCTCTATTTAGAGACGGAATGCTGATTCTGTCTCAAAATAGACTAAAATTAGAGACGAAAAAGGTATTTCGTCTCTATTTAGAGACGGAATTCATTTTTCGTCTCTAAATAGAGATGGTATTTGTGTTCTGTCTCTAAATAGAGACGAAAAAAAAATTCGTCTCTATTTTTCGGGATATTTTTGACTGATTCCCTTCTTTTCACTCTCCTTCTTTTCCTTCTCTCCTTTTTCTTTTTCTCCTTTCTCCCCTTCCCTCCCCTCACCGGTAGAACCTGCGATGCCCCTCTCCCCGCCGCCGTCCGACGGGAAATTCCTCCCCCGCCACCGCGCAGCACCCCCCTCCCCGCCGGCCCCCCTCCCCGCCGTCCTTTTCCCCTCCGCCGATGCCGGTGCTCCCCTTCCTCCCCGCTGACGTGCGATCCTGCTTCCTCCCCCTCGCCGACGCCGCTGCTCCCCCTCCTCCCCGTCGGCGGCCAGATCTGCAACTAGAGGTAATTTTTTTTTCTGCAATTTTTTTTTGTGTTATTTTATTTATTTATTTATTATATAATATTTATGTGTTAATTTATTTTATTGGTTAATATTTTGATGTTATTTTTATTATTCTAATTAATTTATATTTTGTAATGTTATTTGTTTTAATTTATTTTAATTAATTTGTAATGGTTATTTTTCAATGTAATTTGTTCCAATTAATTCATAATAGCTTAATGTAGTTTAATATGTTTTTTAATACTTTATTGTAGTTTAATATGTTAATTAATTAGTTTAATGTAGTTTAATATGTTGGTTAATACAACTTAATAGTTAATTAATTTGTATTTTAATTTTTTATAATATGTTTTACTATGTTGCATTATTTGAATATATTGTGTTATATTTGGGTGTGTAATTATTTTAGTCTTTTTTTATTAACTGTGCATATTTTTTTATATCATTTGAATGTGGTATTTAGTGTTATTTGAATTTATAGTTATGTCCAATTTGTGTATGTACATTGAATTGTAATGTCTTTTGAGTTGTATATTTTGTCAATTTGGTTTTTATGAATTGTTTGTGAGAGTAAAAGTTTTTGATGTTCGTAGTTTTGATTGTGTGAAATGTCATTACATTAAATATATAATTAATTTTGTAGTGTAATTGTGATTGTATGTATTGATGATTAAGATTATTCAATTTACGTGTAATTTTTTAATATGTTGATATAAATATGTTTTATTATCTGTTACATTGTTTTCTCTTTTTTGTATGTTTGTTTATGTATAAATTAGTTGAGGTGCATGTTTGTTGAGCAATTGTTATTATATGTATTGATATGTCAAGTTAGAATTTTTTTTTTAATTTTTTTTATGATATAAATATAGTTTGTAGGTTCAAATTTGTATTTCAATTGTGTCATATTTAAGAAGAAGGTAATATATATAAATTATTTTTTATTTATCATTGCATGTACCTACCACAACCGCCCCCGGATCGGCGTTGACTTGTTGTACGTGCCGAATAATCGTAGCTTACTAGCCGCTTTCATCGAGGTAAGTGTGTTGTGTATTAAAAATTTATTTTTTAAAAGTATTAAAAATTTTTGTAATATGGTTTTAATGAGATAAATATGGTAAGTCACAGTCATGTTGTGGAGTTGCGATTAGTTGATATTTTACCGAAGTGTTAAAATTGCTAATGTTTGACAGGGGGATAGGGACCCGTATAGGGGGAATTCTTTCCATTTTTTTTCAAAATATTTATGATTTTATTTTAGGGAAATTAATCATTATGTAAAACTAATTAGGGATTAAAGCAAAATAGTAGGCTAGAGAATTGAGTTCAAATAGAATACAATAATTGACATGTGATGGTACTAACTTCGATACCTTATGATTTTTGCTAAGCAGTTTAACAGTAATGAGTAATATGGACAGAAGTTGGATGTATAGGAGATTAACACCAGATGGGTATATTAATTTAGAGTTTGCTGAAGGAGTTCAGCACTTTATTGAATACGCAAGCTCCCAGCCTGCATACATGGACGGTCTAAAAATTAGATATCCATGCAAGAAGTGCAAACACAGAGGTTATCTGCCAATGGAGGAGGTACATCTCCATTTACTAAAAAAGGGATTTGTGCCCAATTATTTTGAATGGACAAGGCATGGAGAGCCATTAATTAGTAGCTCGTCTAGAAGTGCAGAAGTTGGAACGGGTGTTGTTGGATCTGATGTTCTAGGGGGTCCGTATTGTATGACTGATAATGTTTGTGATACAGAGAATCCATATGTGCAAATGGTTTTTGACGCAGCCGGAAGTTTAATTCAGCCCAATTTAGGCAGTGCAGAAGAGGAACCCAACCCAGATGCCAGTAATTTTTTCAACTTACTTAGTGCAGCTGACCAGGAATTGTGGCTTGGATGTGATAATATGACACAATTGGGATTAGTTGCTCGAATTTTAAACATTAAATCCGAAGGTCATATCTCTGATCGAAGTTTGAACGAAATCCTGTCGTGGTACAATGACTCCTTACCGACGGACAATAATATGGTTGGCAGTTTTTATGAAATGAAAAAGTTACTCCGGAGTCTTGGTTTGCCAGTTGAAAAAATTGATTGTTGTCGGCTAGGATGTATGATTTTTTGGGGGGATGACGTGGAGTTAATGAGTTGCAAATTTTGCAATCAACCGAGATTCAAGCCAGCCAATTCTAATAGGAAGCAGAAATTAGTGCCATGGAAGCGAATGTATTATTTTCCTATTACTCCAAGACTTCAGAGGTTGTATTCGTCAGATGTGACGTCATCTCACATGAGGTGGCATAATGAACATGAACAGATAGATGGAGTAATGAACCATCCATCGGATGCCGTTGGATGGAAACATTTTGATGACATTCACCCAGATTTTGCTTCCGACAGTAGAAATGTGAGGCTGGGTTTAAGCACAGATGGATTTCAGCCTTTTGTGCAATTAGGCCAACAATACTCATCATGGCCAATCATCTTAATTCCGTATAATTTGCCCCCCTGGATGTGCATGAAAGAGGCTTACATGTTTTTGACAGTAATTGTGCCGGGTCTTAAGAATCCAAAGTAGGGGATTGATGTTTTTTTTCAGCCATTAATATCCGAATTGCTTCAATTATGGGAAGTCGGTGTGCTCACATATGATGTGTCCCTGAAATAAAATTTCATGATCAGAGCAGCTTTGATGTGGACTGTTAGCGATTTTCCTGCATATGCTATGCTGTCGGGTTGGAGCATGGCTAGGAAATTGGCTTGCCCTTACTGTGGAAATGATTTCGATGCATTTTATCTAGCTAATGGGTGTAAAATATTGTGGTTTGATAATCACAGAAAATTTCTCCCTCCAAATCACCCTTTTAGATGCAATAAACAAAGATTTCTTAAGAATAAAGTTGTCCTTACCCCTCCTCAACTTAATAGATCCGGTGAGGATATTTTACAAGAGATTGAGGAATTGGGGTTGATGAAAGTAATAGAAGTTGAAGCTGAAGAAGTCAATAGTAGCATTTCAAAAAATTTTGGGTTGCAAAAATGTAGTATTTTTTGGGATTTGCCGTATTGGAAAACAAATATAATAAGACATAATTTGGACGTGATGCACATAGAAAAAAACGTTTTTGACAATATTTTCAATACGATAATGAATATTGAAGGGAGGAGCAAAGACAGTGTAAAATCACGGGCAGATTTGCAATTGTACTGTAAAAGAAACGAGTTGGATAAGGATTCTCAAACGGGTAAATATCCAAAAGCTTGTTACACTTTGGATAAAAGACAAAAAGAAGTGTTATGTGATTGGTTGAAAAATATAAAATTCCCGGATGGATATGTGTTAAACTTAGCGAGGTGTGTTGATATGAGAAAATTCAAATTGTTCGGAATGAAAAGCCATGATTGCCATGTTTTCATGCAAAGGCTGATGCCGGTCGCTTTTCGTGAATTATTGCCTTCTAAAGTATGGGAAGCAATAACTGAGTTAAGCTTATTTTTTAAAAACTTGACTTCCTCTGAGATAACAATGACTGATATGGAAAAACTAGAGGGAGAAATTCCGGTAATCATTTGCAAATTGGAGGGAATATTTCCACCGAGCTTTTTTGACATTATGGAACATTTACTGGTACATTTAGCACATGAGGCCAAACTGGCGGGACCCGTTCAGTATAGATGGATGTATCCATTCGAAAGGTAAATGCCAATTCTTGAAATATATATATAGAGATAGTTTCATAATTTGTTAGGCTGATGTTAACGTGATTAACAATTTTCATGTAGGTATCTGCATCATTTGAAAAAAAATGTCAAAAATAAAGCTTGAGTTGAAGGTTCTATATGCAATGCGTACTTGGTTGAAGAAGCAAGTACATTTTGTTCTCATTACTTTGAGCCGCATGTTATCATGAGAAGCCGAAAAATTCCTCGTAATGACGATGGTGGCGAACTAAGTGCAAATGAAGGAAATTTACGAATATTCATATATCCAGGTCGATCCCATGGACGTGCAACTAGAAGAATGCTTACAGATTATGAACTAGATGCTGCACATGGCTACATATTACTGAATTGTGAAGAAATTCAACCATTTGTGCAGTAAGCGTAATTGATCTTTTGAAGTTGCTAATTTGTTTATTGCAACTAAAATGGATATATAATTGACACTGTGGTTGGATGCAGTTTATATGAGGAATGGTTACGGGAGCTTATGCCATATATAACGCAAAATGATATCAATAGGGAAGTCGAAAAACACTTCCCTTCATGGTTCAAGACATATGTAAGTTTCGATTGCAAATTACAACAAGTACCATATAATTTTTTTATGTAAAAGGATTAAATAGCAATTAAAATTTTCGTTATGCAGGCCTCACAAAATCCAATTGAAAATAATTTCATCTCCGATGTTGCTAAAGGACCTTTGCATACTGTTAAATCTTACCCGGTTTATTTCATCAACGGCTTCAAATATCATACACAATCACATGGTAACAATAGGGCAACTACAAATAGTGGAGTTTGCATTAAGGGTGAATTAATGGATTATTATGGTAAAATTGCAGAAATCTTGGAAATTGAATACACTGCTTTGCCAATAAAACATTGTGTGCTATTTAAGTGCGAATGGTTTGATCCAACACCCAATGTCGGAATCAAAGTCAACTGTGCCTACAACTTGGTCGAAATCAATCAAAGGAGAAGACTTGCTAATTTTGAACCTTTTGTGTTGGCCATGCAAGCAACTCAGGTGTATTACCTTCCTTTTCCTAGCCTTAGACGAGATAAACTGGATTGGTTGGCAGTTTGTAAGGTAAAACCCAGGGGCATATTTGAAATGAAAGCCGCAAGACAAGACAAACGAATTGAAAGCGAGGCCTTTCAGGAAGAGAAGGTGGAGGGTCATGAAATAAATGAAAACTTGCCATATAGGGATAATGAACCTTTGAATGGTGTGGACAATGAATTTGTTGACATTGGATCTGGCGAGGAATCCAAGTCTACATCTGAATTGGAAAGCGAATTTGATTCTAATTACTCGAAAAATGAAGAAAATTATGATAATAATGCAGATGATAGCGAATAATTGTTCGCCCATGTGAGTAAAACGCATAATTCTAATATCATTAGTTATTTATGTTTCAATTAACTTATATAATTTAGACATTTGCATTATTGACTGAGATAATCATGTATATGTAATAATTTAATGTCTAATTATGATTGTTAATATTTTCAGGTCAAAACATGAATAATAGGAGGCGGACGGGATTGATGCAACCTTCGAGGGCCAGGATGCGCTCGTCTATGTTAGGAGCGGACAGTCAAGTGGAGGGATCATCTCCTGCATCAGCACCTCCCCGTATGGTCATGGCATCTTCATCGCCAGTGTATCCATGCCCGCCATCCTCGGCTGCAACGACGTCTATCGAAGCGCCTAGTTCAGTGAATCTATCTGAACCATCGCAGCCATCGCCTGATATTGTTGAAGGTCCATTGCCTGGTTCCGTTGGCGTTGACGGGCGGATATATATTGTCATTACCAAAAAACAGTGAGTTATAAATTTTTTTTAACATACTCTGTAATAGGTGTATCCATCTTACTATTACATTTTCATTCTCATCCAAATTTATCCCCTCTGGTACGTGCTCCCGCGCGATGACTGGTTCATTCAAGGAGATATTTGAATTTAATGGATATTTGTGGAAAAATATCTCTCAGGGGACAAAGATGTTCTACTTTCAAGAGTTTCAGTAAATAACTTATTTAAAATATTTTGACTTTTTGTATGTTAATTACTATATAATCTAAATTATATGGTAATATTGTGAATATATATATTATGTGCATCCGTTTTGTTCATTACAATCCTTCAGAAAGCTTTGTATTGGAATTCTTCCATCGATCACCTCGTCTACGGCGTTTGGGAGAAACGGGCCCGTGTTCGTTACAAGGATTTTCTTAATAAGCTGCATGCAAAAGGTGCACGACCTAGGTATATAAGTGAAGACATTTGGGCTAACTGGATGCAGTACTGGTCATCAGTCGAAGCCGTCACCATCGCCGATCGGAATTCCACTAATAGGATGGGAGGACCAGAAGGGGTTAGTGTTTCCATACACACTGGAGGAACATTGTCCCATCAAGAGCATGCTGGCAGACTTGTAAGTACTCACATATCTATCTTCTTAAATGATACTATTTAGTCCATATTGCATTAGCTTGTTACTGCATGAACAATTTATTTACCATAACAGTTACAACTCTTGACAATAATCATAACGTTTGATTGAATGAAGGAGGATGGGCAATAAATTGTGAAAGGAGTTTGATATGGATTTTTATGGGTCATAATATAAATGTAAATGTATTTTGTTGATGTTTGAACAAGAGGTTTGTTAAATATATAGGGAAAATTCTGCCGAAATTTTTTTAAATTATGGACAGCTGTTAGTGTTGGGACTCATATTGCATTAGCTTGTTACTGCATGAACAATTTATTCACCATAACAGTTACAACTCTTAACAATAATCATAACGTTTGATTGAATGAAGGAGGATGGGCAACAAATTGTGAAAGGAGTTTGATATGGATTTTTATGGGTGATAATATAAATGTAAATTTATTTTCTTGATGTTTGAATAGGAGGTTTGTTAAATATATAGGGGAAATTCTGCCGAAATTTTTTTAAATTATGGACAACTGTTAGTGTTGGGACTCATATTTTTATTATGTTTGCGTTAAAATAACAATACATATCTACATGTATTCTTGTTATTAGGAGTCTTCTATGGGCCGGCGACCTTATCCTCATGAGTTGTTTTTACACACTCATATGCGGAATCATGACGGTGTGACATTCGTTAGCGATCGTGCCAGACAAATTCATGTACGCTAATTTCAAAACTTAATATTCATTTTCTTTTAACCTCTTAGTTTCATTTTACTATTTACATAACATTCAGTTAATTTTTATTACAGGAGCGAGTAGTTCAGAGTCAGCAGACGGATGGCGATAATGTTGATCATGCTCGCGTATATTATGAGGCTATTAGCGGTAGGGATCGCCGTGGACGGGTCTTTGGCTTGGGCACCTACGCGAATGTTTGTTATTCGCATGCGTCCTCCTCCTCATCAGCTATGGCTACTAGGCTTGCGGCAACTACCAATGAGGTCATTGAGTTACGTGGTACTGTCGGCGTACTAATGGACCGTATCAATAGGCTGGAGGACTTCATTAGCCGTAGATTACCTGCTGACCCGCAAGCACCGTCTGCTGATCGTCCGCATTCTCCTCCATCTTAGTTATTATTTTTAGAATTATTGTCTTTTTTTATTTGTAATCTCACTACACTTTTTATATATTAATACATTATATAATACAATATTTTCATATTTATTTATTGTTTATTTAACTTTTTTCATTATTTAAAATTAAGAATAATTTAAATTTAATATTATTTATTTTTAATATATTAAAAATAAATACCATTAAAGTAGAGACGAAAATTCATTATATAAAATTAAGGAAAATTTAAATTTAATATTATTCATTTTAAAATATTAAAAAAAATTCCAAAAAAAATAGAGACGGAATTGATATTCCGTCTCTAAAAATAGAGACGAAATAATTTATTCCATCTCTATTTTTAGAGACGGAATTGAGTTTCTGTCTCTAAAAATATAAACGAAAACGTGCTTTCAGTCTCTATTTTTAGAGACCGAATTACCCCTTCTGTCTCAAAAAATAAAGACGAAAAAATTTATTCCGTCTCTTTTTTTTAGAGACGGAAGGGGTAATTCGGTCTCTAAAAATAGAGACAGAACGCACGTTTCCGTCTCTATTTTTAGAGATGAAAACTCAATTCCATCTCTAAAAATAGAGACGGAATAAATTATTCCGTCTCTAAAAAGAGAGACGAAACATTTTGGTCTCTAATTTTTAGAGACCGACGAAATAGAGACGAAAATTTTCCGTCTCTATTTTTAATTAGAGATGGAATTCCGTCTCTATTTTTCGTCTCTATTTCTCAAATTTCTTGTAGTGTAAAGCCCCAAAAACCTCTATAGGGACCAATAAAATAAATTATAAACCCTTGAATCAAAAACCTAAAAACTTACCCTAACCTTTGATCTCTTGATTTCACGCTCTTCCAGTGCACCAAATGAACTCCAAACACTGCTATAGGATTGTAGAGGAGCTGAAATTTAGTTAGGGAGCTAAGATTTGAGAAGAAATTGGAGTAGAAGAGAAGAAAAATCATACGGTTTTGAAAGGGAGGAGAGATGCTGACTGTGGATGGATTTCTCTCGAGAAATGCAGCCATTTCTCCCTTTATATAGTCCTATAATGAACCGAACTGGTTCAACCGAGGTGGTCCGACCGATTTAGACTAAAATTTCGATTTTTCGGTTCATTTGCATTTTTTCAAAATGTCTATATGTTTCCCTCAATATTTTCACTTCTATTTAACTCCATTGATCTTAAAACATCAAAAATAGGTTCCCTGCAAATTTTCAGCTCAATTGGAGTCCATTTGGGCACCGATTCACTTAAACCGGTCTGATTCGATCAATTTTCCTTCTGCCGTAAAATAGAACTCTAAAGCTGTCAAAATTCACAGAAATCACTTTCATTACATTATTTAACACACTAAAATTTTATTGGGCCACATAAGCCTCTCATAACCCCTTGATCAAACCTCGGCCAAACCCCAATTCAAATTGAACCGAACCGGAGGCCAACTTCAGAATAACTTTTGGAGGTCGTTTTAGCTCTGTTTTCAGTTCCGATTTCACCACTAAACTCCTTATGACCCACAGATCATTTTTACGAAATTAAAATTTTTCGGGCACCTGATAGCCGGGTTTACTGTATAGCCACCCCAGTATCACCGGTCCCGGAATCACTATATTTTTAACACACTTAACACTGAAATTTGACACCGGCAAACTCACTCCCTACACTGTTTGACACTGCGATTATCATGGTAAAATTGGAATAATGCACTAAAACTTCTAGACCGGTACTTGGGCCACTACAATTCAACCCCCCTTAAATAAAATTTATTCCTCGACATTTACTTGAACTGGAAAGATGTGGATACTGCTGTTGCATGGTTGCTTCAGGCTCCCATGTCGCTTCTTCCACACTGTGATGATTTCAGAGCACTTTCAATAAGGGAATCTGCTTATTTCTAAGCTGTCTGACTTATCTTCTTCATAAGTCAGGTTAGCTTGCACTTGCACTTCTTCTGGTTTAATCACCTGGCTTGGATCAGATCGATATCTCCTTAATATCGATACATGGAATACGTGATGGATCTTCTCCAAGGCCTGTGGAAGCTTTAGCCTGTATGCCACTGGACCCACTCACTGAATCACTTCATAAGGCCCAAAGAATATGGGTGACAATTTACGCTTCTTTCCAAACCGGAGAACCCTTTTCCAGGGAGAAACCTTTAAAAACACTTTGTCGCCCACTTGAAATTCTATGTCTTTTCTCTTCAAGTCAGCATAAGATTTCTAGCAATCACTGGCTTCCTTCAGTCGCTGCTTGATCACTTTAACCTTTTCTTTGGTTTCTCTAATCAAATCTGCCCCCACTAGCTTCCTTCAGTCGCTGCTTGATCACTTTAACCTTATCTTTGGTTTTTCTAATCAAATCTGCCCCCACTAGCTTGTTCTAACTCAATTTTGTTCAACACAAAGGAGTACTACACTACCTGCCATCCAAAGCTTCATATGGGGCCATCTTAATACTGTATTGATAGCTGTTGTAGTATGCAAACACTGCTAAAGGCAAGTATCTTTCCCAACTGTTCTTGAATTCAAGCACACAGCATCTAAGCATTTCTTCCAATATCTGGATCACCCCTTTCTGACTGGCTATCTGTCTGTGGGTGAAATGCAGTACTATAACACAATCGGGTTCCCAAAGCTTCCTGTAGCTTCTTCCAAAAGTGTGAAGTAAAGCGAGGATCTCTGTCTGAAATGATGGAGGTGGGCACGCCATGCAATCTTACTATCTCATTAATGTACAATTCCGCCAATCGTGTTAAGGGAAAGTCCCTTCTCACTGGTAGGAAATGGGCAGATTTGGTGAGTCTGTCAATGATCACCCAAATCGCATCATGTTTCCTTCGGGTGAGGGGTAACCCAGATACAAAATCCATTGTCACTTGATCCCACTTCCATTCTGGAATAGTAATAGGCTGAAGTAACCCGAATGGTACTTCGTGTTCTGCCTTCACTTGTTGACATATCAGACATTTACTCACAAAATCTGACACATCACGCTTCATACCTGGCCACCAATAATGCATCTTCAACTCTTGATACATCTTGTTACCCCCTGGGTGCATAGCATAACTACTATGGTGCGCTTCTGTCAAGATACTTTTCTGTCCACTCAAATTTTGTCTTCTTTTGCAATAGGCATGTTAAAGGTGCTACAATAAGAGAAAAACCTTCAACAAACCTTTTGTAGTAACCTGCTAAACCCAAGAAGCTTCTAATTTCAGTCACATTCTTGGGTGTTCTCCACTGCAACACTGCTTCGATCTTCTTTGGATCCACTTTGATACCTTTTGCTGATACTACATGGCCAAGGAAAGACACTTTATTCAACCATAAATCACACTTATTGAACTTGGCATACAGCTTCCTATCTCTGAGAGTCTGCAAAACAATTCTCACATACTTGTCATGCTCTTCTAGAGTCTTTGAATACACCAGGATGTCATCAATAAAGACCACTACAAACTGATCTAAATATGGGTGGAAGATCCTGATCATGAGGTCCATAAAAGTAGCTGGTGCATTTGTGAGTCCAAAAGGCATCACTAAGAACTCATAGTGTCCATATCTGGTGTGAAAAGCTGTCTTGGGCACATATGTTTCTTTAATTTTCAACTGATGGTAGCCTGATCTCAAGTCAATCTTGGAAAACACACTTGCACCCTTCAATTGATCAAACAAATCTTCAATGCGTAGCAATGGATATTTATTCTTGATTTTCAATTTATTCAGCTGCCTGTAATTAATACACAATCGAAGAGTCCCATCTTTCTTTTTCATGAACGACACTGGAGCTTCCCATGGCGATACACTAGGCCTTATGAAGCCTTTCTCAAGCAATTCTTGTAGCTGAATCTTCAAATCTTTTAACTCTACTAGCTCCATTCTATTTAGAGAAATGGAAACCGGTGCAGTTCTTGGGGCTACATCAATGGAGAATTCAATCTCTGGATCAGGTGGCAAGCTTGGAAGGTCCTCTGGAAATACATCGGGGAACTCACACACTGTAGGTACGTCTGATAGATTAGGCATCCCCTTTTTTGCTTCCACTGCATAGCATAAATATGCCTCACAACCTTTTTTTGATCAACCGCTTTGCTATAGTGGCTGAGATGACGTCGGATAGATAGTTTGGTCTTTGGCCTACCACTGTTATCTCTCGATCATCTGAAGTCTTAATGGTCACCCTCTTTCTTTTACAGTCAACCATCACATGATGAGTGGCTAACCAATCCATTCCCAATATGACATCAAACTCTTTGAAGGGTAATTCAATCAGATTGGCGGGAAAAATAGAGTTTTGTACACTGATAGGACAATTTCTATACACTCGATTCACTATTACACTGTGACCTAATGGGTTGCTCACTAGGATATCATGATCTAGGGTAGAACTATCTAACCCATTTCCCTGTGCAATATCTGTGCTGATATATGAATGTGTGAACTCGGGATCTATAAGTGCATACACTGAATCAGAAAATATGGAAAATTTACCTACGATCACATCTGGAGCATCCTCTTGATCACGGGCCCTCACTGCATAAGCTCGACCCAAAGGGCGACTCTGTCCTTGAGATGGTGGTGGAAATCTGGCTATAGTGTGGGAGGCTGTCCCCCTGCCTCTCCCTCTAGGTGCTGAAGAACCTACTCCTGGTGCTGGGGAGGTCACTGATTGTGGCACTGCATCTGGGCAATCTTTGACTAAATGTTCCTTTGACCCGCACTTAAATCATGCACCTGGCAGGTATCTACACTCGCCTGGGTGCGACCTACCACAATGGTCACACTGCTGGGACACTCCTCTACCTCTGCCTCGGGGTGCACTCCCCACAAAAGATGCTGGGACATTACTGCCGGTCGGTTTCTTCTGACTGCGAGTCGGTGCTGCAGATCCCCTACTCTGGGATGGTGGCCCTCTAGATCTCTTACTCTGGCTTCCTGCTCCCCTGGACTAGCCTAGTTTCCTATTCTGTTGAAACCATGCCTGTCTCTCTGCTTTATCCATCTAGGATGCTTCCACTTTAATAGCTGCTGCAACCAAAGATCTCAAGTTTGGATGATTCTGGCCACTGACTATTTATTTGATTTTATTGTGATGGCCACGGTCAAACCTCTCCATCAATCTAGGCCTAGTCCTTAGAAGATCCTCAAGATAGCCACTCAATCTTTCAAACTCTCTTTCATATTCCACCACTGTTCTGCTGCCCTACTTCAATCTCCAAAAGGCATCTTGCATTGCAGCTTTGTATTCAGCACCAATATACTTCTTTTCAAATTGATCGATGAAAAACTCCCAGTTCAACTGGTCATCCGGAGTATTTTTTTTCACTGAGCCCCACCAAATGTAGGCTGGACCCTGGAGTAAAGCCACTGTGCCTTCAAACTTTTCTTTTGGAGTGCTATGGAGAATCTCGAACAATCTCTTAATGCGAAACAGCCACTCTTCTACTTGTTAAGAAGTCACTGATTCTCTACTAAAGAAGTCCTCAGCTCCTATCTTTTTAAGCTGCTCCAGAATTGGCTTTCTCTGTACTGGAGCTGCTAGCGACACTGGTACAGGCTGTTGTGGCTGTTGCTGTTGATGTTGTTCCATCTCAATATGAATTCGGGGTCTAATGTAGTACGTCATCATGGTCAAAAAACTCGGGTTGAGGTGGGGGAGGTGGCACAGAAGATATCGATCACTGTCGTGGAGTCTCAGCTCGACCTACACTAGCCGAGGCTCCACTCTCGCCATCCCCAACACTATAGCTTTGATCAGACGCCATTTGATCACTATAACCAGGAGCAAGCATACATCAGTACTATAACAAAATCTTCACTTCCATTGGCATGTATATACAGTCACTTAACAGTTCCCACTCCGATCTTAGAATCGCCTAAACCTTTGCTCTGAAACAAAAATAAATGTAACACCCTTATACCCTATACGTATACTGCCGACCTAGCGATATGTGTGATTACCATGATGGATTAACAGTTATTCACCTAATGAAATTTCAGGTAAATTTTTTTTTCTACACTTCTTATAAATGTCACTAGGTCCACTTATTACTTTAACTAATTATTCACTTATCTATTTACATAGCGCTTAACAAACACACTAAATTACTTAACTACCGATTGACCTATAACTGTCTCATTCACTCTTCATTTGGTATAAATTTCGGCAGTATAATGGCTTGTAAATTGCACTACCCAAACCTGCAAATTTCAAATACCACAGCCCCAGCAAGGGCACAACAATAATATCAATCACATTCTTACAAATCCCATCCGTCTTTCGTCACACAGTCATAAATAAAATCCATATAGAGAAACTATGAATAATACTATTACATGCCCATATCTAAAACTAGTTTAAGTGTATATACATGCCATATTCCAAAACATACATAAAATAAGAATAACTTCTGCTTCGTCCGCTTGCTCCACCAAAATTCTGAGGTACGCTGCTCCAGTCCTATAGGATACCTACACGCAGTCAAAAACAACTACGTGCTGAGCATTAGAATGCCCAGTGGTGGTTACCAATCTATAAATTTCCTAACTAATTCTATTTAATTTACCTATTATAAATACATATTCTTATTATTTACACTTATTAGTATTATTCAAATTCGCTTAATTTATCACTTAAATAATCATACTATTATTTATTTAATCACTTAATTAATATATATATATATATATATATATATATATATATATATATAAAATATTCTCACTATATTCTTTATTTTCCCTTAATTACACTTTATTCACTAATCTTTGTCACTCAATTTCCATTTATGTTCTTAACATTTCCATTAATTCCATCTATGTCCTTCCTTTTTCATTAATTACTATTATGTCCTCACAAATACCCTTTATATCCCATCTTTCACTTTAATTACACTTATATCGTCATTTTTCACATAATTATCAATTTACCCTTATTTATTTAATATTTACACTATTAATCTCATTTAATCACTTTTTCCACTTTTATCCTTATTCAACTTATCAAATGACAATTTTACCCTTATTACTTCAATTTACCACTTTTTGACTTACAATTTAGCCAAATTACATTTTGGTCCCTATTTTGACACTTTTTCACTGTTTCACTATTTTAACACTATATTTCACTAAAATTACCATTTTACCCTTCCACTTACCCTTTTAACTTATTTTCACCACTTTTTATCAACTTTTAGTAAAATTACCGCTTTACCCCTAAGCTTTTTATTTACTTCATTTTAGTCCTATTTTCACTCATTTTCACCAATTTCATTATTTTAACCATTTTTAACACATATTTACCAGTATGCTCCTAGTATGGACCCGGTAGAAAATCTACTGACCGGATATGCGGGACATGGGCCCCACAGACCCATTTCACTATAAAATGATCCCAATGGGACCATTTTCACTGCACTGCACTATTTTATACACTGAGTTGCACTGTACACTGTGATAAGCTCTCATCGGCTTATCAATAGTGAGTTGCCATGACTCATACCGCGGTGTGGAATCCCTGTGGCTAGCCATCTATATCCTGGACTAGATTTCACTTTCAGACAACTACTAAGGGCAATATTTTCTGAAAATTTTATTAAGTACCACATTATGTCAATATGTAAAATTCATCATACATCTCTTTTTCACTTACCACTTTGTACATACACTCATTTATCAATATATAGTCACTTTATACAATTAAATCACATATACCATCAAAACATACACATGTAAAATCTTATATACTATTCAGCCCAACATTCAAATTTTTATACCATGCACTATAATTTCTCTTAGCAACTTAATTACACTTATTTCAGGTTATACATACCTCAAATGTCCATAATATGCCAATATTCATCATATAATTCACTTAAATTCACATTATACCATTTGGCCATAACACTCACTCATTCATTATGATTTTTTTTAATTCTTCTTTTCACTCAATCATGCATTACACTTGTTGAACATGTTATAAACATGAATTTCATGCCTTAAAACCCATTAAAACATCATGGTTTCTTAAGAATACCATTCGGCCACTATTACACTTTTCATACCACTTTGATTTAATTTAACTTAATCATGTTTATACACTATATTAAACCCACTAAACATGAATATCAAGTTAGATTTAATTAAACACATCATTATCACATACCTAACCTTAGATATAACCCTAAAATCAACATAAACATTAGGAAATAGGTAGATTTAGTAACCACAAACCTCTTTTCCAAGCTCTAGAGCACTCTAGGGTTGCTTTTCCTTCCCTTTAGTTTGAGAAATCTCCTCCTCACCTTAATTTCCTACATGGGCCGAATATAAACATCTTCATAACTTAAAACTTAAGTCTCAAATGTAAAATCTAACATCATAAACGTGTTCTAAAGCCCTAAAAAATCTCTATAGGGATCAATAAAATAAATTATAAACCCTTGAATCAAAAACCCAAAAACTCACCCTAACCTTTAATCTCTTGATTTCACCTACTTTCAGTGCACCAAATGAACTCCAAACACTGCTATAGGATTGTAGAGGAGCTAAAATTTAGTTAGGGAGCTAATATTTGAGAAGAAATTGGAGTAGAAGAGAAGAAAATGGAGGAGAGAATTGAGAAAAACCATACGATTTTGAAAGGGAGGAGAGATGCCGACTTTGGATGGATTTCTCTAGATAAATCCAGCCATTTCTCCCTTTAAATAGTCCTATAATGAACCAAACTGGTCCAACCGAGGTGGTCAGACCGATTTAGACTAAAATTTTAATTTTTCGGTTCATTTGCACTTTTTCAAAATATCTATATGTTCGCCTCAAAATTTTAACTTCCAACCAATTCCATTGATCTTAAAACATAAAAAATAGGCTCCCTGCAAATTTTCAGCTCAACCGGAGTACATTTGGGCACCGGTTCACTTAAACCAGTCTGGATTCGATCGGTTTTCCTTTTGTCGTAAAATACAACTCTAAAGCTGTCAAAATTCACATAAATCACTTCCATTACATTATTTAACACGCTGAACTTATATTGGGCCAAATAAGCCTCTCATAACTCCTTGGTAAAATCTCGGTCAAACCCCAGTTCAAATTGAACCGAACCGGAGGCCAACTTCAGAATGAATTTGGGAGGCCATTTTAGCTCTGTTTTCAGTTCCGATTTCACCACTAGACTCCTTATCACCCACAGATCATTTTTGCGAAATTAAAATTTTTTGGGCGCCGGACAGCCGGGTTCGCTGTATAGCTGTAACATCCCCTACCCATACGTGGGCGATCCCATCCGATAAGGAGTGAGATGCCGTATGAGCAAAGGTGCCACCAAACAGATACAAAGCAAAACATACATTCATCCATACCATACATACTGAAATACAGGATAATTAAAAACTTTAAAGGAAAAGAAAGCCATAGCTGATCATGCGTTAATATAACAAAACCATTACAATAATGTTCTGATCAACTAGCTTAAACAAAAGATATTACATAGCCAAAATATAAATACAACAGCGAAAGCTATAACAAAACTGATACAGGAGAGTTCTATACAAAAAGAATCATTACAGATTACAAAAACTGAGCCCTACAATAAAACCTTCTGTGTTGGCTTGACGGTGGCGACTCTCTCAAACCAAAACTCCTTCCCCACTTGCACGGGTAAAAACACCGTGCTAAGCGATAAACGCTTAGTGGGGAAACACACATAAAATATGGACGGCCATTCACAATGGTCGTCAAGGCATAACACATACACAATGGCAAATGCAATAGCTTTAACATAATCCATATAAGCATGCTCATAAATCAAAGCCATACATTCCGTATCTCAATTTCATGTTCATGCCAAATAATCCAACATCCATCTCATTATTATACTCATTCAGATATCACATTTATGTAGCCAATTCAGGACAGAGCAATTCAATCGAACACCTGCTGACTCGGGGTAGTGGATAACGAGTGTACTGAAGGTACCTTACGGGTACGAATTGAATACTAAGGGTACCTCTCAGGTACAAATCAAAAGTCATTTCATTTTTATCAAAACACAATATTTTTACTGACGGGATCTTAAACAAGATCCAAATACTGAAGGGGTCGCGAGAAACCTAACGGGGGACCTGATCGGGGTCCAAACTGAACTGAGGGCTGTAGCTAAAAGACTCTATTAGGCATGCCTAACTATCCACTTACTTGACTCTAGCAGGTTATGCGTCATTCAATTAATATTTCAAAGTACCGCATAAAATTCATCTGAAGAATCAATATATCACTCATATCAAGCATATAAGAGTATGACATGCATCATAAAGCAGTATAAGTCCATTCGGAAGAAATACGAAATTCATTTTTGAGTTAAAACCGGGAAATTTCAGAAAATAGGCCAAACGGGGGTGACCAACAAGGTGGGATGGTCACTAGTCGTGACTGGCATCACAACTCGTGACTGGCCTCTTCCTCTGACTGGTCACGAGTCGTGACTGGGAGTCACGCCTCGTGACTGGCTTCTGGTCACGTCGTGACTTGCCTTTTCCTCTTGCTGGTCACGAGTCATGACTGGGAGTCACGTCTCGTGGCTGGCTTCTTTCTTTGGGCTGGTCACGGGTCGTGACTGGCAGACACCACCCGTGACTGCCTTCTCAGGCCTGTCACGAGTCGTGACTGGGAGTCACGCCTCGTGACTGGCTTCCTCTTGGCTGGTCACGAGTTGTGACTGGAAGTCACGACTCGTGACTGGCCTCTCCTCTTGGCTAGTCACGCGACAGACATAGAATAATGGGAAAATTCAACAGTAAATACGATTTTCCAATTTCCAGAATTCCAGAACTCAAAAATCAATTCCATAACTTGAATCAAAACCACACAAATCTGTTCTTACCTTCCAGAAGACATCTCATACACTATAAACGACATAATTACAACTCAATTCAGAATTTAAAACAACCAAATCAAGCATATATGCATTCAAGTTCCTCAAGAACACAAACCCTAAATTACAGTAAGTTTAAATTCAAACAATTATCTCAAGCAATAACCCAGACTTGAAATTCAAAGCTTCACTTCACTTAGCTCCACTACTCCCAGCAATCTCCTTGCCCTTGGGATAGCGAGGAGCCATAGCTAAGCAACAACACATCGAAGAACAACCAAAATAAAAACCCTAATGTGACGCGCGCCGGATCTTGAGCGCCGCCCGTTCGGCCGCCCGCACGTGGGCGACCGGGGCTTTTGCGGGTCCGTTGGCAGCTTGCGATGAATCGCAAGTGCGTCTATGTTGGCAACAAGGAGGTATCATGGAGTCGCCACCCAATAGAACATTGGGAAAGTTTCTCTCGCCTCGGAGAGCCTAAGACTTGCGCATTTTATCCATATTGGGCCATGAGGCCTAGGATTAGCGCTAAAGCCTCGTGACCCAAGAAGTATTTTGGAGGATAACCTCTAACCTCTCGAGCCCAAAGACCAGAGCTGGGTCCGGGATTTCTCATCTATTTCTACCTCAATTAGCTTATGATCAAATTTTAATGTCATTAATTCGCTCTCTCTCCACACTATGCAGTTTAATTGAAAAGCGCATTTATTCACATTTTTGAAAGCAATAAATGATCAAATAGATAATAAAAGCGATAAATTACAATAATACAAGGGGCGGAATACAACCCCCTTTTGTAAATGTGCGGATCATACGTAAATCGGGGCATTGCTTATTCTGAGGACTTTGGTCCTCGCATGCATCATTATTAAAATTGGAGATTTTTGTTTGTGATGATTTTATTGGATAAAATAGGACATTGGTCCAGTTTTGTGTAAACCTCATTTTATTAAATATAAAACCATTGAGTCATTTTTATACATCAACGGGATATGAAAGGAGTACATCCATATGCATAAGATAATCAATAAAAGAAATAAAACAAGAGAAGTAGGAAACTAAACCGGATGAGATCCTCCAAACATGGTAGATAGCCGCTCAAGCTTGAAATAACCCGGGAGGACCAATGTACACTCACAGAAAGTTAAAAGAGGTTAATATACATAAAATTAACATATAAGAAATCAAAGAGACTGGATAGAGATGAAAAAAAGTGGTTTAAAAAGATGGAGACAGAACCCACCGACAGCCTTTCCTGGTTGACCGACGGGCGTCGGTTCGGTTATCTGATATGCCCGTTCGTCACTCAAGAATGGGCGTCTGTAGGTGGGTGACCGACGGGCGTCGGTCATGAAAATGACCCGTCGGTCACCTCTGCCTCCGAAAAACAGAAAGGAAAAAAGAAGCCTTTCAAGGTCAAAAAGCAAGTTTTATCCCAAAAAGAGATGAGAGAGTCAAAATGAAAGAAAGTAATGACAAATATTCAAAAATTTCACATAATGAATAAATAAATAGATAAAAATTAAATATGAGATGAGAATGGAGAAAGAATCCGGAATATTTACCCTCAGATAATCACTTCAGGTGAGATTCTGGTGTCGGTTAGAGCCCCGCGCGTTCCACGAGAAGCATAGATGAAAGATTAAAGAGAGAAAATGAGATATTTCACCTCCAATCCTTCAGAAAATCGATTTTGGAGTCAAAATCTAAAGAAAACTAATTAGCTTTTAGTTCCTTTGATTGATTTGATCCTAGATTCAATAGAGTTCTTTTAGAAAAAGTGTTTTTGGAAGAGAGAGAAAATGTGCTTGAAATTGGGCAGAGTTTCCTCTTCTGAAAATTTTTCCAACCCTTTTCAAATGAAAATCCGGAGCTTTTATAGCCAGACACGACCGATGGGCATCGGTGTATAGAGGCGGGCGTCGGAAGAATCCTTCTGACACAAGGATTAGTCCGACGGCCCTGCCACATCCACCGACGGGCGTCGGAAGGGTTGCGTGCTCCGGGAAACCAGGCGGTAATCTGACAGGGCGGTGATTTTTCGACGGGCGTCGGAAAATACCCTGAGCCGTCGGTGACTCGGAGCGACGGGCTGACTTCACAGACGGGCTGGCCGTTTGTCGAGTGCAAAAAACCTTTTGACTCGAAAAAACCTCTGTTCTTCTCTCCTTCGGCCCAGGAACGATAAAAACCTCACTTCTCATGGAACGCGGGGCTAAAACCTCTAAATCCAACCTACCATACAGGCTTGGACACCGATTTCATCATAGGGTAACCTCTAATCCGGACTGCTCCGGGACACGGTGCTTACAGTTGCCCCCAATTTTGGGGAAACTAGTGCACAAGCGCCTAGATAAGCCAAAACTCAGAGAAAGGTCAGAAAGGAAGCGTACTTGCGACGGCTTTTCACCCTCCCTGCCTTCTGCCGGGTGGACCTTGTCCCGATCCGCTCGGCGATGCAAAGATATTTCCATCGGCCTTCTCTCGACCGATAGGTACGCATGGAGGTGCAGCATGCTCTGGCTGCAACCTCGATCCGGTGAGATGCAGCATGCTTTGGCTACAGTCTCGATCTGGTGAAGTGCGGCGCTCTCTGACCACAGCTTCGATCTGTGAGATGCAGCACTCTCTGGCTACAACCTCGATATGGTGAAGAGCAGTGTTTCTTCAACTGCAGCTTCGATCTGTGAGATGCAGCATGCTTTGGCTACAGTCTCGATCCGGTGAAGGGCAGTGTTTCTTCAACTGCAGCTTCAATCTGTGAGATGCAGCATGCTTTGGCTACAACCTCGGTTTGGTGAAGGGCAGTGTTTCTTCAACTGCAGCTTCGATCTGTGAGATGCAGCATGCTTTGGCTACAACCTCGGTTTGGTGAAGAGCAGTGTTTCTTCAACTGCAGCTTCGATCTGGAGTGTGGAAACTCCGCTGGTTTCCTTGTTCAAAGGAGATCTTTATAATCGATGTCTGTGCTCAGATCGGTAATCCTTTGTACCTGTGAGATAAAAGATTTTGTTAATTCACGTTTGAATGGTCATCTTTTGACCTGTCTGTTGATGGCGTGACCTTGCTTTATTGGCTATGCCGTGTTTCATCTTTTATTCATTTTGTCTTATTGAGATGTTGTCGGTTATCATTTTTGTTGTTTGTTTTTGTTTTGTATTATTTTTTATTTGTTATATTGTCATTTTTATCGACATGTAAGTAGATATGAGAACATACACTTTCTGTGATGTGATTAAGCAATTAACAATCGAATGATCATGCAATAAGGAAGCAAAAGTTTTCCAATAGAAATGTCATTTTTGTACAGTGCATATACAAAATATAAAATATACAAAAGATACAAAAATAACTCCCTGAAGATCAGAGAGGTGTGTAGTCTGAGGGCTCATCGGGATCCTCGTCATCCAAATATGCACGGTCCCTGGCAGAGGTGGACGTGCCAGAGGCGGTGGCGGAGCTGTGGAGGGTCCTGCCTCATGATCATGGGCCTGCCTGAACCGGACCTGAGCGTAGCCGTCCAAGAAGGGCTGGGTGCAGGTGCTCATAAACCCTAAGGTCTCAGAAACCTTCTCTCCCAACTTCTTGAAGGCTTGGCTCAGCTGAGTGGTCTGCTCAACAGCGGCCGTCCTCCTATGCTCTAGGCTCTGCTCCGTCTGCTCCCTGAACTCCCTCATGGTCTGAGACAGGGGTGGAAGGATCTGCTTTATCGCCTGGACGCGGGATCTCAGAGAGTCAAGTGACTCATCAATCATCTGTAGGGTCATGTCAACCCTCTGAGACGCCTGGTCCTATGACGATCTCACATAATGAGCGAGCTGCTGCCTGAGCTCCCTCTGACCCTGAGCAATCTGCTCAATCAGCCTCATCTGCTCTCCTCTGAAAGCCTCCAGGACCCGAGTCTGCTCATCCCTAAAGGCATCCATGGCCCGAGTCTGCTCCCGAGTCGTGTGCTCGATGTAGCCGGCCTGCTCCCGAGCCAAGTGCTCCACCGACTGGGACTGCTCCAAAATGGCAGCCTGCTGGCCATCTAACCTCTCGTGGATAGCCCTGTCTCGGTCATCCTGTCGCCGCTCCAAGGCTGTGAACATGGAGGTGAGGAGCTGAGAGAAGTCAGGCTGCGCAGGCTGCTGCGGTGCTGGCTCTGGTGGTGGTGCCGAGGAAGTGGATGCCCCGGGGTCACCTCGGGAGTACGGATGGTATCTCTCGGAGGGCCCATGGATAGACCTCTGTACCCTGGCGCTCGGTGATGGGACTGCAGTCGGCGCTCTGGATGCCGGTGAAGCAGCAAAGAGGTCGTCCATGGTGATCTCAAAATCAAAATCTGAGGGGGTCCTAGGTGGCTCCTGCTGCTGTGGTGGAGGCACCGTCCGCGGCTGAGGAGGCTGGTGCTTCGGCTGAGGCTCTGGCTGTGGAGGCTGAGGCTGTGGCTGTGGCTCTGGCTCTGGCTGTGGAGGCTGCTCCTCCTGGTGCTCTGGGTGATCAGGATCTGCCCCCAAGGGTGGAAGGTTGAACATCTGCCGGGTCTCATGGATAGTCAACACCCTGTAGGCCTCTGCCTGGCCAGAAATCGGGGAGATCATCCCCATCTGCACTGCCGCTACGGCGTCTACATGGATCCCCTCCGGCAAGGGTCCTCTCAACCTCTCGGGGTTAAACCCCAATCTCATCAATAATCGGGTGATGACTCCTCCTACCATCACCACCGGTGTCAACCCTCTGCCGACTCTAGTCAGGTTGGCCAAGATCTCGTGGCTAATGTTGATACGCTGGCCTTCCACCATAGCCCAGAGGCTCCAGATCTCGGCCGCGTTAAGCGACCCTGGATTACCAGCTCGACCGAGGTACGAGCTGGAAAGCACTCTGTGCAAATACCGGAGTGCCTGAGACACCAGTACGGTGCTCTTCGCTGTATCATGATCGTACAGCACTCCTGGTATAGCAATGGCCGCCCAATGGGTGCGTCTCACCACTCGCCGCGGGATCTCGACCCCCTCCTCCGTAGGGAGCCCCATGGCCTGAGCAAACCTCTGCCTAGTGATGCTGACATGGTCGCCATCGAACCAAAACTGAATCACCCCCGGGTCGGTATCAGCACTCTGAAAGCCGGTGTAGCGTAGAGTGGCCAAGACCTGGCGGGTAGCCTCTGGAAATGTCTGGAAGGCGGGCTCAAGGAACTCTTTCCAACCAGCTCCCTCAGCAAGTAGATCAAACTCTGGGGCCAATCCAAGGGCCTCTAGAAAAGGGCGAGATACAAAACGGCTGGCCCGAAACTCTACCTGAGCCAACGCTCTGTACCTCTGAGTGGACTCGTCATCCATCCAAGCCGGAGCTACAAGCTCGGGCTGGGCCTGTGGTGCTCTACATCTGGGAGGCATCCTGCGAAAAGGGAAGAGAATAAATATCAGAAATTTGGCGAAACAAATATTTTAAAACTTATTTCCGAGGTGAAGGCCGATTTAGGCCTCACCGGGGCAATAGCGGCCCAAAACAAAACAAAGACACGATAAACGAAACGAAAAGAACAAACATCCTGTCTAAGGAAATAGCTCAAAGTGCCTCGCACGCATCGTGGCAAAAGCAAACATGCAATCAGCATGGAAATAATTAAAGTGAATAAGGATGGGCCTTCTAGGTCCCAAGGCATGCATTATACATAAAAATAAATATTCAATTCTAGAATAAATAATAAAAATTTGGGCAGCATCCCGGCAGGGATATGCCCAACCTCCTGCATGAAAGAGATAAAAACATAGGCCTCAGGCCTCAACAATAATGTACATATGTAAATGGGACGCACCCCGACAAGAGTGTGCCCCCAACAACACAAAAATAATGGCCTCAAGCCGCAAAAGCAAAACATGCACAGAATGGTGCGCTAAAAGGATGCAATTCTAAAGCACCAAGATTATGGAAAGGTTCTATTTCTATGTGATCATGCAAAAAGTTCAGATTTAATTACAAAAATATTAATACAGAAAATTGGGCAGCATTCTCCCTAAATTCCTAAGGCATCTAAGGCATCTTAAAGTCAAAAGGAAAAGAAATGAAGAGATAAATTGAATAAAATTCAAAAAAAGTAGTTATTTACTTACTTGTAGTCGCGGGAAGTGTAGAAACTGGAGAAAATATGAATATCAAAGTGCCCGGCGGGTAGAAGATGCGAAAATATGAAGAAATCACGAAAAAATAAGGAGAAAAGCTTCAAAAACTGCTAAAAAATGCTAAGAAACCGTTTGGGAGAGGGAGAAGAAAGGGACAGCACCGTTTAAACCGTCTGTCACTCGCCCTTATATAGAAATTCTTGACCGACGGGCAGGGCGTCTGTACAAGCGACCGACGGGCTGGCCGTCTGTCACGCAATAAATGCAAGTTAATGCGTGTGATGAATGCAATGCTGACGTATGCATCTGCCAGGTGGATCTATACCGACGGTCAGGCCGTCCCTGTGGGGAGGCGGGCAGGCCGTCCTTGTGTAAAGGCGGGTAGGCCATCCCTGTGGAGAGACGGGCAGGCCGTCGGTGACGCTTGCCTATAAAATCTTGCAAAATTTTTGTCTCTTCATTTTCTCACATCTTGAGTCCTTTATTCTTCTCAAAATGTCCTCCCCTCTTGCCCAAAGGATGCACCGTATTTTAGATGACAAACACACTTGGGGGGAAGGCGCCCTTTCCTCTTTGTCCGGGCTGAAATACCTGTGCCGGGTAAAAATCGACCAGAACCTCCTCCTGGCAGCGACCCACTTCTGGAACCCCCGGTTCCACGTTTTCCAATTCACCTATCAGGAATTGTGCCCCTTGCCTGAAGAGTTAGCCTCCATCCTGGGAGCTCGGTTCCCTCCTGACACTCTGCCTTGCGTCCCCCGCTGTGGCCTACTTCAGACCCGGGACGTAGCCCTGGCTCTGGGCATATCCTCCTCGGAGGCCAACCAACTGATTCCTCTGAGCTCTTCCTTTGCTTTGGAGCCACTGATCGAGGCTCTGGATCGGTTCACTGACATCCCCACATATCGGGTAAGCATTACATTCTTATTCTGCATGGTGAACTTCCTTACTGTTGCTCCGAGAGGTTTGACCGGCGACTCTCGTCTGTTCGGAGTCCTGAGCGACTTTCATCTGGGACTGTCTCCCCTACCACTTGTCCTGGCTGAAACCATCCTGGGTCTGGACGCTGTGAGTTCTGGGTCCACTACAACCTTTGCCGGCAGCCCCTTATTACTCCAGGTACGCCATTATTTTAAAGGTAGTGTGTCCCTCATGGATTTTCACACAACCCTGTGCCTTATTTTTGCCTGAAGTAAACCCTACTTACCCCAGCGGCTTATTTATTTATTTTTTTTTTCAGATCTGGCTACAGGAAAAACTGAAGATGCTGTCTGAACCACCCCCTCGCGTTACCCCCCAGTACTCGCCGAGCCATTTCTTGCCTCGTCGACGATTGCATGGGTGTGTCACTGCTGGTGAAGGCATTACCAGATTTGGCGAGCTGTCAGATGACGATATCAGTTTCACATCTGCCTGGCTCCCGCTGTCTCATGCGGTCACTGATGGGCCATCGGGTTGCGTTCCCCTCTGCGGCCTCCGTTAGGCCACCTTCTGCATCACCTCCCGGTGTACCCGGCAGCTTGGGATGACCCAGGATATAGTGAGGGTTCCCCTATCCTTCCGAGGAGGAGATCTCTCGGCCGCATTTGCTTCCCGGTATCATGAGTTGTGGGGTAGATTACCCGTGAAGACCGTCATCCCGAGGTTTGGCAACCATTCTGCATCTTCGACTAGCGGGTACAAGAAGTGGATCCTTAGCCCAGCCTTTGATAACAGGACCCGAGGACTCAAGCATCTGATCGGCGAGAGCAGCAGCAGGACTTAGCTTAGCCTATATGTGTATTTCTTTTGGTGCTACATTTCTTTTTAACGCAGAACTAGAAAGTGACGAAAGTGAAAAGAATAATATTCATCCTTTTTCACGAGTTTTGTGTACATTTCCATATAATTTCAGCATACATGATCAGTTTTGGCATTTACTCAGCTGCTCATGTGCCATCAATACATGAAACCAAATTTTAAGAGCATCAACTCCTGTTACCAATCGGCCCTCTCGGGTTTTCACGATCGGACATTTTCTCTCATGCCTCTAACTTTTGCACAGGATGCCTTTTTTCGGTTTTCACCCTGTCGAGGCGCCCAATTTTAGCATAGCCGCCTTTTTTCGGTTTTCGACTTGCGGGGCATTTTATTCTCTTCTTTTTATTTTGGTCTTTAGCCGTGGAACCTTTTGAGTCTGTCGACATTGATCGGCTCTTTGAATTCGTTCCCATCGCTATCTGATAATATTGCAGCCCCTCTGGTCAACAGCTTCTTAAGGATATACGGCCCTTCCTAGGTAGGTCTGAATTTCCCCCTGATGTCTGGTATTCTTGGCCTCATCTGTTTGAACACCAAGTCCCCTTCTTTCAGCGGGTGCTTCCTCACTTTCTTTCCGAAAGTTCTCGCTAATCTCTTCTGGTATATCTGATTATGATAATAAGCCTTCAGCCTACTCTCATCCAGTAAGTTCAAGTGCTGCAACCTCTGCTGCGCCCATTCGGCTTCCGGGATTTGGGCCTCCATGACCACCCTTAGAGATTTAAGTTCTATCTCTACTGGCAATATTGCTTCTGTTCCGTATGCCAGGGAAAATGATGTAGCGCCTGTAGATGATCTCACCGTCGTTCTGTATCCCCACAGGGCAAAGGGTAACTTTTCAGCCCAGTCCTTGTAGGTTTGGACCATCTTGGACAAGATCTTCTTCACATTCTTATTGGCGGCTTCTACTGCTCCATTCGCTTGCGGTCGGTAGGGAGAGGATTTATGATGCTCAACACCATATTTCTCGAGAAGTTTTCTGGTTTCTCCCATGAACTGCACTCCATTATCAGACACTATGTGACGAGGGAGGCCATATCTGCAGATCAAATTCCTCTCTATGAACTTGGCCATGTCCCTTGCGTCAATTTTCTTGAAAGATTCTGCCTTGACCCATTTGGTGAAATAGTCGATTGCGACTATGATGTATCTGTGCCCATTGGATGCCGTAGGGCGAATCTCTCCAATCATATCTATCCCCCAAGCAGCAAACGGCCAAGGTGATGTCAGGTTATGCAGTTCTGATACCGGCAGGTGTCTCAGATCTGCGTACTGTTGGCACAACTGACATTGTTTAACATACTTCGAACAATTAGTGTCTATCGTAAGCCAATAAAAGCCTTGTCTCATGATCTTCTTGGCCAAGGTCAAACCATTCATGTGGGCCCCACAGACCCCTGCATGGGTTTCTTCCATTACTTTGCGCGCTTCTCTTTCATTCAAGCACCTGAGCTGGATCCCATCTGACCGTCTTTTGTACAACACCCCTTCTAAGGATATGAACTGAGTAGATAACTTACGTATCATCCTCTGGTCTTTTTCAGTGGCTTCTTCTGGAAATTTATCGTTTTCCAAGTAATTCATGATATCAAAGTACCATGGCCTCCCATCTGATGCCTCTACCTCCATTACTGGCTCGGTTTCAAAACTAGGCTTATCAGAGCTCGAAATTAGCACCGGTTTCATGGCCACTCCTTCAGGGTTATCCCACATTAACACTAAGGTTGCCAACGCATCAGCCAGACGGTTCTCATCTCTGGGTACAAAGTGGAAAGTACAAGTCTCAAACTGCCCACACATCCCTTTTAGATATTGAACATAGGGGATTAGTCATTCCTCTTTAACAGCCCACTCACCTCGGATCTGGTTTATTACCAAGGACGAGTCACCAAACACCTCTACGTTCCTTGCCCCCAACACCGCTAGAGCTTCTAACCTGAAGGTGCACGCTTCGTATTCAGCTTCATTGTTGGTCGCTTTGTATCTCAGCTTCTTAGCAAGAGGAAGTTTTTCATTATCGGGGGTTGTCAAGATGATTCCGACTCCGGCTCCTCTGTTATTCACTGCCCCTTCAAAGTGCAACTGCCATCCTTGAACAGAAATCGTGCCTATGCTCTCGTCAGGGAAGGTAAACTCGGGGGTGTCCCCTTGGATAGGATGTTCAGCAAGAAATTCGGCTATGGCTCGCCCCTTGATAGTCTTGCGGGTGATGTATTGCACATCGAACACTTGTAGCAAGAGCAGCCACCTCCCCATCTTTCCAAGCAAAGACGGTGCCTCCTGCAAATATCTCAATGGATTCTGCTTGGCTACTGCCTGAACTTTGTATGAGTGGAAGTAATGTCTCAGCTTCTTTGATGCCCAAATTACTGCAAGGCAGATCTTCTCCACTTCAGCATATTTTATTTCATAAGCCAGGAACTTCTTGCTGAGGTAATAAATTGTAAACTCCACCCCAAATTCATCCTCTTGAGCCATCATGGCGCCCACTGAACCGTCTTCTACTGCCAGGTACAGAATAAGCGGTTTAACAGGTTGCGGAGGCCTTAGCACTGGCGGATTTAACAAATATTCCCTGATATTATCAAAGGCTCTCTGGTAGTCTTCGTTCCAGACTACGGGCTGATTCTTTCTAAGCAGCTTGAAAACAGGTTCGCATATCGAAGTGAGCTTGGCAATGAACCGGCTAACATACTGCAGCTTGCCCAGGAAACTCCTTACATCCTTCTCTTTTTGTGGCACAGGCATCTCTCTGATAGCTTTCACCTTGTCTGGGTCAATTTCTATCCCCCTCTGGCTGACGACATGTCCCAACAGCTTTCCTGAAGTCACTCCGAAGATGCACTTCTTGGGGTTAAGTCGCAGATTATACTTATCGATCCTGGTGAAGAACTTCTCTAGAGCTTCAAAATGTCCCTCTCGGGTGGCTGATTTGACCATCATGTCATCGACATACACCTCCACTTCTTTGTGAATCAGGTCACTTAAGATCTTGGTTGCCATCCTCTAGTATGTGGCCCCCGCATTCTTCAGGCCAAAAGGCATGACCCGATAGGCACAGGTGCCCCACTCCGTGAGAAAAGCAGTTTTAACCCGGTCAGCTATCTTGTTCAGGATCTGGTTGTAGCCCACATAGCCGTCCCCAAAGCTGTACATCGCGCAATTGGCGGCACTGTCTATCAACACATCAATATGGGGTAGTGGAAAATCATCTTTAGGGCAGGCTTTGTTAAGATCTCGATAATCCACACACACCCTGACCTTTCCGTTCTTCTTTGCTACAGGGACCACATTTGCCAGCCATGTAGGATACTGGACTTCCACAAGGAACTTAGCTTCAATCTGCTGTCGAATTTCCTCCTTAACCTTATCAGCCCATTCTGGTCTTAGCCTTCTCAACTTCTGCTTCACAGGCTTGCAATCTGGGTAAGTCGGGATGGCATGTTCCGCCACGTCTCGGTCAATCCCCGGCATGTCCTCGTAGGTCCAGGCAAAGACTTTTTCATGTTTTCTTATTATTCTCTCAAAATTTTTTCTCTCCTCAGGAGTTATGTTTGATGCTATTAGAATTTCTCTCGGATTTTCCGAGGTTCCAAGATTAAAAGGCGTTGTGCCAGTGGAGTCAATGTCAAAAATTGATGGAATATGATCATGTTCATGCATGTTGAAATCATTAGAAACATCGCACAAATAAGTGAAATTGTTCATCTTATTGATAATATCATAGTTATCATTTACATCATAAAAGAGTTCTGGAATAAAAAGACAATCTAGGCTAGAGTCTTCTTCCGCCACTCCCGAGGTTGATGCTGTTGCAGCTTGCTCACTAACTTTCTGATTTAGCAGAGGCCCCTCAGGCGCGTCCGAAGAAATCTTCAAATCCCCCATTTTCAGCTCTAATTCCGCTATCTTCTCTTTCCCTTTCGGCCTGGCAGCTACCATCTTTTCAGTAACGACCTCCTCAAGCTCGCACTTGTCCCAAGTGATACCCTGAGTCATGACTTCCTCATCCCAAAAGTCTTCAGCAGTCTTGACGAACCCGACATGCCAGTCAAACACATCATTAAAGATCTCAAAGCCAGGGACAATCCTCCCATTTACCCATTGTGGCTCATCTTCACCAGTATACGCACAAACTGAGGATGCTGGCACAAAGCTCTCTGAAATGTGGGGGATCTTGTCTGTCACCCTCTTCTTGCCGAAGCCACCTCTATACCCCAGGCCTTTTCGGTTCTTCTGCCCTCGAGTGGTGATCGCGGTCTGCAACCCTTGGGAGCTTCTACCCAATCCAGCCCCGGGAAGATAGTGCATCTTCTTCATCATATTAACCACAGCCGGGCTATCTACTGATCCACGCTCTTCCCTTATCATAGACACATGGAAGCTGCTGAACGGTTGATTGGCAATTTCCAGCGCTGAGACCTGGTTTTCCCTGGCCGCTTTGATAGTCACCACCTCCCCTTCGTGCGGGAACTTTATCATCTGATGCAGTGTGGATGGCACTCCTCCTAATTTATGAAACCAGGGTCTCCCAAGCAAAGCTGAGAAGTTAGCAGGGATGGGCAGAACTACAAATTCGACCTCCACTTCGATAGGTCCTGTCCTGACCAAAGTCTTGAAGGTTCCCGAGGCTTGCCTCCTCGAGTTATCGTAGGCTGTGATAGTCAGATCTGATCCGCTGAGCATATCCTCGCTTAAGCCAAAAGCTTGCAAAGCTATCAAAGGGCACACATTGATAGAAGACCCGTCGTCCACCATAACGCAAGCAGTGTGCTTACCGTTAATCTGTGCTTTAATGTACAAGGGTCGGTTGTGGTTGCGTCCTTCAACAGGTAAGTCGGCGTCGGAAAAGACCAATCTCTCCATCGGAGCCCCACAAATCAAGGTTCAACCCTTCTTCATCCTCGGCTTCTCCACCGCTTTCACTGCTAGACCAGCAATCAAGGGTCGCCACAACTGCCCTCTCCTTCCTATCCTCGGAATTATCAACAGCGGACTCCTCACTCCCATACAGATCTTGTAGCACGTACCACTCTGGCAGGCTAGATTGGATCATAAACACGGGTGGCGGTACGGCATTGTAACCGGACTTCTTCTCAGTTTCTCTCTTCTCAGGGTCAGAGATCTGCTTGCTATCAATCAAGTCTTGGATAGAGTGCCGGAGCGCCTTGCATTTATCAGTTATATGGCCCGAGTGCTGGTGGAATGCACAGAATTCGTTATCCTTATGTCCCAGTTTCCCTTGTGTCAAAGCTGGCCTAGGAGTCAGAGGGCGCAATTTTCCCTCCTTCATCAGCCTCCTCAAGACCCAGGATAATGGTCTCCCCAAGTTCGAAAACTTCCTCTAGGTGGTTACCTCAGTAGCAGACACTTCACCCATTCATCTAGTGCTGTTACTGGGACCCGCCGGCCTGCTGGTTCCTTGACCGGGGTTAGCCCTTTTGGCGAAATTGTCATTGTTAGCTTTGCGGGTTAAGAACTCTCCCTCTGCTTCGATGGCTATATCTTTGAGAGACTCCCAGTCCTTTAACCCCTTCATCCTCAATCCCTCCTTCAAGTACGGGCTCGCGTTCTTAATGAAAAGATGAATTTGATCCTGGGTATCAGGCTTTCGGCGCATCTCCATTACTCGGTTCCGCCATCGGGTAAGATACTCATGGAAGGACTCCCCGGTCTTTTGCTGAAGTAGCTCAAGGTCTTTCAGAGTCACCTCCATTCCGGTATTACAGTCATACTGCTTCAGAAACTCCTCAGTGGGCAGATCCCAATCTTCTTTAGTGCGGCGGTCAAGGCCGTGATACCAGTCTATGGCATGAGAGGTCAGACTCAGACAAAAGTATTCCACTTTCTGCTTCTTGGACAGTGCGGTCCCCTTTATGACCAGAGAATATTGCTTCACATGTGCGGTGGGGTTAGAAGTACCATCAAACTTCGGCACATCCGGCATTTTGAAATTATAAGGGATCGGGTCCTCTCCGTCCAACTCCCTATCCTCTGGATTCATCCCATGAGCTCTGCCTATCATACGAGCCATAGCCTCGAACCTCTCTTCCATCTTCCTTAGAATAAAGTCATCAGCTTGAGGCGCCTTCCCCTTCTCAGATGCCATGCTCAACCTATCATCCTCGATATCTCTATCGTTATCAATTCTTAGCACTGGCCTTCTTCTCGGCTCTCCCGAAGCCACTGATCTTAACTCTACTGGCGGCGCCCTAACGGGCTCCTCTCGCCTTTCAACCCTTTCTTCTTCAGGCTCATTCTGCCTCATTGGAGGAGGAGGAGGGTTCTGCGGAGCATTCGGCTGAGCGTTCTGCTGTGCCAAGGCGGTCAACATATTCATCATCTTGCCCTCAAATTCCTCAAAACGGCGGCCCACTTCTTCCGCAATCATGGCCCTGGTGGCATCTTCCCCCCTAGGCGAGTTTGCCATCTGAGATACTGTACCACTGATTTTTGATAAAATCTCCGGTAGGCCCTCTCTATCTGACAGCTCAGGAGTAAGAACTCGGATCAGTCGCCCGGTTGGTGATCTAGTCCACCTGGGCAGATCTATGATGGCTGCAGGGACAAAAGTTAGAATAATGCATGAAATGTAGGTATAATGCATGATCGTGATATGCAACATTTACAGAGCACAAGCAAGCAAGTAGGTCCTTCCACCCTTATTTCTCCCACACACGTGGTCGTGCAGTCTCTTTCCTAGGTGGGATTAGCCCAAGGGTCAACGAGGGACCCAATGGACGCGTATGGTGCGCGGCGGAAAATCGGCAGCATAACACTCCTATGCTAATATACAAGCGGATGGATAATGATCGCCACGTATTCGGACGTTCCATAAATTTCGACATGACCCTTACCGGGGCATGATAGCCTTTGGCTAGGTTACCAAGCGAGATATTTGGACTCATCCAATACGTGAGGATCCATACAGCAAGCATGAGATTATGGTTCATTTCACCTGTGGAAAGTGACTACAGCCATTACATGAGCTTTGGACAAGGGAGATGTTTCTTTGAGGCTACCCAAGCATGATCCCTGCCGACGGGTCTAGCTCATCACGAGCGTAGCGACCGATCGGGTCACCATTTTGATATACCATTGAGGTACGAGACTTGGGCTGGTGATTATCCTTAACACTTCCCCAAATTGAGTGAAAATGAGGAGGTGCTTCAGGAACGCACCGGGGCTAAAAGAGGGACCAAACTAGCATATTCTAAGGCTCTAATGATATGCAAATGCAAATTTGAGAGCAAGCGAATTTATGAATTAAATTTTGATCATAAATGTTAAAAGAGGTATTTTCAAATCGAAATCTCGAACCATAAACGTCCCCAGTGGAGTTGCCACTGTGACGCGCGCCGGATCCCGAGCGACGCCCGTTCGGCCACCCGCACGTGGGCGACCGGGGCTTTTACGAGTCCGTTGGCAGCTTGCGATGAATCGCAAGTGCGTCTATGTTGGGCAACAAGGAGGTATCATGGAGTCGCCACCCAATAGAACATTGGGAAAGTTTCTCTCGCCTCGGAGAGCCTAAGACTTGCGCATTTTATCCATATTGGGCCATGAGGCCTAGGATTAGCGATAAAGCCTCGTGACCCAAGAAGTATTTTGGAGGATAACCTCTAACCTCTCGAGCCCAAAGACCAGAGCTGGGTCCGGGATTTCTCATCTATTTCTACCTCAATTAGCTTATGATCAAATTTTAATGTCATTAATTCGCTCTCTCTCCACACTATGCAGTTTAATTGAAAAGCGCATTTATTCACATTTTTGAAAGCAATAAATGATCAAATAGATAATAAAAGCGATAAATTACAATAATACAAGGGGCGGAATACAACCCCCTTTTGTAAATGTGCGGATCGTACGTAAATCGGGGCATTGCTTATTCTGAGGACTTTTGTCCTCGCATGCATCATTATTAAAATTGGAGATTTTTGTTTGTGATGATTTTATTGGATAAAATAGGACATTGGTCCAATTTTGTGTAAACCTCATTTTATTAAATATAAAACCATTGAGTCATTTTTATACATCAACGGGATATGAAAGGAGTACATCCATATGCATAAGATAATCAATAAAAGAAATAAAACAAGAGAAGTAGGAAACTAAACCGGATGAGATCCTCCAAACATGGTAGATAGCCGCTCAAGCTTGAAATAACCCGGGAGGACCAATGTACACTCACAGAAAGTTAAAAGAGGTTAATATACATAAAATTAACATATAAGAAATCAAAGAGACTGGATAGAGATGAAAAAAAATGGTTTAAAAAGATGGAGACAGAACCCACCGACGGCCTTTCCTGGTTGACCGACGGGCGTCGGTTCGGTTATCCGATATGCCCGTTCGTCACTCAAGAATGGGCGTCTGTAGGTGGGTGACCGACGGGCGTCGGTCATGAAAATGACCCGTCGGTCACCTCTGCCTCCGAAAAACAGAAAGGAAAAAAGAAGCCTTTCAAGGTCAAAAAGCAAGTTTTATCCCAAAAAGAGATGAGAGAGTCAAAATGAAAGAAAGTAATGACAAATATTCAAAAATTTCACATAATGAATAAATAAATAGATAAAAATTAAATATGAGATGAAAATGGAGAAAGAATCCGGAATATTTACCCTCAGATAATCACTTCAGGTGAGATTCTGGTGTCGGTTAGAGCCCCGCGCGTTCCACGAGAAGCAGAGATGAAAGATTAAAGAGAGAAAATGAGATATTTCACCTCCAATCCTTCAGAAAATCGATTTTGGAGTCAAAATCTAAAGAAAACTAATTAGCTTTTAGTTCCTTTGATTGATTTGATCCTAGATTCAATAGAGTTCTTTTAGAAAAAGTGTTTTTGGAAGAGAGAGAAAATGTGCTTGAAATTGGGCAGAGTTTCCTCTTCTGAAAATTTTTCCAACCCTTTTCAAATGAAAATCCGGAGCTTTTATAGCCAGACACGACCGACGGTCGTCGGTGTATAGAGGCGGGCGTCGAAAGAATCCTTCTGACACAAGGATTAGTTCGACGGCCCTGCCACATCCACCGACGGGCGTCGGAAGGGTTGCGTGCTCCGGGAAACCAGGCGGCAATCTGACAGGGGCGGTGATTTTCCGACGGGCGTCAAAAAATACCCTGAGCCGTCGGTGACTCGGAGCGACGGGCTGACTTCACAGACGGGCTGGCCGTCTGTCGAGGGCAAAAAACCTTTTGACTCGAAAAAACCTCTGTTCTTCTCTCCTTCGGCCCAGGAACGATAAAAACCTCACTTCTCATGGAACGCGGGGCTAAAACCTCTAAGTCGAACCTACCATACAGGCTTGGACACCGATTTCATCATAGGGTAACCTCTGATCCGGACTGCTCCGGGACACGGTGCTTACACCTAAGTTAAATCTAAACTCAAAAAAGAAGAAGAAGATAAAAACAATGGAAAACAGAGTGAGGAATGCAATGACTTACCAAAAGAATGCCAAAGAGGTGATTGATTTCCACTAACAGTAGCTTGATCCAAGCTAGGGTTCCAAAATAAGAACAAGGAAGAAGATGAGTCAAAGAGGAAGAAGAATCGAGAAGAAGAAATGAATTTCTGCCTTTCCCATTTTTCCTTTCTCTATTAACTCCTCTTTTTCCTATCCCTACATTTGTCACTTTCCTGTTGGAGGAAACCAATCACTCACACCTAACAACCATGCACTAAACACACCCAATGCACTCCCAACTAATGCACGCCCTACAATGGTATGAACACACATACACAATGCACTCTCATATTAAAACACCTTAATATGATATGCTCAAGTGCACACCACCATTTCCCAATTAATTCACACACTAATGTCATACATATAACCATATGCTAATAAATCCCAAAAACATGCATTTTACTAAAATACCCTTATGATATGCCGAACACATGCAAATGCTTGCACACACAGACAGGCTCATACTACTAGGGGGGCAAACGGGATGTGACAACTCTCCCCTACTAATAAGAATTTCGTCCTCGAAATTCTCACCTGAACTGAACAACTGCGGATACTGAGCTCTCATCGACTCTTCCTGTTCCCAAGTCGCTTCCTCGACTCTATGATGGTTCCATAACACTTTTACCAAAGGAATCTGCTTACTTCTCAACTGTCTTACCTCTCGGGCTAGAATAGCTCGCGGTTCCTCAATAAAGGAAAAAATCTGGCTGAACCTGAATATCCTGAACCGAAAGAACATGCGAAGGATCTGATCTGTACTGACGAAGCATCGAAACATGGAACACATCGTGCAACTTCGCTAACTCCATCGGTAATGCCAATCTATAGGCTACTGGTCCAACCTTACCCAGAATCTCATAAGGACCTATGAAATGAGGACTAAGCTTACCTTTCTTTCCAAATCGAAGTACTTTCCTCCAAGGCAAAACTTTACGGAAAACCTTGTCCCCGATCTCAAATTGCACGTATTTCCTCTTCAAATTGGCATAAGACTTTTGTCGATCCTTGGCCGCCTTCAAATTTCACTGCACAACTCTGATCTTTTCTTCGGTATCTTTAACCAACTCTGGGCCAATCACTGATCTCTCGGATAGCTCGGTCCAACAAACCGGAGTCCTACACCGACGACCATATAAAGCCTCATATGGTGCCATACCAATACTCGACTGAAAGCTATTGTTGTAGGCAAACTCCATCAGCGATACATATCTGTCCCAACTACCCGAAAAATCCAAAGTACAAGCCCTCATCATATCCTCCAGAATCTGAATGACCAGCTCTGACTGACCATCTGTCTGAGGATGAAACGCTGTACTGAAGTTCAACTTGGTGCCCAAAGCTCTCTGCAACTCTTTCCAAAACTTGGAAGTGAACCTTGGATCCCGATCTGAAACTATGGACAATGGCACACCATGCAACCGAACTATCTCATCCACATAGATACTGGCCAATATATCGATCGAGTAGTCCACTCTAACTGGCAGAAAGTGAGCTGATTTCGTAAGCCGATCCACTATCACCTAAACTTAGTCATGTTTCCTCTGAGTCAAAGGCAAACAAGATACAAAGTCCATGGCGATATCATCCCACTTCCACTCAGGAACGGATAAAGGCGTAAGCAATCCCGAAGGAACCTGATGCTCGGCCTTTACCTGCTGACAAGTCAAGCACTTGGACACAAAATCCACGATGCCTCTCTTCATACCGGACCACCAATAAAACTGTTTCATGTCCCGATACATCTTCTCACTGCCAGGATGCATAGTAAAAACTATACTATGCGCCTCACTCATAAGCTGTCTCCTCAAATCCGCAGACTCTGGCACACACAAGCGATTTCTGAACATAAGCACCTCATCCTGAACTGAGAACTCTGACTGCTTACCCGATCTGACCTCTTGCACAACCCGCTGAAGCCTCTTATCTTCTCTCTGAGCATCCACAATCCTCTGTCTCAAGGTAGGCTTCACACGGAACTGAGCAATCAAAGCCCCATCTGAATCAAATCTCCATTTAAACCGTCTCAGGAACAAGGCTGAAACTGACTTCCGACTCAAAGCATCAGCGACTACATTGGCCTTACCAGGATGGTAATCCACAATGCAGTCGTAGTCCTTAAACAACTCAAGCCAACGGCGCTGTCTCATGTTCAACTCTTTCTGTGAGAGAAAGTACTTCAAGCTCTTATGGTCCGCAAAGATCCTACACTTTTCCCCATACAGATAATGATGCCAAATCTTCAAAGCAAAGATCACAGCCGCCAACTCTAGATCATGCGTCGGATAGTTCCTCTCATGTGGCTTTAACTGTCGAGAAGCATAAGCTACGACCTTACCTTCTTGCATCAAAACACATCCAAGGCCAACACCCGAAGCATCACTATAAATGACAAACTCTTTACCCGAGGTGGGTTGAGTAAGAATAGGAGCCTCAACAAGCAACTGCTTTAACTGATCAAAACAAGCCTGGCATCTATCTGACCACTCAAATCTGACCCCTTTCCTTAACAATCTAGTCATCGGAGCGGCAATCACAGAAAAACCCTTAACAAATCGACGGTAGTACCCTGCCAAACCAAGGAAACTCCTCACTTCCTGAACATTTCTAGGCGCTTTCCAATCAACTATCGCCTCAATCTTGGCTGGATCCACCTGAATACCCCTAGCTGAAACAATGTGACCCAAAAATGACACTTCCCGAAGCCAAAAATCACACTTGCTAAGCTTGGCAAACAACCGATGCTCTCTCAACATCTGCAAAACCAATCTGAGATGCTCCTCATGCTCACTCTCATCCTTGGAATACACCAAGATGTCATAAATGAACACTACTACAAATCGATCTGGATATGTCCTAAACACACGGTTCATCAAATCCATAAAAGCCGCTGGAGTATTGGTCAAACCAAACGGCATCACAAGAAACTCATAGTGGCCATACCTAGTCCGAAATGCAGTCTTAACCACATCTGCGTCCTGAACTCGAAGCTGATAGTACCCTAATCGAAGATCTATCTTGGAGAAAACACCTGCACCTCGAAGCTGATCAAACAAATCCTCAATCCTGGGCAACGGATACTTATTCTTCACTGTGACCTTATTGATTTGCCTATAGTCGATACACATCCACAGAGATCCATCTTTCTTTTTGACAAACAGAACTGGAGCTCCCCAAGGAGATATGCTAGGTCGAATAAACCCCTTATCCAATAGCTCTTGTAGCTGAGTCTTAAGTTCCCTCAACTCTACAGGAGCCATCCGATAAGGTGCTTTCGAAATGGGAGTGGTACACGACATAATCTCTATGGACAACTCAACCTCTCTCTTAGGAGGCAAACCAAGCAACTCGCTCGGGAACACATCACTAAACTCCCGCACTATAGGAATATCCTCAATATGAACTTGATCTCTCTTGGAATCCAACACAACTGCTAGAAAAGCCTCACAACCTTTCCTGATACACCTCTTGGCTTGCATCGCAGAAATCACATTATTCAAAGAACTAGCACACAAACCTTTCATAAACACAGGAGACTGACCTCTATCCCGAAGCACAACTGTCTTCCTATGGCAATCAACTACAGCCCGATGCTTACCCAACCAGTCCATACCCAGAATCAGATCAAACTCTCTGAAAGGCAACTCAATCAAATCCGCTGGAAGCACAACTCCCTGAACCATCAGAGGACAACTCCTAAAGACTCTACTCACACTGACACTATACCCTAATGGACTGGTCACACATATCTCATAATCTAACTGATCAACCACATGCAACTTATCAATAATTTTATCTATGCACAAGTATGAGTGTGTGGAACCAGGGTCAATTAGAGCATACAATTCAGTGTCATGGAGTAGGAACTTACCAGCAATAACATCAGGCGCATCCTGCTCCTCTCTGGCTCGCACAGCATATGCTCTAGCTACGACTGGCAACTCACGATCCACTGTCTCTGATGCAGCACCCTCTCTAGGTCAACCACCTCGACCTCTACCACGGCCTCTACCACGGGTAGCCTGAGAAGCATTCGAACCAACCCTGCTAGCCTCTCTCTGGGAACCTGAATCCTCATGCAATCTCGGACAGCTAGCCAAAAGATGTTCAGTGCTCCCACACCTAAAGCACGCACCAGAGAGCCACCTACACTCACCCCGATGAGTCTTACTGCAATGAGGACAAACTGATGCAGTCTCAGATCTACCACCTCTACCAAAACCTGACACAGCCGTAGAACCCTGTCTTCTACCTCTAGAAACCGGGCCAGATGATGACTCATCCCGCGGGTTCCTCGATCTCTTACCCGAGGATGAAGAAGATCCTCCACAAGAAGGGTTCCTCCTCTGAGCCCTCTCTCTCATCACAGTCTCAGACCTCTCAGCCCTCACAGCAGCCTCCACAATCTGATAATAACTTACCCCAGGCATGCACATCAAAGAAATCAAAGCAATCTTCAAAGACTCATTCAATCCCGCCTCAAAATGCTTGCATCTGAAATCATCTGTCATAACCCCACGCGGAGCATAGCAAGATAACCGATTGAACTCTTTCTCATAATCTGAAACTGACATGGTCCTCTGCCTCAAACTCAGAAACTGCGCCCATCTAGCATCTCTATAAGTCTGAGTAATATACTTCTTTGTGAACTCACCCTCAAAGAACTCCCAAGTAATCGGATTCGGTAGCTGAGGATGCCTGCAAACCAATTCCCACCATTTAAAAGCGGACCCTTACAGTAAAACTAGTGCACACTCTGCCTGCTGGTCGAGAGGACACCGAATCTCTCTCAGAGCACGCTTCACTTTATCTAACCATTTCTCAGCCAACTCAGACTCATCCAAACCTGTGCTATAGAAGTCTTCAACACCTGCCCTCCTCAAGTTCTCCATAGGGGCTCTAGGAGCAGTCACTCTCTCCAAAACCCTGGCCTTGTCCTGATGCAATCTAAACATATCTGTAGACTCCTGGTTCTGAGTCAGATTTTGATGCCAATCTCGGGTTCTTGATAATTCCTCCAAAAAAATATATATTCGATATAAAATAGGTAGGTTAAATTAATAGTTAAGATTAGTTGATTAATTAGTTAATATTTTAGGATAATTAAAAATGAAAAAATGAAATTAATATAGGGTTTGATTAGATAAAATATATGTGATATTAATTAAATTAAATGGGTATAAAAATATAGAGTATTTAATATGTAAAGTGTTTAATTAATTAATATGTAGTAATTTGAGTAAAATAATTAAAATCAAAAATAAAAAAAAATTAGAAAATAGAAAATGGAGGAAGTTACCATTATGACCAAGCTAACCCTAATATAGAAGTATAAAAAGAAAAGAAGAAGACCAAGAGGAGGGGGGCTCGGCAGATCAAGAGAGAAGAGAAAGAAAGAGCCAAGGAAAAGAAAAAGAAAAGAAAAGGAAAGGAAAAAGAAAAGAAAAGAAAGGGAGAAGAGAGGAGCAGACCAGGGACCAGCCAAGGGAGAACGACGCCGGAACCAAGGGAAAGAGGAAGAAAAGAGAGAGAGAGAGGCGAGGCCTCCGCCGGCCAGCTCCGGCCACCGATCGCCGCACGCGCCCCGCCACGGTGGAGAGCAGACCCCAGCGCACCGAAAGACGGTCTCCGATCAGCCATCAGCGCCGGCATGGAGGAGATCGGCGGGGAGGAACAGAGACGACGCAAAGGAGAAAAGAGGAAAGGGAGAAGGCGCTGCTCCCGCCGGCCAACCGCCACCGTCAACGGCGACACGCTCACCACCACCGTGCAGAGGAGACCGAGGCGCACCAGCCGGCATCGACCAGCCACCACCACTCGCCGGAAAAAGCCAGATCGGCGAGAGAGGGGCAGTGGCTTTGCAATCGTTTTCCGGCGAGCCTGCTTCGTCGTCCGGCGCGTGGACACCGTCGGGGAGCTCAGCTTGCGGCGATCTACCTTCCGGCATAGGTGGTGTCGACCACCTCCCCTCCGGCGAAGCTTCGGCGACCAGTAAGTCTCTTTTTCCTTTTTTTTTATATTCATTTATTTATTATTATTATTATTATTATTATTTATTTAATATTTTATTTTTTTATTATTTTATTATTTATTTAATTTTCTGTCATATTATATTAATATTATTATTATTAATATATTTATTATTTATATTATTAATATTTATTTATAATTCTGTTTTTATTTTATTTAATATTTATTATTCTATTTTTTGTGATTGTGTTAATTTCTATTATATTATTATTTATCATTATTTTTATCTATTTAATTTCTATTATTATTATTATTATTATTATTATTATTATTATTATTATTATTATTATTATTATTATTATTATTATTATTATTATTATTATTATTATTATTATTTTATCCATTCATAATTACTATCATTATTTTATGTTTATTTATTATTCATTATTATTTTATGATACTATTATTAGCATTATTATTTTCATTTGATTATTATAATTGTTATCATGTTTTGCATCCATTAATTCTTCTAATTTTATTCATTTAGAATTTATTTATTTATTCGAGAAATATGTAATCACTATTTTATTCTATTTTATATATTTGTGGTCTGTAATAATAAAACGATTTTCGACCGCTCTTAAAAAGAACCACCACACAAATGTTTTATATGCAATAAAATGAGGTTTTTATGAAACTTAAGGATCCAATGTCCTATTTTTATCCAATAAAAATTATCACAATGAAAACATCCAATTTTAAACAATGATGCATGCGAGAACCAAAGTCCTCAAAATAAACAACACCCCGATTTATGTATGCTTCGCACATTTACAAAAGGGAGTTGTATTCCGCTCCTTGTATTATTGTAATTTATCGCTTTTATTATCTATCTGATCATTTATGGCTTTCCGAATATGATTGAATGCGTCTTCGATTTATTGCATCGTGTGGAGAGAGAGCGAATTAATGATATTAAGATTTGATCATAAAATAATTGAGGTAGAAATAGATGAGAAATCCCGGACCCAGCTCTGGTCTTTGGGCTCAAGAGGTTAGAGGTTATCCTCCAAAATACTTCTTGGGTCACGAGACTTTAGCGCTAATCCTAGGCTCTTTAGGGTGAGAAGTTCACCTTCTATGACCCCTCTGGCTGGCCCAAAATGGATACCAAGCACAGTCTTAGGCTCTCCGAGGCGAGAGTAACTTTCCCAATGTTCTATTGGGTGGCGACTCCATGAAACCTCCTTGTTGCCCAACATAGACGCACTTGCAATTTATTTGCAAGATGTCAACGGACCCGCAAATGCCCTGATCGCCCACGTGCGGGCGGTCCGAAAGGGCGGCGCTCGGGATCCGGCGAGCGTCACAGTGGCGACTCCACTGGGGAACGTTTATGGTTCGAGATTTCGATTTGAAAATACCTTTTTTAACATTTATGATTAAAATTTAATTCATAAATTCGCTTTCTCTCAAATTTGCATTTGCATATCATTAGAGCCTTAGAATACGCTAGTTTGGTCCCTCTTCTAGCCCCGGTGCGTTCCTGAAGCACCTCCTCATTTTCACTCAATTTGGGGAAGTGTTAAGGATAATCACCAGCCCAAGTGTCGTACCATCAAGGTATATCAAATGGTGACCCGATCGGTCGTTATGCTCGTGATGAGCTAGACCCGTCGGCAGGGATCATGCTTGGGTAGCTCTAAAGTTTCATCACCCATGACCAAATCTCATGTAATGGCGATAGATACTTTCCCTAGGTGGTATGAACCATAATAAATTGCTTGTTACGTGGATCAATATGTATTTGACAAATCCAGATAATTTGATCGATCACTTAATCAAAGGCTTTCATGCCCCGATAGGTCCGTGTCAATTTATTCGGACTGTCTAAATACATGATGATCATAATCCATGCGCTTGTGCATTACTTAAGAGAGGTTATACTGCCGGTTTTTCACCGTGCACTATACGTGCCTATTGGGTTCCCTGTTAACCCATGGGTCAACACCGCCTAGGAAAGAGACCGCACGACCTCGTGTGTGTGGGGCAATAAGGTTGGAAGGTTCTACTTGCTTGCATGTGATTGTTTATAATCACGTATTGTATATTATCATCCATGCATTATTCTAACAATTTGAATATTTCAGCCATCATAAATTTATCTAAGTGGATTAGAGGTCCTGACTGTTGACTAATAAGAACGGACTAGCCCTTTGGATTGCCAGAAATAGTGCTTGGTTGGGATTTTGAGTCACTCTCAACAATCAGTGAATCATCCACTGTGTCAGGAGAGGCTGGAACTTTGACTATTCAAGATCTTGCCAGAAGGCTAGAAGATTTCGAACGAATGATGTTAGATGTGATGGGCGCTATGGCTGAAGGATTGTTCATCATCCTGTGTATAGTTTTTCTTGAGTTTCAATGTATCATTCATACACAAATAATTTTTTATTATTTCCTCTATATACGTACTTTCCTGTGCATAAAACTATCACATGTACATATTATCCTGCGTATAGTTTGTCACATATCTCAATGTATCATTGTAATTTCCGTTAGACGTTATATATTATTGTTGAACAACATGACCATGTATTGCGCAATATTCATGCACCATAATCAGTACATATAGCCTACATCCCTGAAGGTACGTATTGGCATGCATCATAGCACACACAGACATACTACCACCATGACATGTATAAGATAATAAAATCAAATCAAAAAAATGCATTCACCATGTGTCATAGCATGTACATATCCGTATGCTCACATTACACATGTACATTAACATTGTGCCCTGGAACATACATATACTGCTGCATGTCATAGTGTGCACATATTAACATACTTCATTAGACTAGACATCAAACACAGAAAATACCTTGCATTTTTCACATTGTATACCATATCATGAACATGTAATATCATACATGAATTATGCCGTGTACATATAATTTCTTCATCATGCATGTCAGTCGTTACATATATACCAATGCATGTCTTGTATGCTCATACCATGTAAATACGAATATTTTGTGAACGTTATTTGTTTCGTGCAGACACTTTCATTGCATACCTCGTATTGCACGCATACTCTGCTCACTGTACACAACCATTCTTATGCTGTGTCCCATCTCATGTGCATTATTTGTACATGTTCTGCACTTCTATATATATGAGTTTTGCCACTCCTCGAACTCATTGGCACACATTTTCGTGCCAGATCATCTTCATTCTACATCACGTCGTCATCTTGCATACATATCTCTATCATGTCTAAATCATGCCATGTTCACACGTACCATATATCATGAACATTCATCCCCATATTGTGCCATAGGTCGTACTCATGCTTTCATCATATGCATGTACATTGCAAATTTATGCATGCACATCATTTATCATGCAGTGTTTACACACTCATATTTTTTCGCAGGTGTTTTTCACACACACCTTTGCACATATTTCATGTGCGCATTTTTTTGTACAAATGTTTTTACACATGTTTCACACATACAGATCCTTACGCGCATTGCTAATGTACATGATGCTATTGCATATGCCATTCCATATACATGATTTGTAATGCATAGTTTGTGCATATTCAGAAAAAGAACAAAAAAAAAGTTAGTTTTTGTGCCTACACGATTTTTGTGCATATACATTTTTGATAGAATAAAAATATTTTTGTGTTAAGCTGTATCCTAAAATGCTGACATGTTTGCACCTCATTAAGGTACCTCTGATTCACGGTTCGACTCTGCCTAAGTCGTTCTCAACTATGAATGGATTTGATCTTAACTCTAGAAATCTGAGTTTCATTTCACTTTGAATTAAGTAAGGGGTGTATATGTTTGATCTTTAAGAGCTGGATCACGTGAAGATATTTGACCATACCATGTGATTTCTAAATTTCGCGCACTTTTGGCCCGTTTTTGAAAACAAAATTGAAGAAAAAAACTAGTTGCAATTAGGGGATTGGATGAAAACTCACTAAGAGCACTAGAACCTTTCCGATTACCCGTCAAAGCGACTCGTCGATAAGGCTGAATCTAGAAAATGATTTAGGCACCATTTCTTTGTATAGATCTGTAAATGACCATTTCCTACCCTCGTGTTATAATCGCTTGCTAGCTCGTTGAGCCTTTATTTTGGTATGCTAAATGCGTACCGATTTTATTGTTATACACATTAAGACTACCTTTCGCCTAAAATGATTTTGGCTTCCCCTTAGAAGAATGGCCGCTCTAGTAAGGATGGATGTACATTATGACATTTCTTTGAGCTATCAAAAGTTGCCCCGATGAAAATGGGCCTGCACCTCGAAAAGGGAATTTCAATCATACGCTTCGAGAAGAGAACTTCAAATGTCGATAATTCTTTGAGCTATCAATATCATCTTGATAAAGAGGGAGAGCACTTCGAAAAAGAGAATCTCAATCAGTGATAATTCTTTGGGTTGCCAGAAATCACCCTGATAAGGATGGGTTTACCCCTTGAAAAATTTTCAATCATTAATAATTTTTGGGCTACACTTTTGGAAAGGGGTTTGAATCATCGATAAACCTTTTGTGTAGTTAGAGACATGAGCTTGCGAAGAGAAAAAAAAATAAGAAGAGAACTTGAAGAAAAAAAAAAGAAAAATTGAAGAAAAAAAACAAAAGAAAAAAAAAAGAAGAGAACTTGAAGAAAAAAAAAAGAAGAAAAATTGAAGAAAAAAAATAGAAAAAAAACAAAAGCAAAAAAGAAGAAAGCAAAAAAAAAAAAATAAAAAAAAAAACGTAGACCTCATGGTAATACCCCGTGATGAATTCAGTAGCTATATTTCTTAGCTTAATTTTTATGCTGAGCTTGATGAGATCAAGTATTACCAAATTCAAAATCAAGAGTATCTAGATAGTATACAATTGGAGTTGGGAATGGTCCTTCCATCCGTCGAATGAACGCTGCGGCCATTTTTCTCTAGTGACCTGATCCTCCTTTGATAACCACCTACCTGAGCCTAACGTTACAACCAAAGTAAGACCTATTGATTCTTGGTTTGGTCTTATCTAACTAGCGGAGATGACCTTCTAGTAAGGTTTGGTACGTAGGAAGAGGCGTATGGTGTCTCTTGAGCTTCAAGCGGGAAGCCACGAGTGCATTTGCATTCGAGTCTCGTCTCGTCTCCAAAGTTGCAATTAGAATTTGCTTTTGAAAAATGAAAAATCCTGTTTTTGCCCTTGCACATACACACAGAGATCGCATGGTATGCCTCGTATTCACATGCTGATTTAGTAAACATCAATACTTACATGTTTTCTTGCACTTCATTGGGAATGACTCCCGAATTCTTTTGATGACATTGAATCAGTTGAAAATGTGGTTCATTCAGTATGCTTAAAGGCAGTTAGAAAATCGAATTTGAGGTACTTAATAGGTTGCACTCATTTTACAACCTTGGGGTATTTCTTATCACTACTCATAAAAATGATACTTTGCTTGTATCTCAGCAACATCCCTTGTACATATGCTTTCTGCAAATGTTTTTACACATAATTGTAGCAAACATTCTCAATAAATAGTTTTACATGTACAATTCTTGGTGCATGTCTTTTGGCATGAGAGCTTTAGCGAATACATTTCATAAGTGCTTTTGACGCATGTGGCTCTTTATGGGCATATCCTTTGCCAGCATCTTGCATCCACATTTTTCGCATGCATTCAATACACATATATGTGATTTTTCCTACATATGTTTCATACACATAGTTGTATGTGCACACATTGCACACACCCAATTCCTTACATAGCTTTCATGTATATAACATATCCCACCTATCTTTGCATATGATTTTTTTACATCTATGCCAATGAATGACTCTTTACCACATGCATGATCATTTGCATGCATGGTCATTTGCACATAGTTTGCATACATAATCCCTTGTATATATTTATCATGCATGAACTTTTGCATGTCTTTCTTGTTCATGATCATTTGCAAACACGTTAGAATAACGATTCTTAGCACATGTTCCATAATCTTCCACATGGATATAAACCATTGGCATATATGACATACGCATAAGCATTTCAGGATCATAGTCCTTTGCATGTCATTTCATAAATGCATAGCCTTTCACATGCACTCCATACATACATGGTGTCCAACGCACACTAGATAGTATACATCAGTCCCACATAGACAAGCTGACAGATCTTAAAGCCCTCTCAAGAGGCAAATCTCTAAACCCTCTCAAGAGGCGAACTTCCAAAGCCTTCTCAAAAGGCAATTCTCAATCCCTCTGAAAAGGCGATTCCTAATCAACCAAAGTCCTCTCCGGGGCAATCAGTTCTCTAAGTCCTCTCAAGAGGCGATTCTTATCTCTCTGCATACATTTCTCATGCTCGAACATTTGCATGCATAGCTTTTCACATGCATTCCATGCATACATGGTGCTCGACACTCCTCTCAAAGTCCTCTGAAGAGGCACAATTTCTAAGTCTTTTGAGTAGGAAGCAAAGGAAGCAAGCCTATTCATGCATGCCATGCCAGGGGCAAGCAGCCCAACGTTATCAGGCACTACCCAGAAAAGCGGGCTTATTCACACACGCCGTGCCGGGGGGCAACCAGGCAAGCAACATAACTCTTTCAATCGATCTCTCATTTCTAGAAAATCAAAGGCTCTCAGTGAGCGTCAAAGCCTCTCGGTGAGCATCCAAGTCTCCCAGTGAGCGTCAACTGACAGTGACTCCAACAGGCAGGTGCCGCTACAGGTACATATCTCCTTTTAATTTACCCTACAGATTTGAGTCTTCCTTTTGCAGAAAAAAGATAGTTCAAGATAAATATCAGCGATAGAGCAGATCGCAACCAGAACTGCAGTTAGAGAACACTGCATCTCACAATCGAGGTTGTAGTCAGAGAACACTGCACCTCACAAGGCGGGACTACAGTTAGAGAACACTGCATCTCACAAACCGAAGTTGCAGTTAGAGAACACTGCTCCTCACATCAAGATCACGGTCAGAGAGTATCTTGTCTCACAGTTCGCGCGGCAGCCAGAGAGTGCTACGCACCTTGCAGATCGGATGGGGGTTAGCAAGGGAACTTCAGATCGAAGTTGTGGTTAGAAAAACACCGCTCTTCACATCGGAATTGTAGCCAGACAGTGCTGCATCTCACAGTTCGCGCGGCAGCCAGAGAGTGCTACGCACCTTGCAGATCGGATGGGGGTTAGCAAGGGAACTTCAGATCGAAGCTGTGGTTAGAAAAACACCGCTCTTCACATCGGGATTGTAGCCAGACAGTGCTGCATTTCACAGTTCGCGCGGCAGCCAGAGAGTGCTGCATCTCACCAATCGAAACTGTGGTCAGAGAGTGCCGCTCTTCACATCGGGATTGTAGCCAGAGAGTGCTGCATCTCACCAATCGAAGCTGTGGTCAGACAGTACCGCACTTCACCAGATCGAGATTGTAGCCAGAGAGTGTTGCATCTCACCAATCGAAGCTGTGGTCAGAGAGTGCCGCACTTCACCAGATCGAGATTGTAGCCAGAGAGTGCTGCATCTCACCAATCAAAACTGTGGTCAGAGAGTACCGCTTCTCACAGACCGAAGTTGCAGTTAGAGAACACTGCTCTTCACTAGATCGAGACTATGGTCAGAGAGTACCGCATCTCATAAATCGAAATTGCAGTTAAAGAACACTGCTCTTCACACCGAGATTGTAGCCAAAGCATGCTGCATCTCACCAAGCCCTACAGGTCGAGATGAGACCGATGGGGGTACCTTCGCATCGCCGAACAGATCGAGATGAGGTCTAACCGACAAAAGGCACGGAGGGTGAAAAGTCGTCACAGGTACAGAGAAATACCAATCTGAACATAGACATCGATTAAAAAGATCCCTTTTGGGACAAGGAACCCGGCGGGGTCTCCTCATCTCACATCTCACCAATCGAAGCTGTGGTCAGAGAGTGCCGCGTTTTACCAAACCGAGGTCGTAGCCAAAGCATGCTGCATCTCACAGATCGAGGTTGTAGCCAAAGCATGCTGCATCTTACTGATCGAAGCTGTTGTCAAAGCATACTGCACTTCAAATCGAGGTTGTAGCCAAAGCATGCTGTATCTCACTGATCGAAGCTGTGGCCCAAGCATACCACACTTCACCAGACCGAGGTTGTAGTCAGAGAGCACTACATCTCACAAACTCCGTGCAGGCCGAGACGAGGCTAGCGGAACACTCGTGGTGGAACAGGCCACAAATAGAGGTTGTAGTCAGAGAGTACTACATCTCACAAAGCTACGCAGGTCGAAACAAAGACCAGCAAGGGCACATGTACCAGCGCCCACAAGGTGAGGTTTGGCATCCCCAGGTATGTAATTCTCCCTCTTCCTTCTTGAATTTTGGCTCACCTAGGTGTCTATGCACTAACTTCTCCAAAATTGGGGGCAACTGTAGACACCTGGTTCTGAGTCAGATTTTGATGGCAATCTCGGGTTCTTGATAATTCCTCCAAAAAAATATATATTCGATATAAAATAGGTAGGTTAAATTAATAGTTAAGATTAGTTGATTAATTAGTTAATATTTTAGGATAATTAAAAATGAAAAAATGAAATTAATATAGGGTTTGATTAGATAAAATATATGTGATATTAATTAAATTAAATGGGTATAAAAATATAGAGTATTTAATATGTAAAGTGTTTAATTAATTAATATGTAGTAATTTGAGTAAAATAATTAAAATCAAAAATAAAAAAAATTAGAAAATAGAAAATGGAGGAAGTTACCATTATGACCAAGCTAACCCTAATATAGAAGTATAAAAAGAAAAGGAGAAGACCAAGAGGAGGGGGGCTCGGCAGATCAAGAGAGAAGAGAAAGAAAGAGCCAAGGGAAAGAAAAAGAAAAGAAAAGGAAAGGAAAAAGAAAAGAAAAGAAAGGGAGAAGAGAGGAGCAGACCAGGGACCAGCCAAGGGAGAACGACGCCGGAACCAAGGGAAAGAGGAAGAAAAGAGAGAGAGAGAGGCGAGGCCTCCGCCGGCCAGCTCCGGCCACCGATCGCCGCACGCGCCCCGCCACGGTGGAGAGCAGACCCTGGCGCACCGAAAGACGGTCTCCGATCAGCCATCAGCGCCGGCGTGGAGGAGATCGGCGGGGAGGAACAGAGACGACGCAAAGGAGAAAAGAGGAAAGGGAGAAGGCGCTGCTCCCGCCGGCCAACCGCCACCGTCCACGGCGACACGCTCACCACCACCGTGCAGAGGAGACCGAGGCGCACCAGCCGGCATCGACCAGCCACCGCCACTCGCCGGAAAAAGCCAGATCGGCGAGAGAGGGGCAGTGGCTTTGCAATCGTTTTCCGGCGAGCCCGCTTCGTCGTCCGGCGCGTGGACACCGTCGGGGAGCTCAGCGTGCGGCGATCTACCTTCCGGCATAGGTGGTGTCGACCACCTCCCCTCCGGCGAAGCTTCGGCGACCGGTAAGTCTCTTTTTCCTTTTTTTTTATATTCATTTATTTATTATTATTATTATTATTATTATTATTATTATTATTATTATTATTTATTTAATATTCTATTTTTTTATTATTTTATTATTTATTTAATTTTCTGTCATATTATATTAATATTATTATTATTAATATATTTATTATTTATATTATTAATATTTATTTATAATTCTGTTTTTATTTTATTTAATATTTATTATTCTGTTTTTGGTGATTGTGTTAATTTCTATTATATTATTATTTATCATTATTTTTATCTATTTAATTTCTATTATTATTATTATTATTATTATTATTATTATTATTATTATTATTATTATTTTATCCATTCATAATTACTATCATTATTTTATGTTTATTTATTATTCATTATTATTTTATGATACTATTATTAGCATTATTATTTTCATTTGATTATTATAATTGTTATCATGTTTTGCATCCATTAATTCTTCTAATTTTATTCATTTAGAATTTTTTTATTTATTCGAGAAATATGTAATCACTATTTTATTCTTTTTTATATATTTGTGGTCTGTAATAATAAAACGATTTTCGACCGCTCTTAAAAAGAACCACCACACAAATGTTTTATATCCAATAAAATGAGGTTTTTATGAAACTTAAGGATCCAATGTCTTATTTTTATCCAATAAAAATTATCACAATGAAAACATCCAATTTTAAACAATGATGCATGCGAGAACCAAAGTCCTCAAAATAAACAACACCCCGATTTATGTATGCTTCGCACATTTACAAAAGGGAGTTGTATTCCGCTCCTTGTATTATTGTAATTTATCGCTTTTATTATCTATCTGATCATTTATGGCTTTCCGAATATGATTGAATGCGTCTTCGATTAATTGCATCGTGTGGAGAGAGAGCGAATTAATGATATTAAGATTTGATCATAAAATAATTGAGGTAGAAATAGATGAGAAATCCCGGACCCAGCTCTGGTCTTTGGGCTCAAGAGGTTAGAGGTTATCCTCCAAAATACTTCTTGGGTCACGAGACTTTAGCGCTAATCCTAGGCTCTTTAGGGTGAGAAGTTCACCTTCTATGACCCCTCTGGCTGGCCCAAAATGGATACCAAGCGCAGTCTTAGGCTCTCCAAGGCGAGAGTAAGTTTCCCAATGTTCTATTGGGTGGCGACTCCATGAAACCTCCTTGTTGCCCAACATAGACGCACTTGCAATTTATTTGCAAGATGTCAACGGACCCGCAAATGCCCCGATCGCCCACGTGCGGGCAGTCCGAAAGGGCGGCGCTCGGGATCCGGCACGCGTCACAATATCCTTAAAAGGCATGGCTGCGGCCTCGGGCTAGACCCTAGCATGCTGAGCCGACACAGAAATTGATGGATCTACAGCTTGAGGGTTCACACTCTCAGCGGATTCCTTAAGTGATCCACGAGCAGAATTAGAAGCCATCTAAACAAATAAGAAACAACCGCATCAGCCAACACAGATCTAGACACATACACATCTAAGCAACACAACATAACATCAACAACACCCAGAAACGCCTAAACCGGAGCTCTGATACCAAAAACTGTAACACCCCCTACCCATACGTAGGCGATCCCATCAGATAAGGAGTGAGATGCCGTATGAGCAAAGATGCCACCAAACAGATACAAAGCAAAACATACATTCATCCATACCATACATACTGAAATACAGGATAATTGAAAACTTTAAAGGAAAAGAAAGCCATAGCTGATCATGCATTAATATAACAAAACCATTATAATAATGTTCTGATCAACTAGCTGAAACAAAAGATATTACATAGCCAAAATATAAATACTACAGCGGAAGCTATAACAAAACTGATACAGGAGAGTTCTATACAAAAAGAATCATTACAGATTACAAAAACTGAGCCCTACACTAAAACCTTCTGTGTTGGCTTAAAGGCGGCGACTCTCTCAAAGCAAAACTCCTTCCGCACCTACACGGGTAAAAACACCGTGCTAAGCGATAAACGCTTAGTGGGGAAACACACATAAAATATGGACGGCCATTCACAATGGTCGTCAAGGCATAACACATACACAATGGCAAATGCAATAGCTTTAACATAATCCATATAAGCATGCTCATAAATCAAAGCCATACATTCCGTATCTCAATTTCATGTTCATGCCAAATAATCCAACATCCATCTCATCATTATACTCATTCAGATATCACATTTATGTAGCCAATTCAGAACAGAGCAATTCAATCGAACACCTGCTGACTCGAGGTAGTGGATAACGAGTGTACTGAAGGTACCTTACGGGTACGAATCGAATACTGAGGGTACCTCACAGGTACAAATCAAAAGTCATTTCATTTTTATCAAAACACAATATTTTTACTGAGGGGATCTTAAACAATATCCAAATACTGAAGGGTTCGTGAGGAACCTAACGGGGGACCTGATCGGGGTCCAAACTGAACTGAGGGCTGCAGCTAAAAGACTCTATTAGGCATGCCTAACTATTCACTTACTTTACTCTAGCAGGTTATGCGTCATTCAATTCATATTTTAAAGTACCGCATAAAATTCATCTGAAGAATCAAGATATCACTCATATCAAGCATATAAAAGTATGACATGCATCATACAGCAGTATAAGTCCATTCGGAAGAAATACGAAATTCATTTTTGAGTTAAAACCGAGAAATTTCAGAAAATAGGCCAAACGGGGGTGACCAACAAGGTGGGCTGGTCACGAGTCGTGACTGGCATCACAACTCGTGACTGGCCTCTTCCTCTGGCTAGTCACGAGTCGTGACGGGGAGTCACGCCTCGTGACTGGCTTCTGGTCACGTCGTGACTTGCCTTTTCCTCTTGCTGGTCACGAGTCATGACTGGGAGTCACGTCTCGTGACTGGCTTCTTTCTTTGGGCTGGTCACGGGTCGTGACTGGCAGACACCACCCGTGACTGCCTTCTCAGGCCTGTCACGAGTCGTGACTGGCTTCCTCTTGGCTGGTCACTGCCAGTCACGACTGGGAGTTGTGACTGGCAGTCACCACTCGTGACTGGCCTCTCTGGCTGGTCACGAGTCGTGATTGGAAGTCACGACTCGTGACTGGCCTCTCTTCTTGGCTAGTCACGCGACAGACATAGAATAACGGGAAAATTCAACAGTAAATACGATTTTCCAATTTCCAGAAATCCAGAACTCAAAAATCAATTCCATAACTTGAATCAAAACCACACAAATCTGTTCTTACCTTCCAGAAGACATCTCATACACTATAAACGACATAATTACAACTCAATTCAGAATTTAAAACAACCAAATCAAGCATATATGCATTCAAGTTCCTCAAGAACACAAACCCTAAATTACAGTAAGTTTAAATTCAAACAATTATCTCAAGCAATAACCCAGACCTAAAATTCAAAGCTTCACTTCACTTAGCTCCACTACTCCCAGCAATCTCCTTGCCCTTGGGATAGCGAGGAGCCACAGCTAAGCAACAACACATCGAAGAACAACCAAAATAAAAACCCTAAGTTAAATCTAAACTCAAAAAAGAAGAAGAAGATGAAAACAATGGAAAACAGAGTGAGGAATGCAATGACTTACCAAAAGAATGCCAAAGAGATGATTGATTTCCACTAACAGTAGCTTGATCCAAGCTAGGGTTCCAAAATAAGAACAAGGAAGAAGATGAGTCAAAGAGGAAGAAGAATCGGGAAGAAGAAATGAATTTCTGCCTTTCCCATTTTTCCTTTCTCTATTAACTCCTCTTTTTCCTATCCCTACATTTGTCACTTTCCTGTTGGAGGAAACCAATCACTCACACCTAACAACCATGCACTACACACACCCAATGCACTCCCAACTAATGCACGCCCTATAATGGTATGAACACACATACACAATGCACTCTCATATTAAAACACCTTAATATGATATGCTCAAGTGCACACCACCATTTCCCAATTAATTCACACACTAATGTCATACATATAACCATATGCTAATAAACCCCAAAAACATCCATTTTACTAAAATACCCTTATGATATGCCGAACACATGCAAATGCTTGCACACACAGACAGGCTCATACTACTAGGGGGCAAACGGAGTGTGACAATAGCCACCCCGGTGTCACCTGTCCCGGAATCACTATATTTTTAACACACTTAACACTGAAATTTGACACTGGCAAACTCACTCTCTACACTGTTTTACACTGCAATTATCATGGTAACACTTGAATAACGTACTGACACTTCTAGACCGGTATTTGGGCCACTACATCTATTTTGTGGAAGGAAGTCCATTGCTGGCCACTAGGAGTTGAAGCCGCTCTTTTGTACTACTATAGGAGCTTTTTGTATATGTTGTAGATGCATGTATATTTTGGATACTTGGCATGTAATGAATTTGTATATGTATACTTTATAAGTTTTGGTAATGAAAGTTTAAGCTACGATTTATGTTATTTCTGTTATTGCATGTGTTAGTTGAGCCCGTTCGTGTTTAGTATGTGCGTATTTATGTGTTTGGCGTGTGTAGCAACCCGATATTTCTTCCCAGGGGTATCGGGGTGTTACATTTAGTTGTATTAGAGCATAGGTTTAGGTGGTTTTGGTTTATAGGATGTTAGAGTATAGAGTTTGTTCATGTGAGTCTATCTAGAGTTGTGGCCTAATGCAGACATTCCTTTTTGTAGTGCATAGATGGAGTCGGATCCGAGTGAGAACATAGGAGAGACGACTGGTAGTGTGAATGCAGTTCGTGGGGATCCGCTTATGTAAGAACAAGTTAGAGATGAAAGAGCTAATCCTGTTCAGGATTACCCGGTGCTGATGCAAGGGTTAGTTCAGATTTTAGATCGATTGATGGCTCCTAAGGCACCAACGGACCTCATAAGAAAGAGAGGAGCTGAGGAATTTTGTTGAACCTCATTGGACCAATCTTGTCACACCCCAACCTATAACATGGAGACTTCTGCCCCGAAGGAGGGAGAAGGGTCCCGATAGATAGGAGTGTCACAATTCAAAACGAAGATCGCAGCAATAATATAGAGAAATACATAATAACGAGACAAAATAAAGCTTCTTAGAAGAGACACACAGTGATACTGAACAGAATAAAATTTTTCTTTCCATTTATATACATAGACAAAATCTTTACATATTACAAAGATTACATATACAAAGGCCCGAAAATATTGTTCCAAAAGGGCACACAAAACATTATATCTAATACAAAAGACAGGAAAACCTATACTACAAAACGTCGATTCCTAATCGCGATGGCCTTCCCGATGTGGTGCGCCCTGACTGAGCTTACCAAAACCTTCCACACCTGCACGGATTAAACACCCGTGCTAAGCGAAATCGCTTAGTGGGGAACACAAAAATGTATAACCGCCACTCACAGTGACGTTAACAGGCAAAGCATATGCTGATGGCACACTCATAAGTTAGTATCACATAACATAAATCTGAATAATCAACATCATTCATATACCATAAGAAGTTTATTTCAACATATCATCATTCAGACTTCATACATGAAAAACATAAAATAACCTGCTCGAGCAAAATCGTGGATAACGAGTACACATAGATACCCGGGGGCATCAATATCAATTCACATCACATAGACGCCCGAGGGCATCAGGGCATTCTTTTCATTCTTGTTCTACAATATTTTCACATAGAATCTTAAGTAAGATTTGACAGGAAGATCACTAGGATCCATTCAGGGGACCTGATTAGGGTCCAAATCGTACACATGGCTGCAACTACACATAACTCTATTAGGCATGCCTAACTATCCACTTATTTGGTTTGCAGGCTATAATAATCCATTATTCAGAAACACTATATATCTTAACTAAGTGAAGCGTTAATTCAATGTCACTGAGTATGCATAACCATTAACTCCACACTTAGACCTTACATTTAACAAATAAGCATTCATTACAAAAACATGATAGGTCACGGTGGTAACCCAATTCATTGCCACCGTGACATATCAAAGCCCCGAAACAGAATGCAAACCTGAGGTAGGTCACGGTGGAAACCACATTCATTGCCACCGTGACATACCAAAAACCCGGACAGAATGCAAACCTGAGGTAGGTAACGGTGGTAACCACATTCATTGCCACCGTGACATACCAAAAACCCGAACAGAATGCAAGTTGAGGGAGGTCACGGTGGTAACCAAGTTCCTTGCCACCGTGACATAACAAAGCCCCAAAACAGAATGCAAGACTAAGGTAGGTCACGGTGGTAACCACTTTCATTGCCACCGTGACATACCAAAATCCTGGACAGAATGCAAATCTGAGGTAGGTCACGGTGGTAACCAAATTCATTACCACCGTGACATACCAAAATCCTTGACAAAATGCAACCTTGACAGGCCTCACGGTGGTAACCAAATTGGTTGCCACCGTGACCCACACCCTGTTGCGACAATTTCCAGTAAAACTACTCTAAACCACATCCAAAAACACAACGCAGCACTTCATTCATTCTTTCTCACTTACATCCTAATATACAAGTCAATTAACATGCTCAAATCAAATAATTACAAGATCAAACTTAAAATTTCTCAAAAGCGATATTTCTTCCTAAATGAATTTCATTCAACAATCTTAAACTCAATACTTTACACTTGAAATAACTCACTTCAAATCAACAATATTCACATCATACACATAGAAGTCCACTTAATATGGTTCATCAATTTCATAATAACACCAATATCAAGCAAAATGCACAACTCATACAAACGTTCCCAAACCTGATCTCCTTTGCTCCTAGTCGTGAGCTCTGCTTCCACTAGCTTTTTCTTTCCCTTTAGATGATCTAGGAAGTTCCTCTGAACCACAAATCAAACACAAACGGGTTTAATCCTAAGATACCACATAATTGAAAATTAAACCTAGAGAAGAGGAAGAGAAGCACCTAAGACACAACTTTCATAAACTCACCCTCGAATTAAAGAGACACAAACCCAGCTATAACAATCACCCAGGGAAGGAGGGAAGAACAGAAATATGCAAGGAAATAGAAGGAAAGAAGAAGAAAAGGAAAAAAAAGATGAAAATGGCGTGAGGGAGAGGAAGGCAACGGGAAGAAGAAGAAGAAGCAAGGTGGTTTACAGCTGTCCTCTCTCTCATACACCCATTAAATCATCCTAATCTTTAAGCCAAGTGTCACTCTCCCATAGGGAGTGATCCCACATGCATACCCTACTCCTATACTCTCACTTACACACAACTATCATCACTTATTTACATCCTACTTCCCTATCCTTAAGCACACACTAACTCCACTCCTCTTCTCAAACATCACTAAAATCACCACACACTTACATAAATTAACATGCAAGAAACATCACCATGCACACCAGTACGCACACACATATAAACATTGACAGGCATAAACAGACTCAGACAGGCTCAAACTACTAGGGCGATTTTGGGGTGTTACAATACTCCCCCACTTAACAGAATTTCGTCCTTGAAATTCTCACCTGTTCCGAATAATTGAGGATACTGTAATCTCATAACTTCTTTCGGTTCCCACGTAGCTTCCTCCACACCGTGATACTGCCATAGGACTTTAACCAACGGTATCTGCTTATTCCGAAGCTGTCTGACCTCTTTATCCAAGATCCTTTTTTGCTCTTCATCATACGAAAGATCTGACTGAACCCGGATATCTTGTACTGATAACACATGAGAAGGGTCTGCTCGATAACGACGAAGCATAGACACATGAAAGACATCATGCAATTTGGCTAACTCTATAGGTAAAGCTAACCGGTATGATACTGGACCCACTTTTCCTAAAATCTCATACGGTCCAGTAAAGCGTGGGCTTAGCTTGCCTTTCTTTCCAAAACGAAGAACCTTCCGCCATGGGGACACTTTCAAGAACACCTTATCACCCACTTCATACTGAATATCTCTGCGCTTCAGATTAGCATAAGAACGCTGTCTATCTTTAGCTGCTTTCAGATTCTGCCGAACAACCCTTATTTTCTCTTCAGTATCTCTTACTATATCCGGACCTATCAAAGGCTTTTCTGATAATTCAGTCCAACACACTGGTGTCCTGCATTTCCGCCCATACAAAACCTCATAAGGAGCCATACCAATGCTCACCTGGTAACTGTTATTATATGCAAATTCCATCAAAGGTACATATCGATCCCAGCTTCCCGCGAACTCTAAAGCACAACCCCGAAGCATATCTTCTAAAACCTGGATAACTCTTTCCGATTGACCATCGGTCTTGGGATGGAATGCAGTATTGAAGCTTAACCGAGTTCCTAAAGCTGCCTGGAGTTCCTTCCAAAACTTGGATGTAAAACGGTGGTCTCGATCGGACACAATGGATATCGGAATCCCGTGTAATCTGACTATCTCATTCACATAAAGTTCCGCTAACTTGTCCATGGAGTAATCCAATCGAACTGGCAGAAAGTGCGCTGATTTTGATAACCGATCCACTATAACCCACACAGAATCGTGCTTACGCTGCGTCATTGGCAAACCGGACACAAAATCCATCGTGATATCATCCCACTTCCATTGTGGAATGGGTAAGGGATGAAGTAATCCCGATGGTACTTGGTGCTCGGTTTTCACTTGTTGACACGTAAGACATCTTAAAACAAACTCTGTTATGTCCCTTTTCATACCTGGCCACCAATAAAACTGTTTCAGATCATGGTACATCTTGTCACCTCCCGGATGCATAGTGAAGACCGATGAATGAGCCTCTTGTAGCAGCTTTTTCCTTAACTCGCCCACATCGGGAACACATAAACGGTCTCCATGCTTAAGTACTCCATCACCATCAACCTGGTACTCAGACTGCTTGCCATCTTTCACTGCTTGACATACCCGCTGTAACACATGGTCATCTAACTGTGCCTTCACAATGTCTTATCTTAAACTTGGCTTAGCGCTAAGTCGAGCAACTAAAGCACCTTCAGAATGAAACCTCCATTTAACACGGCTAAGAAGTAGTGCAGACATAGATTTCCTACTGAGGGCATCTGCCACTACATTAGCCTTGCCCGGATGATAGTCGATGATGCAATCGTAAACTTTAAACAGTTCTAACCATCTTCGCTGTCTCAAGTTTAGCTCTTTTTGTGTTAACAAGTACTTGAGACTCTTATGGTCAGTAAAAATCTGGCATGTTTCCCCATACAAATAATGTCGCCCCACTTTAAGCGCAAATACTACCGCCGCTAACTCCAGATCATGGGTCAGATAGTTTTGCTCATAAGGCTTCAACTGTCTCGACGCATAGGCCCCAACTCTACCTTCTTGCATCAAGACACAACCCAAACCAATCCCGGAAGCATCGCTATACATGATGTATTCCTTACCCGAAACCGGCTGTGTAAGCACAAGAGCCTTAACTAACATATCTTTCAACTGATCAAAACTGGCTTGACACTTTCCAGACCACACAAACTTAACTTCCTTCCGAAGTAGCCTGGTCAAAGGAGAGGCTAACACTGAAAATCCCTTAACAAAACGTCGATAATAACCTGCCAAACCCAGAAAACTTCTTACCTCTGGCACACTCTTCGGAGGCATCCAATTAACAATTGCCTCAACCTTACTCGGATCCACTCGTATACCTTCTTCGGAAACTACATGTCCCAGAAAAGTCACTTCTTTTAACCAAAACTCACATTTGCTGAGCTTCGCATAAAGCTGATGATCTCTTAGCATTTGCAATACTAACCGAAGATGCTCCTCATGTTCCTTTCTATTTCTTGAATACACCAAAATATCATCGATGAACACCACAACAAGCTTATCCAAATACGGTCGAAAAACTCTGTTCATCAAATCCATAAAGGCTACAGGCGCGTTAGTTAACCCGAAAGGCATCACTAAAAATTCATAATGGCCATAACGCGTCCGGAAAGCCGTCTTTGCCACATCTATCACTTTTACCCTCAACTGATAATAACCCTATCTCAAATCTATCTTGGAGAACACTCCCGCTCCTCGCAACTGATCAAAGAGATCCTCAATCCTCGGCAAGGGATATTTGTTCTTTACAGTCACCTTATTAATCTATCTATAATCAATACACATTCGTAACGTTCCATCTTTTTTCTTAACAAACAACACTGGTGCACCCCACGGTGACACACTAGGCCGAATAAACCCTTTGCCCAACAACTCCTATAATTGGCTTTTCAACTCTTTCAGTTGCACCGGAGCCATCCGGTAAGGAGCCTTAGAAATTGGAGCCGTCCCCGGTACAATCTCTACTACAGTTCAACCTCTCTCTCAGGAGGTAATCCCGATAGTTCTTCCGCAAAAACATCTACAAAATCTCTGACCATAGGAATGTCCTGAATCTTCACTTGTCCTCTCCGAGAATCTAATACCAATGCTAAAAATGCTTCATATCCCTTTCTAATGAACCTTCTTGCTTTTATTGATGAAATCACATTATGCAAAGAACTGCTCCCAATTCCCTTTACAATCACAGGCAACTGATCCCTACCGTTCAAAACCATCACTTTCCTATGACAATCCACAACAGCCCGATGCTTATCCAACCAATCCATACCCAATGTAATGGCCTGCATATCACCTTAGAATTATTTTTGAATTTTCTGAAATTTCTGTTGTTAGTTTCACAGCATTAGAGTGTGCATGAGTGAATTTTTGTGTTTTGGGCCAAAAATAACAACTTCAATGAATAGTGAAATTGGGGCCCACGTGAATAGTGAATAGTGAGCGTGAACAGTGAATAGTAAATAGTAAGTGGGACCCACGATGACATCAGCATGACGTCATGATGATGTAAGCGCTTACATCATCGATGACATAAGCGCTTACATAAGCATGACATAAGCGCTGATGTCATCAATGAACAGTACTGTGTGGCCCATGAATAGTGATATGAACAGTAACTGTGGGTCCCATGAATAGTGAATTCAGGGGTGAATAGTACTCGAAAAATTTTCATTTTTATGATCAGAAAGAGAATAATGAGTGCAGTATACTGGTATAATTTGGTGTAAAAATGAGGTCATATAAGCCCCTGAAAGTCAGTCTGAAGTTCTCTGGTTCGGTTCAATAGGATTAAGCGTTGACTGAAATTTGACCGAATTTTTAAAAATAGTTAGAGTGGATAAATGAGTCTACTATAAGAGGATAAAATGTTTAGAATAATATTTAGAAATTTTTGACAGCTTTATAATTTTATTCTACGGCAGACCGGATTGAACCGAATTAGACCGGTTTAAGCGAGCCGGATCTCAAACGGACTCGGATTGAGCTGAAATTTTGTGGGTAGACTATTTTTAATATTTTAAACATGATGGAATTGGTTTGGAGTGAAAATGAGGTCAGGAATAGTCAAAATATCAAAAACACTGCAAAATATGCATAAAACTTAATGGTTGGACCAAACCGGTTGGATCACCTTGGTTGGACCGGTTCGGTTCATTCTCACTTATGGATAAAAGTGGGAATATGTTCTGAAATTCAGATTTCTTCTTTGTAAATCGTTCTCTTCTTCCTAAGTAAGGCATAACTCACTTTTCTCTCTTTTACTCCATTTTTCTTCCATTTTTCCTCCATATCACCCTAAAATCCAGCTTCCCCACTAAAGTTCAGCTCCTCTACTTTCTATTGGTACCCTTGAAAGTCCGGTTGGTGAAGGAAAACTTGGTGAAACCTAGGCTTGAAGGTTTAGGTGTCATTTTGAGGTATGTGATTTTGAGATTTTTATTTTGGTTTTAAAGTTCCTAAGGGTACTTTAGGATGTGAATAAGGCGTTTATGAAGTTTTTTTGGGGAAAGGAAGCTTAGTTTTTGATAAATCTACGTTTTTGTGTATGACACCTATTATGTTTAATAGGTGAAGGTGTTTCCAATCAAGCTAAAGGGAAGGAAAAGGAAGCTTGAGAAGTGTGTTTCAAGGATATAAGGTTTGTGATTGCAAATTCCAACTATTTCCATGTGTGAACATGTGATTTAGGTTATGTTGTTAACAAAGTATGTGTTTAAGGCATGTTTGCTTGAAAATAACCTTATATTCATGCTTAGGGATGTTGAAAATGGTAGAATGAATGATTAAAATGAAGAAAATAAAAAGATATGGAAAGATGTATGTATGGCCAAATGTATATTATGTGAATTTCATGTGTTTACATGATATTTTATGTATATTTATGATGGATCTATGGTATTTGGCATGTAAATTAATAAATAGTATGTGTTAGAGCATGTGGAACATCATATGGTATGTGATATATGTATGACCAAATGTATATTATGTGAATTTCATGTGTTTACATGATATTTTATGTATATTTATTATGGATCTATGGTATTTGGCATGTAAATTAATAAATAGTATGTGTTAGAGCATGTGGAAACATCATATGGTATGTGATGTATGTATGGCCAAATGTATATCATGTGAAAAGTCATGATTTTTATGTGTTTGCATGGTAATTAATGGTATGGTGATGTTATTTGACATGAAATTGACCTAAAAGAATTATAAAATTGAGTAAAAGAATTAATGGTGAAAAATTAATGTGATGGCCGAATGGTATATATGGTATATACATGTGTACCATGATGGTATCATGTGTTAACATGATATGTGATGATGTATACATGATGATCACATGTAAAATGATGAAATGACATGTAAAAGAATGAGATAAAATGATGTTATGGCATGAAAAATATGTATGACATGTTAATGACATGGAAAATAATATTATAATGCCCTATGTGATGTGCTGGTAGTCAAGTCTAGTTCAGGATATAATGGCTAGCCATAGGGACATAAGACCGCGGGAGTGAGCATGGCGTCTCACTATTTTTATAGGCCAATGATGGTCCTATTTAATGTATCTATATTGGAATGTACCGGAGTATCCTTCGGGATTCTTCGGGTTGGAATGTACCGGAGTAATCTTTCGGGATTCTTCGGGTTGGAATGTACCGGATTGATCAATTGTGGTCTTTTCGGGTTTATGTGAGCCTATTGGGGTTCAAGTCTCGTTTATCCTGTGTTTAGAATATGCCAGTGTTATACAGGGGCAAAATGGTAATAACGTGATTAAAATGATTAAATTGTGATTAAAATAATATTTATGTGGAAAAAGGCATAATTAGAATTATATAAAAAGTCTAAGGGTAAAATGGTAATTATGTGCTTATGCGTGTGCAAAATATTAAATAAGGGTAAAAATATCATTAAATGGTTAAATATGAAATTTGGTAGCTTTTTAGGGGTAAAATGGTAATTTGGTGTGAAAGATGTGATAAAAGGGTAAAATAGAAATTTTGCATGATAAATGGTGAAAAAGGGTAAAAAGAAGTATATTGAAGGGTATTTCAGTCATTATATATAAAGAAATATTTAAAAAGGGCAAAATTGTAATTTTGATGAAATAAATTTTGAACTAATGGCAAAATTGTAAATAATGTGAAAAGTTAAAATGAACTAAGGGCATAATTGTCATTTTGAAGAAGTTTAAGAGTAATATTGGGAAGTTAGTATAAAATGAGGATAAAATGGTAATCAAGGTATTTGACGTATGGTACGCATACTAATGACTTTAAATAAGTAATTTATGAGTGACTAATGGAATCATGATATGTGTAATTCACATTTTAATTATATTTATGCATATGACTTAGTTTAGTGGAAATCTTTGGAATTGCAATCACCACTGGGCATTATTAATGCTCAGCACGTAGTTTGTTTAACTGCGTGCAGGTTCGCTTTAGGATCGGAAGCAAGGCATCCTCACATTATCTTGAGAGCTTACTTGGAGATTAATTTGGGAGATTAAAGTATGTAAGAGTTGGCATGTACCTGTCTTATATTGGAGTCAGTATCTAGTAATTATTTTCAGGATCTGTATAACATATAATAAGTGTGTAGAGATTTCGCATGTTTAATGTATGTATGTTTGTGTGGTATATCAAGCAATATGTCAGGAAAGTAAATGAACGAGATTTGTAATGGTAAATGCATGATACACGATAAAGTAAAAATTGATCAAATGAATAGTAATCTGGACAGTTATAGGTCAGTTTAGGAAATTGTAATTTTGATATAATGAGTTTGGTAACTCCGTTTTCTAAATATTTTTATCGTTTTAATTGATTAAATGACTTCTATTTGTATAATACAATTCATATATATACGGCACTATTCATATATACGACACTATTCATGTATACGGTACTATTCATATATACGGTACTATAAAAAAAAAAAAAAAAATTCCCTGACTTTTAACTAATAAGGTTAAGTAACTTAACATGTTTTCGTTAAAAGTTCTGTAAGTAATACATTAGGGTGTTACAGTTAGTGGTATCAGAGCCAGGTTTCGATCCTGGGACCTGTGGGTTATGGGCCCACCACATGGTAGTGGGATTCTAGGAATCAATGGACTTATCCCCAGGTCCTAGGTTCGAATCCCACGAAAGGCAAAATCGTACAAGGGGGGTATAAAGTTCTGTGAGTCTTGACTGGAAGTGTTCCCGACCGCGAATCCGTGTGGTGCGGCCGGTCGGACGAATGTACAGACGGTCTTGACACCCAAGATGACATCAAACTCATAAAACGGCAGACAAATTAAATCCACAGCGAACTCTAAACCCTGAATCTTTAAAGGACACGCCCGACATACTTGATCTACCATAACACTTTGTCCCAACGGACTGGATACACAAATCTCATACCCTAACTTCTCCTTACATCCCAAACCATCCCATATCTTACCAGAGCATACATAAGAATGGGTAGAACCAGGGTCGATCATGTGACGCCCCTTCCATAATGACAGACTAGCTCAGCTAATCTTAGTTAGAGAAGACCGCACACACATAACAGAAAACATGCTTAGCCTGAATAATAAAATTTCATCACATACAATCTTAACTCACACATCACATGCCAACTACTTATAGTGCATTTTCATAGCCACACGCATTGCACATACATATTTAGGTTAACATTCATAGTTATCAGATTTTTACATGCCTTTACATACCCGCTATACATACGATGGTACAAAAGCTTATACAGAAATCCAAAAATATTAAACCCAAAACCTACACTTCCTATTCCCTACTGTTGACCGTACAAAATGCGGGACGTCCTTCGATCACCTCTGGTCCGTACCTGCACGGATTAGAGTAAATCCATGCTAAGCGACAACGCTTAGTGGGGAACTCACATATAGCAAATAATTTATCACACCTCAGAAACACCATACATTACATGCTAGTAGTCGTGCCAGAGCAATTATTATCAAGCAAATATCATTTTAAGCATAGTATTTTTTATTACTATATTCAACCATAAAGCGTAAATCACAAGTTCACATATGCACATCACTTGCTATATTATATCACAAACTTTTTCACTTATTAGTAATTTGGTTAGCCTGCAATTCAATGACGCGGATAACGGGTATCGCATTGGTACCACTCAGGTACTAGATTCACATTGTATTCACATTTACGCATTGGTACCTCTCGGGTACTAGATATAAGTCCACATTTAAAGAATCCAGCAAGGATTTTATGCATTGTTTTCGCATTGTGATTCCCATGGAATCAGACACATTTAACGCATGGGGCTGCAGCACTTGACCCTATAGGCATGCCTAACTATCCACTACTTGACTCGCAGGCTTAAATTGTTAAACAAATTATTCAGTTTACACTGATCGCTTTTCACATCACATACAGAGATAGCTCATACCACATTCACTGGCATATTCAATATGCTTTCAAATTCATTCTTCATAGTTCATAACTACATATTTGATTGCATTCAAGATTATCACTTAGTATGCAAATGTACACGCTTAACACTTACTCATAATGTCCTTCATTTCACTTGAAGACTTACCCTTAAAAAGTCTGAACACATTAGGATTATATTGCCAAAATAGGGTAGGTCACGGTCACAATGAATTTCATTGTCACCGTGATATATTGAAGTTCAAAATAGAATGCAAACTGGGGACAGGTCACGGTCACAATCAATTTTATTCTCACCGTGACATGTTCCCAACTCTCGGCAGGTTGCAACTTGAGGGTATGTCACGGTCACAATGAACTCCATTGTCACCGTGACATATTCTCATCTTGCAAAACAGAATGGTAACTTAAGTACCTCACGGTCACAATGAATTCCATTGTCACCGTGACATACAAAAATCCAGTAGGCAGAATTGAACTCAAGCATATCTCACGGTCACAACCAATTTGATTGTCACCGTGACCTATGCAAAAACACCATAACATGGTTATGTTTTTCAGTCCATTTCTTCCTTCTCATTAAAGCTTCAAATCTCACTCTCACTTTTGGCAACCAACCCATAAACATCAACCACATAATCAATTAGCACATACCTGGTTTCTCTTCTTGTTTTGGCACTCATCTTTAGCACAATTTGCAATCAATCTCAATTCACACATAGCATACATGCTCTTAAGCACTTATTCACTTAACACATCACCACAATCAACAAATAATTAATAGCACGATTTCATGCTCAATGCACATACAATTCATATACATATACAGCTCATAACAAGTTCCTATTTGACCAATACAAATCATTCAATTTTACACATTTAGGGTTTGTTCCCAAACCTCGTCGCCTTAGCTCCTATTCTTGACGGACGCTCGGCTCTCCGATTACAGCTTTTCCCTTATCTCTCTTCACTTCTTCAGCTAGCAAAACCAATTCAAATTCCAGGATTGAACACAATCCATCGATTCTCACCCAATACCAAATCAAAACCAAGAAGAAGAGTAGAAGATAAGAATAAGCACACACAATCACTTACCCTTAGGTCTTAACACTTAATTCTTGCTCCAACTAGCTATATGCACACATCCACTTAAACCACTCTCATCCTTACTCACGGAAGCAAGAAGAAAAGCAAAATCAAATGCAGAAAAATGGAGAATGAGGCCAACACACACTCACCTCTCACTTCTCTAGGCAAATGCATGCAAAGTAGGAGGTGGCTTACTCTTATGATGCCACACGGAACCCACTTCAGAAAATCTGCCTCCACCAACTATTTCCTCACATTATTCTATTCTTAATTAAAGCATCATTAGACCACTAATCACCCATTAGCTTAATGTGACACAATTACCAATTGGCCACTAAACTATCCATTCAGCTTTCAATCAAGTCCTTCCAACCTCTCATTTAAATCCAAGCTACACATTCAATTCAAACACATGCAAAAGTTAGGTCAATACTATTAGGGTACAAGTCCGGCCATGACAACTCTCCCCTCCTTAGAGAATTTCGTCCTCGAAATTCATACCTGAGTGGAACAGTTATGGATGCTGCTCTCGTATAGCCGCTTCTGGTTCCCAAGTTGCTTCCTCAACACCGTGATGTTGCCAGAGCACTTTCACAAGTGGTATCTACTTGTTCCGAAGTTGCCGTACTTCTCTTGCTAAAATCACTTTCGGTTTCTCATCATAAGTAAAATCTGATTGCACTTCCACTTCTTGTACAGGTAGCACATGGGAATCATCTGACCTATATCTTCTTCACATGGACACATGGAATACATCATGTAGCTTAGCCAAAGCCGGGGGCAAAGCCAACCAATAAGCTACTGAACCTACCCTTTCAAGCACTTCGTATGGCCCGATAAACCTCGGACTCAATTTTCCTTTCTTACCGAATCTTAGCACCTTCCTCCAAGGAGACACTTTCAGAAATACTTTATCGCCCACACTGAATTCAATGTCCCTTCTCTTCAAATCAGCATAAGATTTCTGTCTGTCACTTGCTGTTTTTAACCTTTGCTGTATGATCTTAGCTTTCTCTTCTGTATCCCTCACTAGATCAGGTCCAATAATTCTGCTCTCATTCAATTCTGTCCAGCAAACCGGTGAACGACATTTCCTTCCGTACAAGACTTCATACGGTGCCATACCAATACTGGTCTGATAACTGTTGTTATAAGCAAATTCCATAAGTGGAAGATACCTATCCCAACTCTTAGAGAAATCCAAAACACATGCTCGCATCAAATCTTCCAAGACCTGAATAATTCTTTCCGATTGTCCATCAGTTTGCGGATGGAAAGCAGTACTGAAGTTCAATTTCGTACCCAAAGCCGCTTGTAATCTCTTCCAAAACTTAGAAGTGAATCTGGGATCTCTATCAGAAACAATAGACAAAGGTATTCCATGCAATCGGACAATTTCTCTTACATACAACTCAGCCAACTTTTCCATAGAATAACCCATCCGAACTGGTATAAAGTGAGCCGATTTCGAAAATCTGTCCACAATAACCCATACTGCATCCTGTTGTCTTGAGGTCAGAGGCAATCCAGACACAAAATCCATCGTAATATTATCCCATTTCCATTGTGGGATATGGAGTGGATGCAACATCCCCTGAGGCACTTGATGTTCCGCTTTAACTTGTTGACAGACGAGGCACTTAGACACATATTCCACTACATCTTTCTTCATCCCAGGCCACCAGTACAATTGTTTCATATCTTAATACATCTTGTTTCCACCTGGATGCATAGTGAAAATCGTATTATGAGCCTCATGCATCAATCTCTTCTTTAATTCTTTATCACTTGCCACACACATTCTATTCTTATACAGCAGTATCCCGTCTTCATTCACTGAATAGTCAGTCTTATCCATATCACTGACTGACTGCAAAACTTGTTGCAACCTCACATCATTTCTCTGAGCAACCATTAACTCGTCTCTCAGGACCGGTCTTGCTTTCAACTGTGCCAAGAAAGCTCCGTCTGCAGAAAACCTCCACTTGATCCGCTTTAACTGTAATGCTGAAATTGACTTCCTGCTCAAGGCATCCGCCACTACATTAGCTTTTCCTGGGTGATAATCCACAATACAATCATAATCCTTAAACAACTCGAGCCATCTCCGCTGTCTAAGATTCAATTCCTTTTGTGTAAGCAGATATTTCAAACTCTTGTGATCGGTGTAAATTCTACACTTCTCACCATACAAGTAATGTCGCCAAATCTTTAAAGCAAACACTACTGCTGCCAATTCCAAATCATGAGTCGGATAATTTTGTTCGTGCGGCTTCAGTTGCCTTGACGCATATGCTATCACCTTCCCCTCTTGCATCAATACACAACCCAACCCGACACCTGAAGCATCGGTATACAACACATACTCTTTGCCAGTCATAGGCTGTGTAAGAATCGGTGCTTCTACTAACATCTTCCTCAACTGATTGAAACTTGCTTGACATCTTTCAGACCACTCATACTTCACTCCTTTTCGTAACAATTTTTTCAACGGTGAAGCTATCACTGAAAATCCTTTCACAAACCTTCTGTAGTATCCAGCCAACCCTAAGAAACTGCGAACCTCCAGCACATTCTTAGGCGGTTTCCAATTCACAATTGCTTCTATCTTAGTTGGGTCTACTTTAACCCCCTCAGATGAAATCACATGACCCAGAAATGTCACCTCTTTGAGCCAGAACTCACACTTACTTAATTTGGCATACAACTGATGCTCCCGCAGTGTCTGGAGCACAATTCTCAAATGACGCTCGTGCTCCTTCTCATCCCTTGAATAAACCAGAATATCATCTATGAATACTACCACAAATTGATCCAGATACGGTCTGAATACCCGATTCATCAAATCCATAAGTGCAGCTGGCGCATTAGTCAACCCAAAAGGCATCACCAGAAACTCATAGTGCCCATATCGAGTTCTAAATGCAGTCTTAGGTATATCTTCTTTCTTCACTTGCAACTGATAATACCCTGAACGCAAATCAATTTTTGAAAATACACCGGCTCCTCTTAACTGATCAAACAAATCTTCAATCTGAGGTAAAGGGTACCGATTCTTTGCTGTCACTTTATTCAACTGATGATAATCGATGCACATTCTCATTGTACCATCTTTCTTCTTACACTTAACATCCGCATCATATTTGGTTAACCAATCCATACCCAAAATCAAATCAAACTCATCAAACGGTAGTTCGATCAAATCCGCTGGAAACACACTACCTTGAACCTCTAATGCACAGTTTCTATACACTCTGTTCACATTAATGTTACCACCCAAAGGGCTAGACACACATATATCATATTTTAAACATTCAACTTTAGGCATCTTTTCACATATCTTTTTATCACAAACAAAAGAATGAATTGAGCCAGGATCAATAAGTGCAAACATTTCCACACCACAGAGTAGAATAGTACCTGCTATCACTTCAGGCGCATCCTGATCCTCTCGTGTCCTCATAACATAAGTCCGCACTGGTGCCGCATCAGGCCTATCCACAATTTCAGAATCAACTGCACCCCTACTCTGCTCTTGTTGATTTCCTGACATCTCATAAGCATTCGGGCAATTAGCAAGGAAATGCTCAGTGCTTCCACATCTAAAACAAGCACCCGTCACTCTCCAGCATTCTCCTCTATGCCTCTTACCACAATGAGGACACTCCTGAACCTCACTTCTATTACCAGATGTTCCTCTTCCCGAACCAGATGCTGAGGGAGCGCCACGCTTCTTACCTCTTACTGCAGAACTGAACCCAGATTCCGCAGGTGGTGCGACATGAGAATCTCTTGATCTTTTCCCCGTCTGGGAACCACCTCTACCTGCATTCTTCCTTTGTCTCCATTCTCTTTGAGCTACCAACGTCCTTTCAGCTCTCAAAGCTGCTTGTACAATTCGATAATAACTTATATTCTGTTCTGTTGTTAGAGAAATCAGCAATGCTTTAATTTTCTCAATCAACCCTTCCTCAAACTGTTGACACCGCAACACGTCGGCTAAAACACCTTTTGGCGCGTACTTGCTTAGACGACAAAATTTCGCTTCATACTCCGCCACCGACATGGTTCTCTGTCTTAAACTCAGAAACTTCTTCCAGTTTGCCTCTCGATGTGCTTTAGTGATATACTTGTTATTGAATTCCCTTTCAAAGAACTCCCAGTCTAATGGTTCAGGAAGCATCGGGTTTTGCAGGACCAGCTTCCACCAATCATATGCAGGGCCTTGGAGTAGTGACTCCACACATTCAATCCACTGGTTAAGAGGACACCGTATCTCCTTAAGAATCCTCTCCACCTTCTCAATCCAGTACTCTGCTTTTTCTGACTCATCTAACCTTGTTCCATGGAATTCCTCTAAACCATGCTTTCTCAAAGATTCTTTTGGGGCTCTAGGCGCCAACATACGCTCCATCACTCTCGCCATATCTTGTGTCATTTTCATCATAGCTTCCATAGGCCCAAACAGAATCTCATTCCCGAAATCAACCGATCTAGACTGTCCAGACCCCGTTACCTCAGCTTCACGAGGATTCACACTTTCGGCAGATTCTTCTCCGGTATGCCTTCCAGAATCCATCGTTACTACACGGATTAAACAAGGACTTCCGCACTAGGTCAACAAACTACACACATCTTATCTACCCAATTCCCATAAAAGACTCAACCTGGGCTCTGATACCACAACTTGTGACACCCCTTCCCTAATGACAGACTAGCTCAGCTAATCTTAGTTAGAGAAGACCGCACACACATAACAGAACACATGCTTAGCCTGAATAATAAAATTTCATCACATATAATCTTAACTCACACATCACATGCCAACTACTTATAGTGCATTTTCATAGCCACACGCATTGCACATACATATTTAGGTTAACATTCATAGTTATCAGATTTTTACATGCCTTTACATACCCGCTATACATACGATGGTACAAAAGCTTATACAGAAATCCAAAAATATTAAACCCAAAACCTACACTTACTATTCCCTACTGTTGACCGTACAAAATGCGGGGACGTCCTTCGATCACCTCTAGTCCGTACATGCACGGATTAGAGTAAATCCATGCTAAGCGACAACGCTTAGTGGGGAACTCACATATAGCAAATAATTTATCACACCTCAGAAACACCATACATTACATGCTAGTAGTCGTGCCAGAGCAATTATTATCAAGCAAATATCATTTTAAGCATAGTATTTTTTATTACTATATTCAACCATAAAGCGTAAATCACAAGTTCACATATGCACATCACTTGCTATATTATATCACAAACTTTTTCACTTATTAGTAATTTGGTTAGCCTGCAATTCAATGACGCGGATAACGGGTATCGCATTGGTACCACTCAGGTACTAGATTCACATTTTATTCACATTTACGCATTGGTACCTCTCGGGTACTAGATATAAGTCCACATTTAAAGAATCCAGCAAGGATTTTACGCATTGTTTTCGCATTGTGATTCCCATGGAATCAGACACATTTAACGCATGGGGCTGCAGCACTTGACAGGCATGCCTAACTATCCACTACTTGACTCGCAGGCTTAAATTGTTAAACAAATTATTCAGTTTACACTGATCGCTTTTCACATCACATACAGAGATAGCTCATACCACATTCACTGGCATATTCAATATGCTTCCAAATTCATTCTTCATAGTTCATAACTACATATTTGATTGCATTCAAGATTATCACTTAGTATGCAAATGTACACGCTTAACACTTACTCATAATGTCCTTCATTTCACTTGAAGACTTACCCTTAAAAAGTCTGAACACATTAGGATTATATTGCCAAAATAGGGTAGGTCACGGTCACAATGAATTTCATTGTTACCGTGACATATTGAAGTTCAAAATAGAATGCAAACTGGGGACAGGTCACTGTCACAATCAATTTTATTCTCACCGTGACATGTTCCCAACTCTCGACAGATTGCAACTTGAGGGTATGTCACGGTCACAATGAACTCCATTGTCACCGTGACATATTCTCATCTTGCAAAACAGAATGCTAACTTAAGTACCTCACGGTCACAATGAATTCCATTGTCACCGTGACATACAAAAATCCAGTAGGCAGAATTGAACTCAAGCATATCTCACGGTCACAACCAATTTGATTGTCACCGTGACCTATGCAAAAACACCATAACATGGTTATGTTTTTCAGTCCATTTCTTCCTTCTCATTAAAGCTTCAAATCTCACTCTCACTTTTGGCAACCAACCCATAAACATCAACCACATAATCAATTAGCACATACCTGGTTTCCCTTCTTGTTTTGGCACTCATCTTTAGCACAATTTGCAATCAATCTCAATTCACACATAGCATACATGCTCTTAAGCACTTATTCACTTAACACATCACCACAATCAACAAATAATTAATAGCACGATTTTATGCTCAATGCACATACAATTCATATACATGTACAGCTCATAACAAGTTCCTATTTGACCAATACAAATCATTCAATTTTACACATTTAGGGTTTGTTCCCAAACCTCGTCGCCTTAGCTCCTATTCTTGACGGACGCTCGGCTCTCCGATTACAGCTTTTCCCTTATCTCTCTTCACTTCTTCAGCTAGCAAAACCAATTCAAATTCCAGGATTGAACACAATCCATCGATTCTCACCCAATACCAAATCAAAACCAAGAAGAAGAGTAGAAGATAAGAATAAGCACACACAATCACTTACCCTTAGGTCTTAACACTTAATTCTTGCTCCAACTAGCTATATGCACACATCCACTTAAACCACTCTCATCCTTACTCACGAAAGCAAGAAGAAAAGCAAAATGAAATGCAGAAAAATGGAGAATGAGGCCAACACACACTCACCTCTCACTTCTCTAGGCAAATGCATGCAAAGAAGGAGGCGGCTTACTCTTATGATGCCACACGGAACCCACTTCAGAAAATCTGCCTCCACCAACTATTTCCTCATATTATTCTATTCTTAATTAAAGCATCATTAGACCACTAATCACCCATTAGCTTAATGTGACACAATTACAATTGGCCACTAAACTATCCATTCAGGTTTCAATCAAGTCCTTCCAACCTCTCATTTAAATCCAAGCTACACATTCAATTAAAACACATGCAAAAGTTAGGTCAATACTATTAGGGTACAAGTCCGGCCATGACAGATCAAAACATAAACTTCAGAGTCTAACAAAGAGAACTTACCGGCAATCACTTCTGGAGCATTCTGTTCCTCTCGGGCCTTCATGGCATAGGCCCTCCCAGCTACCGGCACAGGACGATCCACTATTTCTGAGGGCTCTCTATCTCGAGGCCGTCCACCATGACCCCTTCCTCTACCTCTATTACGGCTGCCTTGGGGTATATTAGACCCAGCCCGACTAACTTCTTGTTGTCCCGAAGGATTCTCATACCGACTCGGACAATTCGCAAGGAAGTGGTCCGAGGAGCCACATCTGAAGCAACTTCCTATTAACCACCGACACTCGCCCCAACGTAGCTTGTTACAATGGGCACATCGGGGAATACCGTCACCTCTACCAGTGCCCGATCCCCTCTGTCTTCTCCCTCTTGAGGTCGGACTAGCAACAGACTCATTATTAGGGTTTCCTTGTGATTCCCTTAGTCTCTTTCCAGAAGAAGATCCACCCCTAGCAGACTTCCTCCTCTGAGCTTTCTCTCTCATGATATTCTCTGAACGCTCCGCCCTCAAGGCTGCTTGAACCAACTGATAATACCTAACATTTGGGGCTGACATTAGAGAAACTAACATCACCTTCAAGGACTCATTCAAGCCTAACTCAAAGTGCTGACATTTGAACTCATCAGTAAGAACCCTTGGCGGTGCATATTTGCTAAGCTTATTAAACTCATTCTCATACTCAGCCACTAACATCGTCCTTTGCTTAAGACTTAGAAACTATGCCCACTTGGCGTCTTTATATGCCTTAGTCACAAACCGACTCTGAAACTCGTTCTCAAAGAACTCCCAAGTTATAAGTTCAGGAATTTGAGGTTGACTGGTCACTAACCTCCACCAATCATAAGCAGAACCTTGTAACAAGGACACCGCACACTCCACTTCTTGATTAGGTGGGCACTTAATATCCCTTAACACCCTTTTCGTCCTTTCAATCCACATTTCCGCTTTATCGGACTCATCCATACCCGTACCAAAGAAATCCTCCGCTCCATGCTTCCTCAATTTCTCAATAGGTGCAACCGGTGCCGTCACTCTTTCAAACATTCTAGCCATGTCTTGTGAGACCTTAAGCATCGCCTCCAACGGAACCATAGGCACTTCAGGTTGCCCTCTAGGAGGTTGAGCCTGACCCCCAACTGATGGATCTCACTCGAGAGGATTCACACTCCCAGCCGAACCCTCCGGCGTCTCATGCGAGGACTCCATCACGCTGCAAAACATAGACATAGGGCGCATCAGGCCAACGCAACTCTAACAAACTCATTAACACACTTAGACCCGGAAACATCTAAACCAAACAGCTCTGATACCACCAATTGTCACATCCCAACCTATAACATGGAGACTTCTGCCCCGAAGGAGGGAGAAGGGTCCCGATAGATAGGAGTGTCACAATTCAAAGCGAAGATCGCAGCAATAATATAGAGAAATAGATAATAACGAGACAAAATAAAGCTTCTTAGAAGAGACACACAGCGATACTGAACAGAATAAAATTTTTCTTCCATTTATATACATAGACAAAATTTGTACATATTACAAAGATTACATATACAAAGGCCCAAAAATATTGTTCCAAAAGGGCACACAAAACGTTATATCTAATACAAAAGACAGGAAAACCTAGACTTCAAAACTTCGATTCCTAATCGCGATGGCCTTCCCGATGCGGTGCACCCTGACTAAGCTTACCAAAACCTTCCACACCTGCACGGATTAAACACATGTGCTAAGCGAAATCGCTTAGTGGGGAACACAAAAATGCATAACCGCCACTCACAGTGACGTTAACAGGCAAAGCATATGCTGATGGCACACTCATAAGTTAGTATCACATAATATAAATCTGAATAATCAACATCATTCATATACCATAAGAAGTTTATTTCAACATATCATCATTCAGACTTCATACAAGAAAAACATAAAATAACCTACTCGAGCAAAACCGTGGATAACGAGTACACATAGATCCTCGGAGGCATCAATATCAATTCACATCACATAGACGCCCGAGGGCATCAGGGTATTCTTTTCATTCTTGTTCCACAATACTTTCACATAGAATCTTAAGTAAGATTCAACAGGAAGATCATTAGGATCCATTCAGGGGACCTGATCAGGGTCCAAATCGTACACATGGCTGCAGCTACACATAACTCTATTAGGCATGCCTAACTATCCACTTATTTGGTTTGCAGGCTATAATCATCCATTATTCAGAAACACTATATATCTTATCAAAGTGAAGTGTTAATTCAATGTCACTGAGTATGCATAACCATTAACTCCACACTTAGACCTTACATTTAACAAATAAGCATTCATTATAAAAACAGGATAGGTCACGGTGGTAACCCAATTCATTACCACCGTGACATATCAAAGCCCCAAAACAGAATGCAAACCTGAGGTAGGTCACGGTGGTAACCACATTCATTGCCACCGTGACATACCAAAAACCCGGACAGAATGCAATGTTGAGGGAGGTCACGGTTGTAACCAAGTTCCTTGCCACCGTGACATATCAAAGCCCCAAAACAGAATGCAAGACTAAGGTAGGTCACAGTGGTAACCACTTTCATTGCCACCGTGACATACCAAAATCCTGGACAGAATGCAAATATGAGGTAGGTCACGGTGGTAACCAAATTCATTGCCACCGTGACATACCAAAATCCTGGACAGAATGCAACCTTAACAGGCCTCACGGTGGTAACCAAATCGGTTCCCACCGTGACCCACGCCCTGTTGCGACAATTTTCAGCAAAATAACTCTAAACCACATCCAAAAACACAACCCAGCACTTCATCCATTCTTTCTCACTTACATCCTATTATACAAGTCAATTAACATGCTCAAATCAAATAATTACAAGATCAAACTTAAAATTTCTCAAAAGCGATATTTCTTCCTAAATGAATTTCATTCAACAATCTTAAACTCAATACTTTACACTTGAAACAACTCACTTCAAATCAACAATATTCACATCATACACATACAAGTCCACTTAATATGGTTCATCAATTTCACAATAACACCAATATCCAGCAAAATGCATAACTCATACAAACGTTCCCAAACCTGATCTCCTTTGCTCCTAGTCATGAGCTCCGCTTCCACTAGCTTTTTCTTTCCCTTTAGATGATCTAGGAAGTTCCTCTGAACCACAAATCAAATACAAATGGGTTTAATCCTAAGATACCACATAATTGAAAATTAAACCTAGAGAAGAGGAAAAGAAGAACCTAAGACACAACTTTCGTAAACTCACCCTCGAATTAAAGAGACACAAACCCAGCTATAACAATCACCTAAGGAAGGAGGGAAGAACAGAAATATGCAAGGAAAGAGAAGGAAAGAAGAAGAAATGGAAAAAAAAGATAAAAATTGCGTGAGGGAGAGGAAGGCAATGGGAAGAGGAAGAAGAAGCAAGGTGGTTTACAGCTATCCTCTCTCTCATACACCCATTAAATCATCCTAATCTTTAAGCCAAGTGTCACTCTCCCATAGGGAGTGATCCCACATGCATACCCTACTCCTATACTGTCACTTACACACAACTATCATCACTTATTTACATCCTACTTCCCTATCCTTAAGCACACACTAACTCCACTCCTCTTCTCAAACATCACTAAAATCACCACACACTTACATAAATTAACATGCATGAAACATCACCATGCACACAAGTACGCACACACATATAAACATTGATAAGCATAAACAGACTCAGACAGGCTCAAACTACTAGGGCAATTTTGGGTGTTATAAATCTGATATAGCGGAGTTTTGGCTAGAGAGAACAGGAAGGATCCTACAAGAGATTAATTGTCTACAAAATTAGAAGGTAGCTTGTGCTGTGTCATTGCTTTAAGGTGCAGCATATGACTCGTGGAAGTTAATATTGAGAAACCCACAGAGGCCAGTAGAATTATCGTGGGATTTCTTTATTCATGAATTTAAGGGAAAATATGTGACTAAAGCATTGATATGAGCATAAATAGCTCATATTTAGTCCAAGTTTTATAATTAAAATAATGTTTATTGGTAGTTAAATATGCTACAAGTAGGTGTGTTTTATGTTTTTGTGTTAAGTTTTGTGTTTGTAGGAGAAAAGGGAGAAAATGTGAAGAAGGAGTAGAAATGAATAAGAAAAGAAGCTACTGTCGCGAGCGCGATAGGAAGCGCCAAAGAAAGAAAGGAAGAAAATGCACGAGTGAAGAAGCCAAGCACGACTCACACATCCAGAGCACGACTCGTGAAGAGCAAAAGAGAAAAAGAAGAAGGAAAGAAGAAAGGAAGAGAAGAAAGCAAAGGATAAGAAGGAATCTGTCACGAGCACAATAGGAAGCGCCAATGAAGAGAGCAGAAGAAGAAAAAAGGAAAGAGAAAGCGCATTGTCGCGAGCAAGGCAGCCAGTCGCGAGGTCGCGACATGATGCGGAGGAAAGTAAGGCGCTAAAGTGCTCTGTCACGAGTGCGACAAACGTTGCAATTGCGACAGAAGTATCCGTTAGACACATTATCTCAAGCATTGCCTTGAAAAGTCATGTTTCTCCAAGAACATTTGCAACCTTTTTGAAGGGACAACCTAAGGGACATATTGTTTAGAACATTATAAATATTAATTTCAACTGTAAATTTTAATTATTTTATTTTTTCTATAAATTGAAGAATAGTTTTCTGTAGTTAGAGTTCTTTAGTTTGTTTTCATGTTTTGAAGAAGAAGACCAAGGAGAAGAAGAAAATTTATTACAAGGGTTTGAGAAAAGGGTTGAGAGATTTCTTTCTTACTACTCTTATCTTTTATTTTCTTCTCTGTTAATTAAATGAAAGTTGTTTAATGAAATTTTAATAATACTAATGTTATCTTCATTTCCATCTATGTTAGTAATCTTTTATTGCAGAACTTCTATTAGTACTTTTGCATGATCTTTATAAGTTAAAGTAAGTATCGAGAGGCCGCTTTAACTGAAATCTAATCGAAATTCATTATCAATGCATGCTAGAGAGATCAGTATGTTGAGATAGTTGCTATAGGTTGATGATTATTCTTAGAATATATAATTGGAACCCTCTAATTCATTAATGAGAATTGTGAGTTAGAATTTTAATTGCATGTTTTAGGCATTCTAATTCATGGTCGAGAGAGTGGATTAGAACTATATTCCAACTTGGCTTGCTTAAGAGATTAAATTTATATTATAATGATGCAGTCAAATTTCATAATTGTTAATTCTTCTTTATATGATTTGTCTTCTTTGATTAACATGAACTAGGTTTAATTAGTTTATGTGATAGAGTAGTTTAGATTTAACTCACAATTTATTGATCATTGTAAACAAGATTAAAATTGAGTAGTAATAGTGTGTAATATTTATCACATTCCTCGTGGGATCAACATTTTTTGTACTATAATCGGTACACCGTATACTTGTAGAATTAACATGTAGAAATACGCTAAAACGTTTTTGGTGCCGTTGCCGGGGGTGAATGATTATTTATTGCCATTATGAATCTTGAATTATGATTTTGGATTACAATATTTAATTAGTTTTGTTTTGTGTTGTTTTTACAGGATTTGGTAGTTCAAGTCTATGCCGAGTATAAGAAGTTCTCAAGAAGAACTTGAACCGTTGAATCCTGAGACAGAGCATTTTCTTTCAAGTAACCGAAAATCCAACAAAAAGAAGAATAAGAATAAGAGACCTATTATGGCTGAAGAGGAGAATCCACCAAGGTCGATGGATTTTGCTACACGTGCATTGAATGGTGCTCAACAAGGTATGGTAAGGCCTACGGTAAAAGCTAACCAATTTGAAATAAAATCATCTCTTTTGCAAATGATTCAAATAGCATTCAATTTTATGGTTTGGCAATTGAGGATCCCAATGCTCATTTGGCAAATTTTTTGGAAATTTATGATACTTTTGAAATAAATGGAGTTTCGGCGGATGCAATTAAGTTAAGGCTTTTCCCTTTCAGTTTGAAAGATAAGGCTAAAGCTTGGTTGAACTCTCTAACTGGAGGTTTTATAACTACTTAGGGCCAGTTGGCCCAAGCATTCTTATCTAAATACTTTCCTCTAGCCAAAACTGCAAAATTATAAAAGATATCACAACTTTTGTGCAACATGATAATGAGTCTTCATATGAAGCTTGGGAGAGGTTTAAAGAATTTCAGAGAAGTTGTCCTCACCACAACCTTCCAAGGGAATTGTTAATGCAAACTTTTTACAATGGAGTGAATCCCACAAATAGAGGGACTATTGATACTACATCCGGAGGCTCCCTTGTGAGGAAAACAACCTCCGGAGGATGCGTTTAAGTTGTTGGAAGAGATGTCCATGAACAATTGTATGTGGCCCACCGAGAGAGTAAGGGAATCTCATTCTTCTAATGCTAGGAGGGTACATGCAATAGATTCTATAGTGGCTTTGCAAGCCCAAGTGCAGGCATTAACGCATAAGATAAATAGCCTAGGAATGGGGGGAAGTTCATAAAATGCATGCACCATTTGTGGCCAACAAGGTCATACAAGTGAGGTATGTAATTTGGGGATAGCTAGTACGGAAGAACAAGTTAGCTTTATCCAAGGGCAAGGGCGTGGTAACCCATACTCAAATACATATAACCCTGGTTGGAGAAGCCATCCTAATTTTTCATGGGGGAATAGTAGTAACCAAAATAGGGGTGTAGGCTTTCTACCACCTCAAGATAGGTTTGGAGCTTTAGAGGTTAAAATGGATAGGTTCTTAGAGGGGATTAACTTAAAGTTTAGTTCACAAGAAGAGAACCAAAAGAGGCTGGAAACTGAGTTTGATCAAATTACTAAAAATCAATCCTCCTCGATCCATAACTTGGAGGTGCAAATAGGGCAAATAGCTAAGGCTTTACCCTCACATTTACAAGGAAATCTACCAAGTAATACGGAGGAGAATTCAAGGGAACATCTTAAAGCCATTAAATTGAGGTCAGGTAAATCCTATACCAATGAATTTATTTCAACTAATGTGGAAAAAGATGTGCAGGAAAAGAGTAATAAGAAGAATGAATCTTCTGTCGTGAGCGCGATGCCTGTCACGAGCACGACAGAAGAGAGGCAACCCAATATCGCGAGCGCGACGCCTGTCACGAGCACGACAGAAGAGAGGCAACCCAATATCGTGAGCGCGCTACCCTTCACGAGCGCAACGAAGGAGAATCCACCTGCTGTCGCGAGCATGACAGAAGGGGCTTCAAAGGCAGATTCTTCAAAAGTCTTCCAACCTTGTCCACCATTTCCACAATGCTTGAAGCAGCAACACCAAGTAAGCAATTCCAATCTTTTATTGATAAATTGAAGCATTTATATATCAATTTAAATTTTATTGAGGCCATTACACAAATTCCTAATTATGCAAAGTTTCTTAAAGACTTAATTTCTAAGAAAAGAAGTTGGGAAGACATATCCACTATTGAGTTGACTGAGGCATGTAGTTCAATAATTACTAACAATTTGCCTACTAAGCTTAAGGATAATGGTAGTTTTACTATTCCTTACACTTTGGGGGGTGTTGAATTTTCTAAGTGTTTATGTGATTTGGGGACAAGTATTAATCTTATGCCTTTGAATATTTTTAAAAAGTTAGGGTTGGAATATCTTAAACCTACTTCTATGGTTTTGCAATTAGCTCATCAATCTATTTAGAAACCATATGGCATAATGGAAGATGTACTTGTGAAACTTGATAAGTTCATTCTACCTGCTGACTTTGTTATTCTGGATTTTGCATATGATGTAAAATGCCCATTGATATTAGGAAGACCTTTCATCAGAACTGGTAGGGCTTTAGTTGATGTCTATGAGGGCACATTAATTTTAAGAGTGGTGGAAGACAGTGTAGAATATCATATGGATAAGGCACTAAAATATCCCATGGACGAGAATGTGTGCATGAAAATAGATGTCATTGATGCTTCTGCTTTGGAAGTGTTAGACAATACAGATCAAGAGGAGGTTCATTTTGAAGAAGAAGTGCATGAAGAGGTGGAGCAAAAGAGCTCAAGGCCAGAACTTCTATATAGAAATGAAGCACCATTGCCACCCTCCATTGTAAGTCCTCTTAATGTAGAGTTGAAAGAGCTACCAAGTCATTTAAAGTATGCATTTCTTGGTTCAAATGATACTTTGCCTATTATTGTTTCTAACAAACTTACTAGTAAGCAAGAGTCTTTATTATTAGAAGTTGTTAGAAAGAAGATTAAGAGTATAGGTTGGCAAATTTCTGATTTAAAGGGAATTAGTCCCAACCTTGTCATGCATAGAATTAATATGCTAGATGAATGCCATCCTAAGGCTGATAAACAAAGAAGGCTTAATCCTAATATGAAGGAGGTAGTTAAAAAAGAAGTTATTAAGTTATTAGATGCTGGGATTATCTATCCGATTTCGAATAGTGCATGGGTAAGTCAAATTCATTGTGTACCAAAGAAAGGGGATATGACGGTAGTTAGAAATGAGAATAGGGATTTGATTCCTACTAGAACCACCACCAGTTGGAGGGTGTGTATTGACTATAGGAAGTTGAATTCGGCCACTAGGAAGGATCATTTTCCTTTACCATTCATTGATCAAATGTTAGAATGGATAGCTGGCCATTATCAATATTGCTTTCTAGATGGTTATTCGGGATATTTTCAAATATTTGTATACCCTAGTGACCAAGAAAAGACCACCTTTACGTATCCATATGGGACTTTTGCCTATAGAAGAATGCCTTTTGGGCTATGTAATGCACCAGCAACTTTTCAAAGGTGCATGACTTCTATTTTTGGGGATATGATAGAAGACATAATGGAAGTTTTTATGGATGATTTTTTTATGTATGGTGACTCATTTGAGTTATGTTTGCATAATTTGGATAAGGTATTGGCTAGATATGAGGAAACCAATTTGGTGCTCAATTGGAAAAATGTCATTTCATGGTTGAGGAGGGAATAGTTCTAGGCCATAAAATTTCAAGTAAAGGGATAGAGGTAGATAGAGCTAAAACTGAATTGATAGAGAAATTACCTCCACCTACTACACTTAAGGGTGTAAGGTTTTTCCTAAGACATGCTGGTTTTTATAGAAGATTTATAAAGGACTTTTCATTAATTGCTAAGCCTTTAACTAACTTGTTGGTTAAGGATGTACCTTTTGAATTTTCTAATGCATGTATGCAAGCTTTAGATACCTTAAAGAAAGCTCTTGTAAGTGCACCCATAATTACTTCTCCTAATTGGGAATTACCTTTTGAAATTATGTGTGATGCAAGTGACCTTGCTGTTGGATGTGTGTTAGGACAAAGACAAGGTAAACATTTGCATGTGATTTATTATGTTAGCCATACATTGTCACCACCTCAAGTAAATTACACAACTATTGAAAAAGAAATGTTAGCGGTTGTCTATACATGTGACAAGTTTAGGTCTTACTTGTTAGGATCTAAAGTCATCATCTATACGGATCATGCAGTACTCAGGTATTTATTTGCTAAAAAAGATGCTAAACCTAGGTTGATTCGTTGGGTTATTTTGTTCAAGAGTTTAACCTTGAGATTCAAGATAAGAAGGGGTCTGAAAACTTAGTGGCTGACCACTTATCAAGGTTAGAAAATGATGAAGGACCTATAGGGATAGCAATGAGATTAATGAATCCTTTCCGGATGAGTCTTTAATGTCCATTGAGCAAGTAAATATTCCTTGGTTTGCAAATTTTGCAAACTTTCTTGCTGCAGGGATTATTTCTAATGGTTTGACATGGCAACAAAAGAAAAAGTTCTTTAGTGATGTCAAAAATTATCTTTGGGAGGAGCCCTATTTATTTAAGATAAGTGGTGATGGTATTATCCGTAAGTGTGTAAGTGAGAATGAGTATGAAAACATTTTGACACATTGTCATTCGTCTTTGTATTCGGGTCACAATGGTAGCAACAAGATTGCCTCTTGTGTGCTTGAATGTGGTTTTTATTGGCCTACCCTATTTCATGATGCTAGGACTTTTGTAGCTCAATGTGATAGGTGTCAAAGGGCTGGTAACATTAGAAAGAGAGATGAGATGCCTTTGAATAACATTTTAGAGGTAGAAATCTTTGATATTTGGGGGATAGACTTCATAGGTCCTTTTCCTACATCTTTTAGGCAAAATTATATATTGGTTGGGGTAGACTATGTCTCCAAATGGGTTGAAGCTCAAGCCTTGCCAACCAATGATTCAAAGGTGGTTATCAAATTTTTAAAGAAACACTTTTCAAGATTTGGAGTGCCAAGGGCTATCATAAGTGATGGAGGCACGCATTTTATTAATCGATCTTTTGAATCCTTATTGCATAAATATGGTGTGCATCATAGGGTAACTACTCCATATCATCCACAAACTAGTGGTCAAGTAGAGGTATCCAATAGAGAGCTTAAATGGATATTAGAAAAAACAGTTTCTAACTCTAGGAAAGATTGGGCACATAAACTTGATGATGTATTATGGGCATACCGCACTGTATTTAAAGCACCTATTGCGATGACACCATATAGGTTAGTGTATGGACAAGCATGCCATTTGCCTATTGAGTTAGAGCATAAAGCATATTGGGCCATTAGGACTTTGAATTATGACATCAAAGAAGCAAGTGTTAAAAGATGTTTGCAATTGAATGAGCTTGATGAGTTACGCCCTATTTCTTATGAAAATGTAAAAATATATAAAGAAAGATCAAAGAAATGGCATGATGCTCATATTAAAAATAAAAGCTTTAAAGTTGGGGATAAAGTTCTCCTCTACAATTCTCGGTTAAAACTATTTCCTAGAAAATTAAGGTTAAGATGGGGAGGACTTTTTGAGGTGACACAAGTATTTGATCATGGCTATTTAGAACTTAAGAATGATAAAAGGAGAGTTGTTTAAAGCTAATGGTAAAAGATTTAAAGTGTATTTGGAGGGAACTTTTCATGGACGAGAGGTCTCTAGTATATTTTTGAAGTTGGGTTGAAGGTTGTGTACACATTATTGTTCTTTTTATTTTATTTTATTTTATTTCTTGTCTTATTTTTAAGTTGATTTTATATACTAACATGGTTAATTTTTGGTTTTATAGGTTACATTAGTTAGTATGTCATCTTTGTTATTGAAATTTATAGTGTCTTCTTGAAAAGCAAAAATTGTTCTTTGAATTTTCCTCACTATCGCGCGGATGCTTTAGGGGTTGCTATTTCGAGCTCGTCAAGCGTGGCGCTCGTGACTGAAAAATTTTCAAGTTGGGCAATTCAATTTTGTCGCGAGCACGATAGAGAGGTGAGAAAATATTTTATCGCGATTGCATTAGGTCTAGCAGGCATAAATTTTTGAGAATTCGCTTCTGTCGCAAGTGCGACAGTGTCACAAGGTTGCGACAGAACACGGAATTTGAAAACTTTTGAAATTCTATCCGTTGGAAACCCACTTTTCCCTCCCCTATAGATAGTTTTTTAGCCCTAACTCTTCATTTTACTTTACTTTTTGAGTTGTCTTTCATTTTCTCTCAGTTTTTCTACCAAATTCTCTCAAATCTCTTCTTCCTCTCTCATTTTTCTGGAGTTTTCAAGTTTTTGTTCTTATTTTCTTCTTCAGTTTATTCTACTAGTCTACCTTGTTCATAAGACTTTACACGATGGTTCGAATAAAGACTGTGGGGCACAAAAAGAAGAGGCCTACGGGGAGTACTAGTTCTCCAAGCCATGACTCTATTCATCTCCAAAATAGGTTCGAATGCCCTTTTCCCATTTATTCTGAGGAAGAAGGTGAGAATTATGTTTACTTTGCTAATAAATTGTATGTGGGCATGTGGCATATAGATTTTTCATTGTTAACTGATTGAGGACTTACTCAACAATTTGACAAATATATTAAATGCATGAAATGGGGTAGGTTTATTACTATGTCTTTGCCTATTAGGCAGGATTGGGCTCTTGAATTTTTATTGAGACTTGCCTATGTTGGCAAGCGTAGGGATAAACTAAAGTTTAGGCATCAAGGCCATGAATATATTTTTGGTTTTCATGAAATGCATGAATGGTTTGGATTACCTTTAAATGGCAAGCTGTTTGATTGTCATATTTTTAACCCAACACCTGTGTGGAGGAAATTGACTGGTTTGACTATCTATAATAACAAGAATTCCACTAACTGTCAATTTAATGATGACGTTTTGCTTTTATTTCACAAATATCTTTGTCATGCTTTATTTGGGCAGGTTCAGAGTAGCAAAGTTCAAATCAAGGACTTATTTATTTTGGACCTACTATAGTCTAGGAAAACTCCATATTCCATTGATTTTATTTTTAATGGTCTTTGTCATGCATCTATTGCTAAAAGTAAGACTGTGGGGATGGGAAATATGGTAAATGGAATTATTTTAGGTTGTTTAGGGGATTTGAACAATTTTAAAATGGGTGAGGAAGAGCATGTTGCCATGTTCGATATTTCATACTTGAGGCGTGCTAACATTTTAACAAAAGTCGGTTGGCCTTCGAAGTCTGTTGATCATGGTGTGCAAGCTAGTAGCTCACGTGTGGATAAAGGCAAAGCCTTTGAAACTTCCACAGCAGCTGTTGGGGATTAGGATGAGGAGCAATATGCATTTGATGCGGAAGGAACTGGCAAGTCTGCTGGTGGTGATGATGCTTCTGCTGGTTGGCAGCAAGTGCTTACACGCTTAGATGGAATGGCAGCTGCTAACCAGTAGTTAGTTCAGCGTTTAGATGGCATTGAGGTAGCAAACCAAAGTATGGCTGTGCGTTTGGATTCCATGGAAGAATCCATGCACGCAGTTCATAAGAATCAAAAGAGCCTCAGCCGCAAGTTATTTTCTTTCTTCCGAAAGTAAAATGTTGAATTCACACCATCTCCGCCAAGCTCCCCTAGTGGGACTTTTTGAGTTTGTTTTCTCCTACCTTTTTAATTTTTTTAATTATTTTTTTTCTTTTGTTTTGTTGCGTTTTGTATTTGGTTTATTTTCTCTTATTATTTGTTGGTGTATGATGTTTTCACACAATGAGGACATTGTGTCCTTAAAGTATGGGGGCATAATGTCATTTAGGTTGTTTTGTATATATGTGTTTTTTTAGTATAGCCTGTGGATTTGCATGAACTGCTAGTTTCCTGGTTTTATGATTTAGTGTTTTATGTTGTGAATATGCATGTGCTGCTTGTGTGTGAGTTTGATTTTGGAGCTTGTATATTTGGGTTCTATTTGGGAATAAATGCATGCTATAGCTTGAATTTCTTTTAATTTAGTCTAAGTAGTCAAATTCTTGAACAATATCATTGTTTATTTTACTTTGGCATTCTAATGTGCACAGTGAAGGTCATGACTTGGCAAAGCACTTTAGTGTAGGTTCTTTTTAAGTTGAGTATCTTTTCACATGTACAAAAAGATTGGTTTGGCAATTCATTGCTTAGGGTAGTTTGATCTATAGCTTAAGTGAGCTTTTGAGCCTTATACATTAAAAATTTTCTTGTATGAGAGCCTTTATATGCCATATCCTCTAGAACTTGTTTTTAGTAAATTTTGAGATTACATTTAGTATGGGATGTGCATGAGAAATGAAAAGGGCATTTAGATTAACCCGTTGTGGCTTGCTTTAAAAACTAACTTTTTGACTTTAGGTAGCCAATTTTGAGCCTTAGCCTATTTTTATTGTTAAGCACATAATTAGCCAAATTCTTTTGCTAAACAATAAACTTTTCTTTTGTTACCCTTTTTGTAGAAAGAATTAGGATTATTATATTATTGGAGATATATTTTGTTTAATGCAAGCATAATGTAGATGAATTATGAGTGGAATTTCCTTCTTGCCAAAGTCCAAATAGAAAAAAAAAACAAAATAAGTGGGATGGAGCATAAAATGCACCCACAATATAGAAAAATAAAGAAAAATGAAAAAAAAAGAGAAAAAGAAAAAGAAAAGAAAATGTGAAAAAAAAAGAAACTATCCAAAATATGGACATTAAGAAGGGAGTTAGACAAATAAATTAGAATGTCATAATATCATGCTATAATTATTTTTTAAATCTTTTATGATATAGTGATAATTTTTCTCTACATAAATATGAGCTACTTAAACCAAAATTGTCCTACCTTAACCTAAGCCAAATTACAACCCTTATAAGGCCCTTTGATTTCATGTACTACTTTATACTAGTAGTGGACATTTTTACTAATTACAAGCTTATGGTATGCAATGGCATATTAAAGGAATGAGAGAAACACTAACCTTTAAACACATTGAGTGATTGAGTGCTTGACAAATATAGTGTTTGAGTGAGAATTACTTTAGGCAATGCTTTGTGTGAAATAATCTTTACATGTGTTAAGATATTCAAATTCTTGGGATCAAACATTCTTGTGTTTCGCAACTTTATGATTTTTCAAAATGTGCATGATTGTTTAAGTTGAATAGATAATGATATTGTTTAAGATTTTGCATAGTTGGACTAATTTGTTAAGAGATAAAAGCTTATGCATGTTATTTACAAATGTTAACCAAATATGAATGTGAGCTCTAAAATTATGTGCATGCTAGTTTGTCTTATGGGTTTGTTCATTTGTTGTTATGTTTGCTTGGGGATAAGCAAAAGTTTAAGTGTGGGGGTTTGATATGAGCCTAAATAGCTCATATTTAGTCCAAGTTTTGTAATTAAAATAATATTTATTGGTAGTTAAATATGCTAGAAATAGGTGTGTTTTACATTTTTGTGTTAAGTTTTGTGTTTGTAGGAGAAAGGGGAGAAAATGTGAAGAAGGAGCAGAAATGAACAAGAAAAGAAGCTATTATAGCGTGCGCAACAATCATTGCGACCATGATAGGAAGCGCCAAAGAAAGAAAGGAAGAAAATGTGTCACACCCCGTTTACCCCTGGGCTTTAGTGTTAGTGTTGTGTGTGTGTGTGTGTGTGTGGTTGTGAGCTATCAAGTTCCACCAAATCAAAAGAGGACAAGTGGCAAGGGTTAGGAAGGGGTATATAAGGCAAGGCAAGTGAAGGGAAAAGGAGAGCAGCATTTTTGCCCTAACTCTTCTGTTCTCTTTTCTTTATCGCCGCCTCCTTCTCCTTCATTTCTTCTTTCTTCTTGCTTCATCTTTTGATCTCTTCCTTTGGCTGAGCTTTTGGTGGAAATTGATCAGCTCAAGAGTTTTTTCAGTAAGATCTGTTGAGTCTTCTTCTTCTTCTTCTTCTTCTTCTTCTTCTTTTCTTTCGATTTTGGTTGGTTGTGTTTTGATTCAAGGTTTGTGTTTGTGTGGTTTCTGGGCTCCTGGTTTAGAAGAGCCTCCTCATGATCCTAAAGGGAAAGAGAAGGCTAGCGGGAGTGGAGATCGCAACTCGGAGCATAGGATTTGTGCAGGTTTGGGAATTTATGTGTTTTGGATGCATTGTTCTTGGTTTCGTGTCTTTGGTTGACGTTCTAGAAAATTGGTTGTTATGAGTTTATGTTATGAGTTTTTGGTGATTTAAGTTGTGTTTGTGATGATTGATGTGATGGGAAGGTTCGATCCAAGGTAAGCTGGTTTTTGGTTGGATTTCTAGGCATGATTCTGGGTTTTGAAGTGTTCTGTAGAATTTCTGTAGATTTGGAACTCAAATCTATTACAAGCATGCCGATTGGCACGAGCGTAATGGGGATTGGTGATTCCAGATCCTGACCAAGTGCTCTGCTGTTGAACGGGAGATAAGCAATTCTACCCGAGCTGTTATTTGCTGATCAGTAATGGCTCGAGCACTCCGTTGCATGCTCGAACGGTAGCTAGGCATTTTCGGATGGAAAACCCCAAGTGAGTAGCTGATCGGGAGCGTGATAGAGAGTTGAGTATTTGTCTTTGCGCTTGGCTTTCTTGCCGCTATTGCGAATGCGACTCTTGTTGCGATCGCGACAGTGATCATTGATCTGCTCAGTCCTTCCAAAAAGGGATCTCTTGTCCGTTCTTCATGGGTGGATATTACTGCGTGAATGGTAAGACTGTTTTTATATGCATGATTTAATGACTTTCCATGATAGTGATGCTATGAGATGGAATGTGAAATGAGTTATGCATGACCTGCGAGAGTCAATCTAGTGGATAGTTAGGCATGCCTAATAGAGTTTTGAAGCTGCAGTGCTATGCGTTTTGGACCCTGATCAAGTCCCCGTTTGGGTCCTTGCGATCATATATACGTTTAGATCTTGTTTAAGATCACCTATGTGAAAGTGTTTTGTATGCGAAAAATAAGAAGTTGCTTTTGAATAATACCCACGGGTACACCCTTATGCGTTCCTCTATGCATTTACTCGTTATCCACTATTATGAGTCAGCAGGTGTTGTGTTATGTTCTGATTATACTGATGCGAATGTGATTTTTGAACGGATGTGAATTCCGATCAAATGTGATTATGCGCCTATGGATTTGTATGAACTTCTAATGCCATGAATGAGCTTCAGTCATGTCTGGATATGTATGTGTATGAGTATCAGCATTTGCCATTATGTATGTGCTCTGTTTTTACGACCGTTGTGAATGGTCGTCCATATTACTGTTTGTTTCCCCACTAAGCATTATCGCTTAGCACAGTGTTCCATCTGTGTAGGTGCGAAAGGTGTTTAGCTTTTGGGAGAGTCTCCGCCAGTCAAGCCAACACAGAGGGTCGAATATAGGCCTTGGCATTTTGTAATATGATTCTTTTGTAATTGTGAATCTCTCAGTTGTAATATTCTTTTTGTTCAGCTTCCGTTCTGTATATATTGGGAAAATGTAATTATTATTATTATTATTATTATTTTGTATCCGATTGGTTTGTAATGATATTGTTATTATGTTATGAATGAATGATCATTTTGCTTTCAAGTTTTATTTCAATTGTTTTTATGTATGTTATGTGTGTTCCGAGCGTGGCATTCCTATCGGGATGCGGGATGTTGTGTGGCTTTCAGATCGAGGAGATTACGGGGCGTCTCTTTTGGGGTGTTACAATTGTTGGTATCAGAGCCCCAGTTTAGGCTTTTCTTGATGTTATTGCGTACATGCGTATGCTTAGGACTGTGTTGGATGATGCGGCTGTCCTCGTGTTTGTTATGAGATGGCTTCTGATTCTGTGTGCGGGTCACGAGAGGGGTCGACTGAGAGTGTGAACCCTCCAGCACCAGATCCATCTGTGTTTATGTCTGTGTTAGCTCACCCAGCTGGGGTCCAGCTTAAGGCCACAGCCATGCCCTTCGAGGCTCTATTGAAGATTTCTCAGGACATGGCTCGTGTCTTGGATAGAGTGACTACTCCGAGAGCCCCATTAGAGAGCTTGTGGAGATCTGGAGCAGAAGACTTCTATGGGACTAGTTTGGATGAATCTGAGTATGCTGAGAAGTGGATAGAGAAGGTAGAGCATGCTCTTGTGGAGGTTTGGTGTCCCCCTGAACAGCGAGTTGAAAGTGCTGTGGCATTGCTTCAGGGATCTGCTTTCAATTAGTGGAAGTTGGTTCTTAGGCATCCTTAGTTGCCCGATCCTATTTCGTGGGAGTTCTTTGAGAGAGAGTTCACCAATAAGTATGTGACTAGGGAGTATAAAGATGCAAAGTGGACTCAGTTTCTCAGGTTGAAGCAAAGAGCGATGTTGATTTTTGAATTTGAGAAGGAGTTCAATCATCTTTCTAAGTATGCTCCAAAGGGTGTCCTAATGGAGGAGTTTAGGTGTTAGCATTTTGAGACCGGTCTGAATGAGTCATTGAGGGTAATGCTCATTTCTCTGATGTGTACTCTGGGTGTTGGCTACTATCAGATTGTTCAAGCGGTTGTCCGAGCAAAAGGGTCAGAGTCGGTTCTGAGGGAGAGAGCTCAGAAACGGAATCCCCCTCTTTGAGGATCATCATCGAGTAAGAGGTATAGGAACCCGCAGGATGAGACTTCTTCGGGTCTGGCTTCGAGAGGCATGAGGCAAGGTTCTGCTATGGGTTCGAGTGCAGGAAAGGGTGGTTCTGGTAACAGGACCGAGACGATGCCAGAGTGGTCTCACTACGGTAAGCGCCATATGGGCGAGTGCAGGTGGCTTACAGGCGGTTGTTTTAGATGTGGGAGCACTAATCACTTTCTGGCTAGCTATCCGAAGTCATATGAGAACTCTGGGGATCAGCGTGAGGCTAGCCGAGCGGGGTCTAATGTATTACAGTCCGGTCGGACTAGGAGTAGAGGTAGAGGTCGAGGTGGTCGAACTAGAGAGGGAGCCCCATCGGGAACTATCGATCGGCCTTTGATGGTTCCAGCGAGGGCATATGCTATGAGGGCTCGGGAAGAGAAAGATGCGCCTGATGTGATTGATGGCAAGTTCCTACTCTTTGACACTGAGTTGTATGCTCTAATTGACCCTGGTTCCACACACTCATATTTGTCCACGGACAAGTTATTTGATAAGTTGTGTGTTGTTGATCAGTTAGATTATGAGGTTTGTGTGGCAAGCCCTTTAGGGCATAGTGTCAACGAGAGTAGAGTGTTTAGGAACTGTCCCCTATTGATTCAAGGTGTTGAGTTTTCCACTTATTTGATCGAGTTGCCATTATGGGTGTTTAATTTGATTTTGGGCATGGATTGGTTGAGTAAGCATCAAGCTGTGGTTGATTATTATAGGAAGACTGTGGTGTTGAGAGATATAGATGAGTCTTCGGTTTTAGTTAAGGGTATTGGTTCAGATTCAATGGGGAATGTAATTTTTGCCATGCAAGCCAAGAGGTTTATGAGGAAAGGTTGTCAAGCATTTCTAGCAGTGGTATTGGATTCTAAGCGTGACCAGGTTAAGATTGAGGATATCCCAGTGGTTAGAGAGTTTGGAGATGTGTTTCCTAGTGATTTGCCTTGGTTGCCTCCAGAGAGGGAATTGGAGTTGTCCATAGAGATTATGCCGGGTACTACTCCGATTTTGAAAGCACCTTATCGAATGGCTCCTGTAGAGTTAAGAGAGCTCAAGACTCAGCTACAAGAGTCAGCATATCCGTGTGGGGAGTTCTAGTGTTGTTTGTCAAGAAGAAGGATAGTTCATTGAGGATGTGCATTGACTATCGGCAAATCAATAAGGTCACAGTGAAGAACAAGTATCCGTTGCCGAGAGTTGAAGATTTGTTCAATCAGCTCAGAGGAGTGGATATTTTCTCCAAGATTGATCTCCGGTCAGGTTATTATCAGCTTTGGGTTAAGGATGCGGATGTGGTTAAGACTGCCTTTCGAACGTAATATGGCCACTATGAGTTTCTTGTGATGCCGTTCGGATTGACTAATGCTCATGCGGCTTTTATGGATTTGATGAACCGAATGTTCAGGCCATATCTCGATCGATTCATAGTAGTGTTCATTGATAATATTTTGATTTACTCGAAGGATGAGAGTGAGCATGAAGAGCATCTTTGGATAGTACTGCAGGTTTTGAGGGAGCATCGTTTGTTTGCAAAGCTTAGCAAATGTGATTTTTGGCTCCGAGATATGTCTTTCTTGGGCACATTATGTCAGCTAAGGGTATTCAAGTGGATCCTGCTAAGATTGAGGCGATTGTGAATTGGAGAGTGCCTAAGAATGTTCCTAAGGTGAGAAGTTTCCTTGGATTGGCAGGGTACTACCGTCAGTTTATGAAAGGTTTTTTAGTCATTACTGCTCCTATGATGAAGTTGTTGAGAAAAGGAATTAGATTTGAGTGGTCGGATGAGTGCCAGACGTGCTTTGAGAAGCTAAAGAGGTTGTTGGTTGAAGCTCCTGTACTGACTCAGCCCCAATCGGGCAAGGAGTTTGTAATGTACAGCGATGCTTCAGGTGTCGGGCTCGGATGTGTGTTGATACAAGCGGGTAAAGTTGTGGCTTATGCATCTCATCAGTTGAAGTCTCATGAGAAGAATTATCCGACGCATGATTTGGAATTAGCGGCTGTGATCTTTGCCTTGAAGATTTGGCGGCATTATTTTTATGGGGAGAAGTGTAGGATTTTCACAGATCATAAGAGTTTGGAGTACCTCCGCACACAAAAGGAACTGAATATGAGACAGCGCCGATGGTTGGAGTTATTCAAGGATTACGACTGTATTGTGGACTATCATCTAGGTAAAGCCAATGTGGTTGCGGATGCTCTAAGTACGAAGTCAGTGTCGGCTTTATTTTGCAGCGGTTCATGTGGAGATTTGATTTGGATGGTTCTTTGATTGCCCAATTGAGAGTGACGCCGACCCTAAGACAGTCGATTGTGGATGCTAAGAAGGAGGATGGGAGATTGCAGCAAGTTTTGCAAGAGATCCGAGAGTGATGAGCTAAGGAAGAAGCTTTTGAGTGAGGCACAAACTACAGTCTTTACCATGCATCCAGGTAGCGAGAAGATGTATCGGGATATGAAGCAGTTCTACTGGTGGTTTGGGATCAAGAGAGATATCGTGGAATTCATGGCGAAGTGCTTAACTTGTCAATAGGTAAAGGCTGAGGATCAAGTCCCTTCGGGATTGCTCACTCATTTATCCGTTCCTCAATGGAAATGGGATGACATCTCCACGGATTTTGTGTCGGGTTTGCCAGTGACTCAGCAAAAGCATGATTTAGTTTGGGTGATCATGGATCAGCTTACCAAGTCAGGTCATTTTCTACCAGTTAGAATGGATTATTTTATGGATAGGTTGGTCAGTATTTATGTGGATGAGGTGGTCCGATCACATGGAATGCCGTTGTTTATAGTATCCGATCGGGACCCAAGGTTCACATCGAAGTTTTGGAAAGAATTGCAGCAGGCTTTGAGTGCCAAATTGAATTTCAGCACTTTATTTCATCCTTAGACTGATGGACAGTTCCAACGGGTTATTCAGATCTTAGAGGATATGCTTCGGGCTTGTGCCGTAGATTTTTCTGGCAGTTGGGATAATTATGTGCGGCTTATGGAGTTTGCTTACAATAATAGTTACCAGTCGAGCATTGGGATGTCACCGTTTGAAGCTTTGTACGGTCGGCCATGTAGGAATCCAGTATATTGGACATAGTTGACCGAGCGTTCAGTTTTGGGACCAGAGATGATCAGGGATACTGAAGAGAAGATTGGAGTTGTACAGCAGAATCTGAAGGTGGCTAAGGACAGGCAAAGGTCTTATGCCAATCTGAAGAGAAAGGATATCTGGTTTGAGGTCGGGGACAAAGTTTTCCTTAAAGTTTCACCTTGGAGGAAAGTGTTACGATTTGGTAAGAAAGGTAAGTTTAGGCCTCGGTTCATTGGGCCTTTTGAGATTTTGGAGAAGATTGGTCTGGTGGCCTATAGATTGGCTTTACCGATCAAATTGGCTAGGATGCATGATGTCTTCCATGTTTTCATGCTTCGTCGATACAAATTAGATCCTTCACATGTGTCATCGATTTAGGATGTTCGGATTCAGTCTGATTATTCGTATGATGAGGAATCAAAGGCCATTTTAGGTCGGGAAGTGAGGCAGTTGAGAATCAAGCAAGTTTCTATGGTTAAAAGTTCTTTGGCAGCATCATGGAGTTGAGGAAGCGACTTGGGAGCCAGAGGTGACTATGAGGGTTCAGTTTTCGCAATTGTTCAGTGTAGGTGAGAATTTCGAGGATGAAATTCTTGTTAGTAGGGGAGAGTTGTCACACCCCGTTTTCCCCCTGGCAATTTAAGCCCTGTTTGTCTGCGTGTTTGTGAATGTTCTGGCATGTGATGTTTTAGTTAGGGCCTTATTGCATTAGTTGTCGACTTTAGTGTTAGTGTTATGTGTGTGTGTGTTGTGTGGTTGTGAGTGGTCAAGTTCCACCAAATCACAAGAGGACAAGTGGCAAGGGTTATGAAGTATAAGGCAAGGCAAGTGAAGGGAAAAGGAGAGCAGTATTTTTTCCCTAACTCTTCTGTTCTCTTTTCTTTGCCGCTGCCTCCTTCTCCTTCATTTCTTCTTTCTTCTTGCTTCATCTTGTGATCTCTTCCTTTGGCCGAGCTTTTGGTGGAAATTGATCAGCTCAAGAGTTCTTTCAGTAAGATCTGTTGAGTCTTCTTCTTCTTCTTTTCTTTCAGTTTTGGTTGGTTGTGTTTTGATTCAAGGTTTGTGTTTGTGTGGTTTCTGGGTTCTTGGTTTAGAAGAGCCTCCTTGTGATCCTAAAGGGAAAGAGAAGGCTAGCAAGAGTGAAGATCGCAGCTAGTAGCATAGGATCTGTGCAGGTTTGGGAATTTATGTGTTTCGGATGCATTGTTCTTGGTTTCGTGTCTTCGGTTGACGTTCTGGAAAATTTGTTATTATGAGTTTATATTATGAGTTTCTGGTGATTTAAGTTGTGTTTGTGATGGTTGATGTGATGGGAAGGTTCGATAAGCTGGTTTTTGGTTGGATTTCTGGGCATGATTCTGGGTTTTGAAGTGTTCCATAGAATTTCAACAGATTTGGAATGCAACTCTGTTACGAGCGTGCCGATCGGTACAAGTGTAATGGGGATTGGTGATTCCAGAACCCGACCGAGTGCTCTGCTGCAGAATTGGAGATAAGCAGTTCTACCCAAGCTATTATTTGCTTATCAATAGTGGCTCAAGCACTCCATTGCGTGTCCGAACGGCAGCTAGGCATTTCTGGATTGAAAGCCCCAAGTGAGTAGCCGATCGGGAGAGTGACAGAGAGTTGAGTATTTATCTTTGCGCTTGGCTTTCTGGCCGCTATTGCAAATGAGACTCTTGTTGTGATCGCGACAGTGATCATTGATCTGTTCAGTCCTTCAAAAAGGAATCTCTTATCCATTCTTCATGGGTGGATATTACTGCGTGAACGGTAAGACTGTTTTTATATGCATGATGTAATGACTTTCCATGATAGTGATGCTATGAGATGGAATGTGAAATGAGTTATGCATGACCTGTGAGAGTCAATCTAGTGGATAGTTAGGCATGCCTAATAGAGTTTTGAAGTTGCAGCGCTATGCATTTTGGACCCTGATCAGGTCCCCGTTTGGGTCCTCGCGATCCTCTATGCGTTTAGATCTTGTTTAAGATTACCTATGCGAAAGTGTTTTGTATGCGAAAAATAATAAGTTGCTTTTGAATAGTACCCGCGGGTACACCCTTATACGTTCCTCTATGGGTTTACTCGTTATCCACTATTATGAGTCAGCAGGTGTTGTGTTATGTTTTGTTATGTTCTGTTTATACTGATGCGAATGTGATTTCCGAATGGATGTGAATTCCGATCAAATGTGATTATGCGCCTATGGATTTATATGAACTTCTAATGCCATGAATGAGCTTCAGTGATGTTTGGACATGTATGTGTATGAGTATCAGCATTTGCCATTATGTATGTGCTCTATTTTGACGACCGTTGTGAATAGCCGTCCATGTTACTATTTGTTTCCCCACTAAGCGTTATCGCTTAGCACGGTGTTCCATCCGTGTAGGTGAGGAAGGTGTTTAGCTTTTGGGAGAGTCTCCGCCAGTCAAGCCAACACAGAGGGTCGGATATAGGCCTTAGCATTTTGTAATATGATTCTTTTATAATTGTTAATCTCTCAGTTGTAATATTCTTTTGTTCAGCTTCCGTTTTGTATATTTTGGGATAATGTAATTATTATTATTATTATTATTATTATTATTATTATTATTATTATTATTATTATTATTATTATTATTATTATTATTATTATTATTATTATTTTGTATACGATCGGTTTGTAATGATATTGTTATTATGTTATGAATGAATGATCGTTTTGCTTTCAAGTTTTATTTTGGCTGTTTTTATGTGTGTTATGGGTGTTCCAAGCGTGGCATTCCGATTGGGATGTTGCGTGGCTTCTCTATTGGGGTGTTACAAAATGCATGAGTCAAGAAGCCAAGCACAACTCACACATCCAGAGCACGACTCGTGAAGGAGAGCGTGAGTCGTGAAGAGCAAAAGAAAAGAAGAAGAAGGAAAGAAGAAAGGAAGATAAGAAAGAAAAGGAGAAGAAGCAATCTATCGCGAGTACGACTGGTTCCCATAACCTTTTCCAGCAAAGTTATTTTGGCTTGCTTTCTTTGCTAGGTAAGTCCCCTCAGCCTCTATAGCAATGTCTTTAAGTGACTTCCAATCTTTGAGCCCCTTAAAGCTGAGCAAGTCCCTCAAGTAAGGGCAGGAGTTCCTGATAAATAGCCTGATATGGTCAGCAGTGTTAGGCTTTCGCTTCATCTCCATGACCCTATTCCTCCATCTAGTGAGGTATTCATGGAATGACTCGTCACTCCTTTACTGTAAGAGCTCAAGGTCCTTCAAGGTGACCTCCATTCTGGTACTGCAGTCGTACTGCTTCATGAACTCTTCGATCAAAAGGTCCCAGTCCTCCTTGGACCTCCTGTCCAACCCGTTGTACCAGTCTACTGCTGGACCCACCAGACTAAGGCAGAAATATTCCAACTTCTGCTTCTTGCTCAATCCTGTGCCTTTCATTACTAGGGTATACTGCTTGATATGTGCAGATAGGTCCGAAGTACCATCGAACTTCGGTAACTCAGGCATATTGAACCTTTGGGGCAGCAGCTCTTCATCCCCCAAATCTCTATCTTCAGGGTTGATACCCTTTCCAACTGATAACATACGGGTGATCGCCTCAATTTGCTGTCTCATCCTCTACCCTGGGTGCTCTACCCCTTACAGCTTAATGGACTATTGGCTCCTCGTGTTCCTCCTCTATCATGAAATCCTCATTGGGATTGGGGATCCTTTCCCTTCTTGGCTCAATAGGCACAGCAACTCTATGCTCATCGACAGACCCAAAAGGCGGCTCGACTTGCCTCCCAACACAGACTACTGGTGGTTGTGGAGCGACAGGTGGCTGTGGAGCAGCAAGTGCCTGTGGAGCAGGAGGATGAGCAATCCTTTCGGCCATGGCATCCATCATATCCAGTATTCTCCGTTCAAAGTCCTCTAGTCTCCTAGCAAGGTCTTGAGTGGTCAATGCCCCAATCTTTTCTGCCATCGATGATTCTATAGATGAGTACTGATCGATGAGAGTGACTCAGAATCCCAGTCAGACATTAATTCCGGCAACTCAAAGAGCAGATTTGTCCTTACTAGCCGACCGTCGGAACTTCTAGTCCACTTAGATGAATCTATAATGGCTAAAAAATTTAAACTGTTAGAATGATGCATGAATGACATATACAATGCATGATCATGTGTTATCCACAATTTACAACCACATCCAAGCAAGTAAATCCTTCCAACCTTATCACTCCCACACACGAGGTAATGCATTTTTTTTCTAGGTGGGCTTAGTCCATGGGTTAACAGGGAACCCAATGGACGCGTATGGTGCTCGGTGAAAAAAACTGGCAGCATAACATCTCTTAATTAATGCACATGCGTATGAATTTTGGCTTTTATATATTTAAACATTTCAACTTAATTAAGATGGGCTCACCGGGGCATAAAAGCCTATGATAAAAGATCATTTAATTTGGTTGATTATGTTCAATATATAATGGCCCATATAGCAAGCATCATATTAAGGTGCATTTCACCTAGGGGAAGTATCTATTGCCATTACATGAACTTTGGTCAAAGGTGATGATACTTTAAGGCTACCCAAGCATGGTCCCTACTAATGGGTCTAGCTCATCACGAGCATAATGATCGATCGGGTCTCCATTTAATATACCATGATGGTACGAGGCTTGGGCAGGTGATCATCCTTAACACTTCCCTACATTAAGTGAACGTAGGATTATGTTTTAGGAACGCACCGAGGCAAGAATAGGGACAAAACTAGCATAGTTCTAAGGTTCTAATGAAAATGCAATGCAATTTTGAAAAGGGTTAAAATTTTTAAATTAAAACTCAATTATATGTTTTAACTAAGGTACTTTTGAAGAAAAGTCTCTTAAGTCCCCAGTGGAGTCACCACTAGGACGCGCGCCGAACTCCGGGAGGCCCCAAAAACTCGCTTTTAAAGCTTTCGAGAGAGGTTCATGAAAACTTGTAAGAAATTACAAGTGCGTCCATTTTGGGCAACAAGGAGGTTTCTTGGAGTCACCACCCAATAGAACATTGAAAAAGATCGTCTAGCCTCAGCGAGCCTAAGACAGCGCAGCTATGTCCATTTTGGCCAAGCCGGAGGTGTCTTAGAGGCCCCACCATAATAGAACATTTGGATGGCCCTCTCGCCTCGCGCTTGGGCAAGCTAGAGGTGTCTTGGAGGCCCCACCCTAATAGAACATTAGGATGACACTCTCGCCTCGTGGAGCCTAGGACTATGCAAATTGAGCCTTTTTCTGGGACACAAGAGGTATCTTGGAGGCCCCACCCCAATAGAACATTGAGATGGCCCTCTCGCCTCGTTGAGCCCAAAGACCAGAGAAGGTTCGAGACTTTCCATTTATTCATACCTTGGTTAAGTTTATAATTGAGTTTTGAATTTAGCGTTTCATCCCATTTCTCATTCGATTTAATGCAATTTAATTAGAGCGCAAATCAATCACATACATAAAAGCGATAAAAAAAATAAGATTAAAATAAGGTAAAAAGAAATATAATAAATTACAACAAAACTAGGGGCGGAATACAACCCCCAATATAAAATAAGTGTAAATTATACATAAAACAAGGTATTTATTGAGAGTGAGAACATTGGTCCTTGCATGCATTGTTAAGGAAAATGATTTTAAAGTGACAATTTATTTAGATAAGAAAACTAGGGCATTGGTCCTATTTCATTAGAAAAAACCAATTTATTTATAAAAATATTTTTTGTGTGATTTTCAATTAAATGTGCATAAAATAAAGGATTTTATTAATAATTACATGAAAAATAAATTAAGAAGACAAATAAAAGGAAAATATTAAATAAAATAAAAATAAATCTCCGGATCTCCTCCTTCGCTTGCAAATGGGCTCAAAAAAGGAAGAATGAAGATTAAAATAAAAAAACACAAAATAAATTAATGTTAGCATCAAATCAAGAAAATTAATTAAACACATAAAACAATAAATGATAGATTAGAATAAATAAAATATGCATTGTGGATGACAAATAAATTAAATGACATATTAAAATAAATAGTATTAACATATTAATAAATTATCACAAATAAAAGCACAAAATATGATAATAATAATAATAATAATAATAATAATAATAATAATAATAATAATAATAATAATAATAATAATAATAATAATAATAATAATAATGAATAAAAGAAAATGAATAATCAAATAAACTAAAAATAACAAAGAAAAATGTCAAAAAGAATCAAATCTATATCTAAAATAACTAAAAATAAATAAATAAACAACAAATATAAAAAATCTACATGATTACTAATTAAATATGAACAAAAATAAATAAAAGGAAAATAAAATTAAGCGATCTAGTCTAGAATGTTTACCCTCAGATTTTCAATTCGATGGATTAGAGAAGATGATTGATTTCCTTGTTTTGATTCACAAAGTAGAAATAAAAATAATAAAAAATTGGAATTTTATTTCAAAAGAAAATTGCTTAAAAAAAATTAATCTTTTAAGAACAAAAAATTGATTTATTTGTCTCAAGTATGTTTATTGATTAAAATTGTAAAAAAAATGGAAGAAGAGAAATTTAATTCCTAAGAACAAAGAATTTTTTTCTTTATTTTAAGAAATTATAATTGATAATAAAAAAAAACCAATCTTAAGAACAAAGAATGATTTTCTTTATCTCAAGAAAAATTCTTGATTAAAAATAGGATTTTTAACCTTAAGAATTTTTATTTAGAGAAGAAAAAAATGAAAAAAGTGTAGAGAGAATTCTTGGAGAAGAAGAAGAAAAGAAAAATGAAGATTTTTGATGCAAAATGAATTCCCCCTATTTCTTCCCCAAATTTTCTATATAAATGAATAAAAATGGAAAAAATAATTAATTAGGGAAGAAAATAGGATTTTTAATGAAATTCCCTTAATTTGGGTGTAAAAAAGGAAAAAAACATTAAAATCTCGAAATAATGGTGAAAAAAGTCAAAAAATTGAAGAAAAAAGGAGTTTGCAGTGGGACTGGACCGACCGACGCCCGTTGACGCACGCGTTGGCGCTCTGAGTGCCGCGCGGCGCCCTGCACGAGGCGCTACGCAGCGTGCAGGCGCTGCCGCGCCGACACTCGAATTTTTTTTTTAAATCTAACTAAAAATACTAAAATTTTCAAACTTCATTTTTTAAAACTAATTTTTAAAATATTTTTTTAAATATTTTTATTATTTTTTATTTTTTATTCTAAAATACAAATTTTTCAAGTAAATCATCACTTTCATCAATTTGCCCGTGAGGGCAATTTATCATTATTGGGTAACTCCGATTTAGGCTGACTCAAGACCCGGTGTCTACGCAAGTCAAATTATCTGGGTTTGTCCAATACATAATTCTCCATACAGCAAGTATAGTATTATAGTTCATACCACCTAGGGGAAGTATCTATTGCCATTACATGAGCTTTGGTCAAAAGTGATGTTTTAGGTCTACCCAAACTTGGTCCCTGCCGATAGGTCTAACTCATCACGAGCATAACGACCGGTTGGGTCTCCATTTAATATACCATGATGGTACGAGGCTCGGGCTGGTGACTATCCTTAACACTTCCCTACATTGAGTGAACGTAGGGTCATGCTTCGGGAACGCATCAGGGTTAAAAGAGGGACCAAACTAGTATAGATCTAAGGCTCTAATGAGATGCAATGCAAATTTTGAAAAGGAATAAAATTTTTAAATTAAAGCCCAATTATAAGTTTTAATTAAGGTACTTTCGAAGCGAAGTCTCGATTATTGTCCCCACCGGAGTCGCCACTATCACGCGCGCCGAACCCCCTAGTGCCCCAAACCGCTCGCTTTTAGGGCTTTTGAAAGAGGCTCATTAAAACTTGTAAGAAAGTACAAGTACGTCCATTTTGGGCAATAAGGAGGTTTCTTGGAGTTACCACCCAATAAAATATTGGGAAAGGTCGTCTAGCCTCAGTAAGCCTAAGACAGCGCTGCTATGTCCATTTTGGGCAAGTCGTCTTGGAGGCCCTACCCTAATAGAACATTAGGATGGCCCTCTCGCATCGCGGAGCCTAGGATTTATGCTGCTATGTCCATTTTTGGCAAGCCAGAGGGGTCTTGGAGGCCCCATCCTAATAGGACATTAGGATGGCTCTCTCGCTTCGTGGAGCCTAGGACTATGCAAGTTGGGCCTTTTTCGGGACATAAGACGTGTCTTGGAGGCCCCACCCCAATAGAACATTGAGGTGGCCCTCTCACCTCACGGAACCCAATGACGAGAGAAGGTTCAGGACTTCCCATTTATTCATACCTTGGTTAAGTTTATAATCGAGTTTTGAATTTAGCATTTCATCCCATTTCTCATTCAATTTAATGCAATTTAATTAGTGCGCAGATCAATCACATACATAAAAGCGATAAAAAAAACAAGATTAAAATAAGGTAAAAAGAAATACAATAAATTACAACAAAACTAGGGGCGGAATACAATGCCCAATATAAAATAAATGTAAATCATACATAAAACGGGATATTTATTGATAGTGAGAACATTGGTCCTTACATGTACAGTTAAAGAAAATGATTTTAAAGTGACAATTTATTTGGATAAGAAAACTAGGACAAAAACCAATTTATTTATAAAAATATTTTTTGTGTGATTTTCAATTAAACGTGCATAAAATAAAGGATTTTATTAATAATTGCATGAAAAATAAATTAAAAAGACAAATAAAGGGAAAATATTAAATACAATAAAAATAAATGTCTGAATCTCCTCCTTCGCTTGAAAATGTGCTCAAATAAGGAAGAAAAAAGATTAAAACAAAAAAACAGAAAATAAATTAATGTTAGTATCAAATCAAGAAAATTAATTAAACGCATAAAACAATAAATGATAGATTAGAATAAATAAAATATGCATTCTAGATGACAAATAAATTAAATGACATATTAAAATAAATAGTATTAACATATTAATAAATTATCACAAATAAAAACACAAAATATAATAATAATAATAATAATAATAATAATAATAATAATAATAATGAATAAAATAAAATGAATAATCAAATAAACAAAAAATAACAAAGAAAAATGTCAAAAAGAATCAAATCTATATCTAAAATAACATAAAATAAATAAATAAACAATAAATATAAAAAATCTACATGATTACTAATTAAATATGAACAAAAATAAATAAAAGGAAAATAAAATTAAGCGATCGAGTCTAGAATGTTTACCCTCAGATTTTGGATTCGATGGATTAGAGAAGATAATTGATTTCCTTGTTTTGATTCACAAAGTAGAAATAAAAATAATAAAAAATTGGAATTTTATTCCAAAAGAAATTTGCTTAAAAAAATTAATCTTTCAAGAACAAATAATTGATTTATTTGTCTCAAGTATGTTTATTGATTAAAATTGTAAAAAAAATGGAAGAAAATAAATTTAATTCCTAAGAACAAAGAATTATTTTCTTTATTTTAAGAAATTATAATTGATAATAAAAAAAACAAATCTCAAGAACAAAGAATTATTTTCTTTATTTCAAGAAAAATTCATGATTAAAAATTGGATTTTTAACCTTAAGAATTTTTATTTGGAGAAGAAAAAAATGAAAAAAGTGTAGAGAGAATTCTTGGAGAAGAAGAAGAAAAGAAAAATGAAGATTTTTGATGCAAAGTGAATTCCCCCTATTTCTTTCCCAAATTTTCTATATAAATGAATAAAAATGGAAAAAATAATTAATTAAGGGAGAAAATAGGATTTTTAATGAAATTCCCTTAATTTGGGTGTAAAAAAGGAAAAAAAATTAAAATCCCGAAATAATGGTGAAAAAAGTCAAAATATTGAAGAAAAAACGGAAATCGGGCGAAAAAACGAGTTTGCGATGGGACTAGGCCGACCGACGCCCGTCGGCGCGCATGCTAGCGCTCGGAGTGCCGCGCGGGGCGCTACGCAGCGTGCAAGTGTTGCCGCGCCGACACTCAAATTTTTTTTTTAAATCTAACTAAAAAATACTAAAATTTTCAAACTTTATTTTTTAAAACTAATTTTTAAAATATTTTTTTTTAAAATATTTTTATTATTTTTTATTTTTTATTCTAAAATACAAATTTAACAAGAAAATCATCACTTTCATCATTTTGCCCGTGAGGGCAATTTATTATCATTGGGTAACTCCGATCTACGCTGACTCAGGACCCGGTGTCTACACCAGTCAAATTATTTGGGTTTGTCCAATACATAATGGTCCATACAACAAGCATAGTATTATAGTTCATACCAACTAGGGGAAGTATCTATTGCCGTTACATGAACTTTGGTCAAAAGTGATGTTTTAGGTCTACCCAAACATGGTCCCCGCCGATAGGTCTAACTCATCACGAGCATAATGAACGGTCGAGTCTCCATTTAATATACCATGATGGTACGAGGTTTGGGCTGGTGATTATTCTTAACACTTCCCTACATTGAGTGAACGTAGGGTCGTGCTTCGAGAATGCACCGAGGTTAAAAGAGGGATCAAACTAGCATAGATCTAAGACTCTAATGAGATGCAATGCAAATTTCAAAAAGGAATGAAATTTTTACATTAAAGCCCAATTATAAGTTTTAACTAAGGCACTTTCGAAGCGAAGTCTCGAGCATTGTCCCCAGCAGAGTTGCCACTGTGATGCGCACCGAACCCCTTGGTGCCCCGAACCGCCTGCTTTTAGGGCTTTCGAAAGAGGCTCATTAAAACTTGTAAGAAATTACAAGTGCGTCCATTTTGGGCAATAAGGAGGTTTCTTGGAGTCGCCACCCAATAAAATATTGGGAAATATCGTCTAGCCTCAGTAAGCCTAAGACAGCGCTGCTATGTCCATTTTGGGCAAGTCGGGGGTGTCTTGGAGGCCCTACCCTAATAGAACATTAGGATGGCCCTCTCGCATCGCAGAGCCTAGGATTTATGCTGCTATGTCCATTTTTGGCAAGCCAAAGGGGTCTTGGAGGCCCCATCCTAATAGGACATTAGGATGGCTCTCTCGCTTCGTGGAGCCTAGGACTATGCAAGTTGGGCCTTTTTCGGGACACAAGACGTGTCTTGGAGGCCCCACCCCAATAGAACATTGAGGTGGCCCTCTCACCTCGCGGAGCCCAATGACGAGAGGAGGTTCGAGACTTCCCATTTATTCATACCTTGGTTAAGTTTATAATTGAGTTTTGAATTTAGCATTACATCCCATTTCTCATTCAATTCAGTGCAATTTAATTAAAGCGCGTGGTTGGTCATTCAAGGAAAACGATAAATAAAAGCATAATTAAAATGAAGCGTATGAAAATAAATTACAACAAAACTAGGGGCGGAATACAACCCCCATTATAAATAAAATACAAATCATACATAAAGCGGGTTATTAATTAAGGATGAGGACATTGGTCCTCGCATGCATACTTTAAAAAAGGATGTTAAAGGTGATGGTTTATTTAGGTATGAAAAAACTAGGACATTGGTCCCATTTTTATTTAGAAGAAAAACCAAATTAATTAATATAAATATTTTTGTGATTTTCTTTTTAAACGTGCATAAATAATTTTATTAAAGATTACATAGTAAAATAAATGAACAATCCGAATAAGGAAAACAATACAAACAATCAAAAATTAAGGAAAAGACCACGCCAAATGAGCCTCCTGGATCTCCCCGTGTGCTAGCGGAAATGCCCAAGCAAAGAAAATAAGTTTTGAAATAAAAATAAATACGAATAAAATAATGTTAGTAATTAAATCAATAAGATCAATTAAACGCATAAAATAATAAATAACAAGTTAAAATAAATAAAATGAGATGACATCAAAAGAATGATAAATGAATTAAAATGTTAATCAATCAAAATAAATTAAAAAATGCATTATGAATGACAAAAGAATTAAATGATGTGATTGCAATAAATAAAACATGTTAATGAATTAATACATAAAAATATGAAAATGATAATAATAATAATAATAATAATGAAAAAGAATGATAATAATAATAATAATAACAATAACCATATTAATAATGATAATAATAACAATATTATATAAACATATTAAATAAAATAAATATACAAACAATAAAATAAATAAAAATAATAAAAGATTTACATGTTAATCAATTAAATATGAAGAAAAATAAATAAAAGAAAATAAAAAAAAGGATCAAACCCAGAATGTTTACCCTCAGAGTTCAGATTCGATGAAAGTAAAAATGATAATTGATTTCCTTGTTTTTGATTTGCAAGATTAGAGTTGAATATGATAAAAATTGAAATTTTATTCCAAGAAATAAATATGCTCGGAAAATATGATGAAAACTAAAAAAACAAGTCAAAAAATGAATTTTTAGAGCAAACAATTATTTTATTTGTTCAAAATTAATTTTCATCAACAAAATTCCATCCAAAATTCTTAGAAGGAATTCTCTTCAACAAAAGAAGAAGAAGAACTGAAATTTTTATTTTTTTTTTAGGGGAAAACCGAGAGAAAATTGTTGATGAAGAAGAAGAGAAACTTTAGAAAACCCTCAGAAATGAATTCCCCCCTTTTTCTCTTTCCATCTTTTTCTTTTTATATCAAAAGAAAAATGAAAACCTAACTAAATAATAAAAAAAACTTAATTAAATCAGATATTACTAATTTTAAATTTTAAAAATGGAAAAAATCATTAAAATTCCTAAAAAATGGGATAGAAAATCCAATTTGGGTGAAAAAATCGGAAAAACTGATATTTGGGCGAAATTGGCATTTTTTGGCGAAATAGGGGCGACCGACGCCCGTCGGTTGTGTGCGACGGGCATCGGTCGCGCGCGCTGGGCGCGGATGCGCGTTGCGTGGGGCGCCGCGTAGCGCGCGCTACCGCAGGCGTGCTGCCGCGCCAACACTCGCGAAAATAATTTTTTTTTTTAAATTTAACTAAAAATACTAAAATTTCTAAATCCCATTTTTAAAATTTGATTCTTAAATATTTTTTTTATTATGTTTTATTTTAAAATACAAATTTGACAATGAAATCATTATTTTTAACCTTTTTGCCTGTGAGTGGGCATTTTATCATCATTAGGTAACTCCGATTTGGGCTGTCTCAGGATCCGGTGTGTACAATTCCACGGTTTCTTTATAACAATTATGCATCGGATATAACATAACAATATTGCGAATGCCATTATCTTTGATGGCCTATAGACAAATTTGGAAAATGAAACCTGAGCATAACAAAAGTTGAAGATCTTAAAATAAATGGAAAAAAGAGGAACTAATAATAATATGAACAACAAGAAGTTCAATTAGAGAGTGATAACCATTATCCAATCACACAGTAAACTCAAAATTTGCACAAAATCACAAGACATATGAAAATATATATATATATACATATATATATATATATATATATATATATATATATATATATATATATATATAAAATGGATGTTAAAGGAACAACATAATTTCTTACCCCATTCATAGATAAATAAAAGGCCTAACATTAATGTCCGGAAGTGCCCTAATAAACCATATTGAAATGCGCATAATGTAGCAAAAATTTCAACAAGATTCCATAAGTTCAATATCAATATGAATTTCATGTGCTCGAAGCACCTGTAATTATTACAAAACAATATTGTTTTTTCTTGCTCTATTGTTGTCCTGGCCCCCAAAAATCATATTTTCATTTTCAAAAAAACATTAGACATACCTAATTCCCGCATTAACCTCAACAATATTAATTTCATTATATAATCAACAAATAAAGCATCTGGCAATATCAATAACAGACCAATAATGACACACATTGTAATGACCTAAAGTGTACGCTAGAAGGATTTATAATGTCAATTGCACTATAAGGGTATAAGAGTAATTGTGTAATTATGAGTTTATGGGTAAATGAGGATGTGATTGAAAAGAAATATAAGTATTTGAAGGAACAATTAAATTGAGGGATTTAATGGGAGTTGGCCAAGGATCAAGTGGAATTTTGTCAAAGGCTTGACATGTGGCGTGAGGAGGAGGTGCCACCCAAGTAGCCACATGCAATATAAGAGTGAGTGGTGGCAAAATCTATCTCATTTGCGCATGTTGGTCCGGCCATCCCCCATGTCTTTCTTCTCTCTCTTTATTCTTCATTTGCTTCTCATTTCTTTCTTCTTCTTCGTTGGAGTTCCTAAAGATTTGAGTTGGATTAGTTTGAAGAGTTAAGTGATAAATTGGGAGGGTAAGTGTGGGTTGGAAGTTTAGTTATCTTCTTCTTTTACCCAATTCTATTTGTGATTTTAAGTTGGTTTGGTTATTAGATTAAGTGTGTGTTTTGTTGGATTGTGCAAGAAGCTGTGGACAAAAGAGAGGACAAAGGCAAAGACAAGGTTTGAGCTAGAGAGAGAGTTAGTCAAGCTTCATTTTGAGGTTTGAGATTTTCATTTATAGTAGATGCATGTTTGATCAAGTTGGGAAATTGTGGGCTTTGAAAGAGTTCAACAGCTCTTTTAGTTATTAAATTGTATAAGAGTTAATATTGATGAGTTGAATGTTGAAGTTGTATAGAGTTTTGACTATTTGCATGTTGATTATATGTTTGTTACAAGTTATGTATGAGAAAGTTACTTGCATATGATTACTTGTTTAGAGAACATTTTTAGCTGATATGGGTGTTTGGTTGATGATAGAAGTCATGCATGTGAATGTAGGAAGGTATGTGAAAAGTACGTGTAAGAGATGTGTGAGTTTTGGAGTTTGAACACAGAGTTCAGGCTCTGTCGTGAGCACGATAGAGTGCTCCGTTGGCAAAAGATTGCCAAGCCGTGTTCTGTCGCGAGCGTGAGAATTATCGTGAGCATGACAGAAGTCGGTTGGGTATTCTATCTCATGCGTAAGCTCTGCCGCAAGCGCGATAGAAGGTTGTTTGGTGTCTGTCGCGAGCACGACATTGTTAAGAGTCATGAATGCAAGCTAGTTGACCTAATTTGTGTGCATTATCGTATTAGATTATGAATGATATGCCTGATGACGTTAGTATGCTTAGTGTATAACATGAATTTAAGATACTTATATATGCTATGTGAATATGTTGAATATATATATATATATATATATATATATATGAGCATGGTAACAGCTATTGCTTTGGCATGTCCGATAAATGTTTTGTATATGGATTAGTGAGCGAAGTTTATATGTTAAAGCCTAAATGATTCATAGTAGTGGATAGATGGGCATGCTTATAAATGATTAGAGTTACAACTGCCAGAGTGGCACCGTTTGTTTCTATAGTTTGATACCTTGGTATCCAAATGTTTGAGACCTTGGGCTCTAGATGTTTTTTACTGCTCATCAGTATCTAGAGTACTTGTATCCACCATCAATGTGAATCAGATTATTTTATTAAATGTTTATGATTGTACTAGAGATGGAATGAAGGCTATTATGTGTTTATGTTTTATAAGAAATGCAATGTTATGTATATATGTATTTGAATACGTAGCTGATGTGGTGGTATGTTATCACTTATAGTATACGATGTTGCTAAAGTTAGAGAATTTGTGCATAATGAGACGAATGCAAGTGATTAAAGCATGTTGATATTATGCTCATTGAAATTGCTCATGAATGAATGCCATTGAGTGATTAATGTTGGATATTGTAAATGTATGGTATGATGTTTTATGACTTCGTTAGAAGTCTATTTGTTTTTGTATCCCCACTGAGTCCTCGCTCAGCACGGATGTTTTTTCGTGTAGGTTTGCAGGTTCGATTTATAGAGTTGTGCATTTGCTGGCCACTAGGAGTTGAAGCTTGGAGTGTCTTTTGTATATGAGTCTTTTTGTAACGATTAGAATAATGATATGTAAAAATTTTGTATATTAAGTGTATATGTTTTTAAAAGAGAATGTTCTTGTAATATTTGGAAGGCTGCATTAATATGTAATAACAATTTAGTTTTGTTTTATGCATGTATGATTTGTTTAATGATAATTTGGCTATTATTTGTCTAAGTAAATTGATTATGTTAATTTAGAATTGCATACGTAGTTTGTGTGTGTGTAGCGCTCCCTTATCCATCCAAGGGGTATAGTGGCATTACACACATTCTTAATTAGTAACAATCCGTGATATACTAGCTAGTAATCTAAAGGAACAAATGTAAAAATAATAATAGAAAGCAGCAATATCAAAATAACAAACTTAGGGTTTCGAAATCAATCGAAAAAGGTTGACAAACTTGATATATTATTGCAATGCGACAAAAAAACCAGTCGATTACTAGCTCCATAAAATTGCAAACGATTTCCTGGAATTGATATTCGATGAGAGGAAGAGATTCCGAAACATAAATAAACAAATAAACTCATAACTTCTTCATAATGGCGAGGATCGACGTCCATGATTGATCGAGAATATAATCTGATTTTAATTGAGAGCAGAAAAAACAAAACAATAAATTGGAGCTTGGATTTCAATAGATGAAAAAGAATAATAATAATAATAATAATAATAATAATAATAATAATAATAATAATAATAAAAAGAATATATAGGAGGATGATCGCAGGGAGTAATAAAGGAGAAGGAGGAGCAGCGAGCGGCGACGGAAGCAACAGCAACGGGGGAGGCTAGAGCACGAGGGAGGCGGATTAGATTTAGCGCAAGAGAGAGAGAGAGGGGGGGGGGGGGGAAGGTGAGTGGAGGCTGGAGCGGTGAGCGGCGGCAGGGGAGGCATAGCAGATATGTCGCGCGAAAGAGAGAGGGGGATGCACGGAGAGAGAAATAATTTTGGAGTTTAAGGGTTTAGAAGTCCGGCCTTTATGTTTTAACGCAATAGCGACCGGATTTTGGGTGTTTTAACGACCGGAATTAAAGCACTCGTTAAATAATTATAAAATTTGAGTTCTAACGACCAAATTAATTTTCCTTTATTACTTGTATTTTACGACCGAATTTTTATCCCTTCGCTAAATTTTGGTCTTTAAAACTCAATTTTCTTGTAGTGGTACTTAACCAGTTCGAAATTAGGCTCCAAAATAGAGTAAAAATTCTGTCTAGAATTGAACAGTCTAGGGACAATTGGCTATAAATCCTTTTTCAGAACTTAGAATTGTGTAATTCTTGATTCCTTAGATAGCAAAGACATAGATGTATAACTTCAATTGAGACCACTTGGCAAATTTTTGGCTAGTTGTGGGACAAAAATGGGCTTCAATTTGAGTCCACAAAACTGTCCAGAACATTAAAGCTGGAATTTATTAGTTAATAAATGCCAACATTTTATAGTATACATGAAATAGCATTAATTAATTAAATAAATTATATGATGCTTATAATATATATATATTGGTGTTGATGGCTTAGTTTGAAAAGTAGCTCATGTATATTTATAAGTAGTGATGATATTAATTGAAGGAATTTAATACTGGACAGATGCATGGAATAACTAGTATGAATATGTAAATTCTCACAGTACGATTCTTGTATTTTTGCAAGATTAATTTGATTGCTAAGGAGAGCATGGAGACAGAGTAATGTGTGACTATGTTCTTTGAAATAAGGTACATTACGATATTTTCTTTGATTATGTTTTTTTGTTTTGTTAATTCTTGTACTTGTGACTGAAATCTGAGCTTAATTTACTTCTTTCATTTTGTTGATTAATTTCTTCTTTTATTCTGTTTATTGTTCTTGTGGCTGAAATCTTAGCTTAATTTCTTCGTTGATTTTGTTTATCCTTCAACACTTCATGATTGCAAACGGGATGAATATCGATTGAATTTTCCAATGTTAGTGTAGACACCGGGTCCCGAGTCGGGTTTAATGTCAAAAAGTGATTTTTGGGTCCTTAGTAATTCCCTCCGAAAAAATAAAAATATGTAATATAAGATTAGGTAGATAAAATTAGGAGTTAATTATTAATGTTGGGTTAATTTAATTTATTAATATTGTAAGTTTAATTAGATAATTAAAATGCACGAAAGATTAAAGATTAATTAGTTAATATGTGAAGTGTTTAATTAATTAGATAAATTATATGATATATTAAATAGATTAAATATGTTAAGATGTAAAATGTGTAATGTAATTAATATGTAATGTTTAATTAATATGTAATGTTTAAATTAATTAATGTGTGTTATTTAATTAAGTTAACGTAATTAAAAAACTAAAAATGGAGGAAATTACCATTATGACCCAAGAACCAACCCTAATTTTAGGGTATAAGATGAAAAGAATGAAGGGAAATTGGGGCGCTCTCTCTCGGCTGGAAAACACAAGCAAAGAAAAAAAGAAGAAAAAGAGATCAAAGCAAAGAAAGAAGAAGGAGAGAGCAAGAGCAGAGGAGCCGGCCATAGACAAAGAAAAGGAAATAGAAAGTTAGAGCAAAAGAAAAGGAAAAGAAACAGAGAGCAAGAAAGGCAAATAGAAAAGGAAATAGAGAAAAGAATAGAAAAAGAGAGGGAGGGCCAACGGAAAACACACAGCAGCCACTGACCAAGCGACGCCGGGCAAAGAAGAAAAAAGGGGAAAAGAGAGAGGGAGGAGGCGAGGCCTCCGCCGGCCACCCACCGTGCCGGAACGGCACACGCGCCCCACCGGCGTGCTCCCGGAAGCAGGGCGATCCAGTCGGCATCCACCGGCCTCCATCACTCGCCGCCATCAGGGAGATCGGAGAAGAAGTCCCGCGACGCTCCAAGTCATTTTCCGACGAGGCGGCACTTCCTTCCAGCGCGTGACCAGCTCCGGCGAGCTCCTCAAGCAGTGATCTACCTTCCGGCAAAGGTGGTGTCGACCACCACCCCTCCGGCGAAGCTCCGGCGACCGGTAAGTCTTTTTTCCCTTTTTTATATATTTATTTATTTATTATTATTATTATTAATATTATTTTATTATTATTATTATTTATATTTATTTATTATTCTGTTTTAATATTGTTAATATTATTATTATTATTATTATTAATATTAATATTATTATTATTATTTTTATTATTATTATATATTTTCTATTATTATTATCATTAATATTATTATTTTCTAATTTGTGTATTATTAGTGTTTTGGGTTATGTTAATATTAATATTATTATTGTTATCTATTTATGTTTATTATTAATTAATATTTTATATTATCATTATATTTATTTAGTATTATTTGTTATTATTATTGTTTATTATTAATATTGAGATTATATTATTGTTATATTTATTTAGTGCTATTTGTTATTATTATTGTTTATTATTAATATTGAGACTATATTATTTTATTGTTGATTTTATGATTATTATGATATTATTATTATTCTGTTTTTTATATTATTATTATTATTATTATTATTATTATTATTATTATTATTATTATATATTTATTTATTTTCTGTTTATTCCTTTTCATTTAATTTATTTATTTATTACTAGTATTATTGAGTTATATTATTTTATTGTCGTTATATTATATTATTACTATTATTATTATTATTAATATTATAATTATTATATTTATTTATTCTTATTTAGTTTTCTGTTTTTATATTATTATTTTACTAATATTAATTTTATGCTACTGCTATTATTCTTATTATTGTTATTAGTATATTATTACCATTATTATCATTTTGTTCATGTTACTATCATTACATTGAATTATTATCTTATCCATTCATAATTACTATCATCATTTTATGTTTATTTATTATTCATTATTATTTTATGACATTATTATTAGCATCATTATTTTTGTTGACATTAGTCATTTTAATCGTCATTTGTGCTTTTATATCCATTAATTCTCAATTTATTTCATTCCATTATTTATTTAATTATCTATTCATTTACTTATCATTTAATTTAATCCATTATCAATCTCATCCATTTTCCTCAATTTACTTTATTCAATCATTCATTCGTTTATTTATTTATTCAATTGTTCACTTATTCACGATTAACCAATATCATTTTTCTATTTTAACTGCAATGCGGGAGGCATGTGGTTCTTCTGAGAAGTATGGTCGGAACAGGTAAATTAGGATGAATTTATTATTTATTATTTGGAATATGTAATTATTATTTTATTCTTTTTATTCGTTTGTGGTCTGTCATAATAAAAGATTTTCGACCGCGCTTAAAAAGAACCACCACGCAAATGTTTTCTACCAAATAAAAACATTGGTTAACAAAACTGGACCAACGTCCTAGTTTTCATCCCAAACAAAGATTTAAGCTTATTCAATAATCTTATATCTTTTTATAATAAGTAGTCTGGAATCAACGTTCCCATCTAAATGAATAACCCGTTTTATGCATGTATTGCACTCTTTGCAATGAGGGTTGTATTCTGCCCTTAGTATTATTGTAATTTTATTTCATGCTTTTTACGCTTTTATTTTATTTTATCTTATGCTTTTAAATGGATAAATGCGCCTTCAATCAATTGCATCGTGTAGAGAGAGAGCGAATTATTAAAATTTGATCATAAAATAATCGAGGTAGAAATAGATGAGAAATCCCGAACCCAGCCTTGGTCTTTAGGCTCAAAGAGGCGAGAGGTTTACCCTCCAAGACACCTCTTGTGTCACGAGACTTTAGCGTTAATCCTAGGCTCCTTAGGGCGAGAGGTTTACCTTCCAAGACCCCTCTGGTTGGGCCAAAATGGATACTAAGCGCAGTCTTAGGCTCTCCGAGGCGAGAGAAACTTTCGCAATGTTCTATTGGATGGCGACTCCATGAAACCTCCTTGTTGCCCAACATAGACGCAGTTGCGATTTATCGCAAGCTCTCAACGGACCCACAAATGCCCCGATCGCCTTCAAGCGGGCGGTCCCATGGGCGGCCGCGGGGATCCGGCGCGCGTCACAGTGGCAACTCCACTGGGGATGATATGGTTTGAGATTTCAATTTGAAAATATCTCGTTTAACATTTATGGTTAAAATTTAATTCATAAATTTGCTTTCTTTCAAATTTGCATTACATCCCATTAGAGCTTTAGAATATGCTAGTTTGGTCCCTTTATTAGCCCCGGTGCGTTCCTGAAGCACGACCCTATTTTCACTCAATTTAGGGAAGTGTTAAGGATAATCACCAGCCCAAGTCTCGTACCATAAAGGTATATCAAATGGTGACCCGATCGGTCGTTACGCTCGTGATAAGCTAGGCCTGTTGGCAGGGACCATGTTCGGGTAGCCTTAAAATATCATCACCTTGGACTAAAGCCTATGTAATGGACATAGATATTTTCCCTAGGTGGTATGAACCATAATACCTTGCTTGTTATATGGATCAATATGTATTGGACAAATCCAGATAATTTGACTGATCACTTAATCAAAGGCTTTCATGCCCTGATAGGCCCATGTCAATTTATTCGGACTGCCTAAATACGTGATGATCATAATCCATGCGCTTGTGCGTTACTTAAGGGAGGTTATACTGCTGGTTTTTTTCACTGTGCACTATACGCGTCTATTGGGTTCCCTGTTAACCCATGGGTCAACCCCGCCTAGGAAAGAGACCGCACGACCTCGTGTGTGGGGGTAATAAGGTTGGAAGGTTTTACTTGCTTGCATGTGGTTGTTTATGCTCACGCATTGTATATTATCATCCATGCATTATTCCAACAATTTGAATATTTTTGCCATCAGTTGGGAAGGAAATCAATCCCGAGGACAGAGATTCAAGAAATGAGGAATTGTTGCATCAGAGATTTAAAATGCCTGAGCTACCGAAGATGGATAGTACTTCAGACCCTTCTGCCCATATCAAGCAATACACTTTAGCGATGAAGGGCGTGTGGCTAAGTAGGAAGCGAAAAGTGAAGTATTCTTGCTTCAATTTAGTAGGTTCGGCGGTAGACAGGTATCATGGGCTGGATAGGAGAGTCAAGGAAGAGCGGAACCTTCTGACTGATGAGTTTATGAGCAATAATAATAAATAAAACACATGCATTTTGTCTCATGTGTAATTCTTTTTATAATCCGTGCACTCTGTATATAAGATTGCCTGTATTATAATTTGTGAATATAAATATAACACGTTTGTCATGCATGTACATAATAATGCTTGTCGCAATACATACATATTAACATTCTTTATGACATCCATTGTGCGCCATTATCTGTATATACAGCATACATCATCAGATATACATATTAACATGCATTATAGCAAGTATAGACATACTGTCCCCGTGACAACAAAAAAAAATGCAAAAAAAATAATATCAAATCAAAATAATGCATTCACCATGTGTCATAGCATGTACATATCCGTATGCTCACATTACACATGTACATTAACATTGTGCCCTGGAACATACATATACTGCTGCATGTCATAGTGTGAACACATTAGCATACTTCATTAGACTAGACATCAAACACAGAAAATACCTTGCATTTTTCACATTGTACATCATATCATGAACATGTACTATCATACATGAATTATGCTATGTACATATAATTTCTTCATCATGCATGTTAGTCATTGTATATACCAATGCATGTCTTACATGCTCATACCATGTAAATACGCATACTTTGTGAACGCTATTTGTTTCGTGCAGGCACTTTCATTGCATACCTCGTATTGCACGCATACTCCGCTCACTGTACACAATCATTCTTATGTTGTGTCCCATCTCATGTGCATTATCTGTATATGTTTTGCACTTCTATATATGTGAGTTTTGCCACTCCTCACGACTCATTGGTGCATATTACCATGCTAGGTCGTCTTCACCTTACATCATGCATTCGTATCTTGTCTAAATCATGCCATCTTCACATGCACCATATATCATGAACATTCATCCCCATACTGTGCCATAGGTTGTACTCATGCTTTCATCGTATACATGTACATTGCAAATTTATGCATGCACGTCATTTGTCATGCATTGTTCACACATTCTCACTTATAATTTTTCGTTAATATTTTACACTCACACATCTTCGCACATATTTCATGTACGCATTTTTATACAAAATGTTTTTACACATGTTTCGCACATATAATTCCTTACACGCATACACGACACCATTGCATTTATCTTTCCTTGTACATGATTTTTAACACATAGTTTGCACATGTTTTACGCAAAAAAAAAATCTTCTTTGTTGGCTTACATGATTTTTGTGATTATAAATTTTGATAAAATAAAAGTTTTACGTTAAGTTGTACCCTAAAAACACTGACATGTTTGCACCTTATTAAGGTACCTTTGATTCGAAGTTTGATTTCGCCTAAGTAGTTCTCAACTATGAATGGCTTTAATCTAAGTTTTTTAGAAATCTGCATTTCATTCCACTTTGAATTAAGTGAGGGGTAGATATGTTTGATCTTTAAGAGCTAGATCGCATGAAAATATTTGACTATACCATGTCATTTCTAAGTTCAGAGCACATTTGGCCCGTTTTGAAAATGAACTGAAAAGCTAGTTGCAATTAGGGGATTGGATGAAAACTCACTAAGAGCACTAGAACCTTTCCGATTACCCGTCAAAGCGACCCCCGGATAAGGCTGAATCTAGAAAATGATTTAGGCACCGTTTCTTTGTATAGCTCTTTAAATGACCATTTCCTACCTTTATTTTACAATCGCTTGCTAGCCCGTTGAGCCTTTATTTTTGTATGCTAAATGCGTATCGGTTTTATTATTACACATGTTAAAACTTCACCCTTCGCCTAAAATGATTTTGGCTCCCCCTTAAAAGAATGGCCGCTCTAGTAAGGATGGATGTACATTATGACATTTCTTTGGGCTATAAAAATTTGCTCCGATGAAAGTGGGTTTACACTTCGAGAAGATAATTTCAATCTTCGATAATTTTTTTGGGGTTATCAAAAATTGCCCCGATGAAAGTGGATTTACACTTCGAGGAGAGAATCTCGACCATTGATAATTTTTGGGTTACTAGAAATCACCCTGATAAGGATGGGTCTGCACTTCGAGAAGGGAATTTCAATCATTGATAATTTTGTGGCTTACCCAAAAATCACCCGGATAAGGATAGATCGCAACTTCGAGAAGAGAATTTCAATCATTGATAATTTTGTGAGTTGCCCAAAAATTGCCCTGATGGGTATGAGCTTATACTTTGGGAAAGGGATTTAAATCATCGATAAACTTTTTTGTGTAATTAGGGACATGAGTTTGCGGAAAAAAAAAGAAAAAAAAACCAGAAAAAAAAGAAAAAAAGAAAAAATAGAGTTTAGGATAATTGCTCTTAATGAGTTCAGTAATTATCTTTTTTTAGCTTAATTGTTATATTGAGTTTGACGAGTTGAAGTGTTACCAAATTCAAATTCAAGAATATCTGGACAGTATACAATTGGGGTTGAGAATGGTGCTTTCATCCGTTGAATTAACATTGCGGCCATTTTTCTCTAGTGACCTGATCCTCCTTTGATAGCCAATTACCTAAGCCTAACGTTACAACCAAAATAAGTCCTCTTAATTCTTGGTTCGGCCTTATCTAATTAGCGGAGATGACCTTCTAATAAGGTTTGGAACGTAGGAAGAGGCGTATGGTGTTCCTTGAGCTTCAAGCGAGAAGCCATGAGTGCATTAATGCATTCGAGTTGAGTCTCGTCTCCAAAATTGCGTCTAGAATTTGCTTCAAAAAAAAATTTCTGTTTTGGCCTTTTGCACATACACACAGAGATTGTATGGTATGCCTTGTATTTACATGTTGATTTAGTAAACATTGATGTTTACATGGTTGCTTCCTTGCACTTCATTGGGAATGACTCCTGAATTCTTCTAGTGGGATTGAATCAGTTGAGAATGTGGTTTATTCAGTACTTTCAAAGGCAGATAGAAAACTTGAGTTTGGGATACCTAATAGGTTGCACTCCTTTTACAATCTTGAGGCACTTCTTATCGCTACTCATGAAAGTGATACTTTGCATATACTTCCATCAATATCATTTGTACATATGCTTTCTACCAATGTTTTTACATATAACTGTAGCAGACGTCCTTATAAATAGTTTTACATGTATAATTCTTGGTGCATGTCTTTTGGCATGAGATCTTTAATGAGCATATTTCATAGATACTTTCACTTATGGGCCTCTCTGAGGTTCATTTTTATAATCACTTATTTTGCGCATTTCGTGGGCATATCTTTTGCATGCATCTCACATGCACATCATTTGCATGCATTTTGTACTTGTACACATGATTTTTTCTGCATTCATTTCGCATGTATAGTTATCCATACACACATCACACACATCCAATTCTTTACATAGCCTTCATGTACACAATGACTTCCACTTTTCTTTGCATGTGATTCTTCACACTTATGCCAGTGAATGACTCCTTACCCTCACAGGTATGATCATGTGTATATATTTCGCATTCATAATCCCCTTGCACATATTTTATGCTTGATCTTTTACATGTATTTCTCATTCATGATCATTTGTGGCATATATGTCATGTACACAATTCTCTGCATGCATATTATATTTCTACACACACTACACAATTAAATTTCACGCATGCATAACATCGCATGTCATTCCATACATGCATAACTCTTAGATTTCATACATGCATAACATCGCGTGTCATTCCATACATGCATAACTCTTAGATTTCATACATGCATAACTTTGCGTGCCATCTCATACATGCATGGCTTTTCACATGCATTCTATGCATACATGGCTTTTCATATGCATTTCATGCAAACACAGTGTCCTATGTCTACTAAATAATGTACATCAATCTCAACCTCATGACTTCGCATGTCGACGTTTCTCAAGTCCTCTGAGGAGGCAGAATCCTTAAGTCCTCTGAGAAGGCATTTTCAAGTCCTCTGAGGAGGCAAATCTCAGAACATCCGCACTTTGTAAGTCTGGAGCAGACTCGGTGCAGCTCAGGAGAGCAACCCTCGCGTTTTGCAAGTCTGGAGCAGACTCGGCGCATCACCATCCGCACTTTATAAGTCTGGAGCAGACTCGGTGCAGCTCAGGAGAGCAACCCTCGCGTTTTGTAAGTCTGGAGCAGACTCGGCGCATCACCATCTGCACTTTGTAAGTCTGGAGCAGACTCGGTGCAGCTCAGGGGAGCAACCCTCGCGTTTTGTAAGTCTGGAGCAGACTCGGCGCATCATCATCCGCACTTTGTAAGTCTGGAGCAGACTCGGTGCAGCTCAGGAGAGCAACCCTCGCTTTTTGTAAGTCTGGAGCAGACTCGGCGCATCACCATCCGCACTTTGTAAGTCTGGAGCAGACTCGGTGCAGCTCAGGAGAGCAACCCTCGCATTTTGTAAGTCTGGAGCAGACTCAGCGCATCATCATCCGCACTTTGTAAGTCTGGAGCAGACTCGGTGCAGCTCAGGAGAGCAACCCTCGCGTTTTGTAAGTCTGGAGCAGACTCGGCGCATCACCATCCATACTTTGTAAGTCTGGAGCAGACTCGATGCAGCTCAGAAGAGCAACCCTCACGTTTTGTGAGTCTGGAGCAGACTCGGCGCAACACTTTCACACTTTGAATCTTAGTAGCGATTCAGTGTAATTTCAGAACTTTCGCACCTTGAATCTTGGTAGCAATTCGGTGCAAACACTTTGAATCTTGGTAGCGATTCAGTGTAATTTCACAACTTCCGCACCTTGAATCTTGGTAGCGATTCGGTGCAAACACTTTGAATCATGGTAGCGATTCAGTGTAATTTCAAAACTTCCCCACCTTGAATCTTGGTAGCGATTCAGTGCAAACACTTTGAATCTTTGTAGCGATTCAGTGTAATTTCAGAACTTCCGCACCTTGAATCTTGGTAGCGATTCGGTGCAAACACTTTGAATCTTGGTAGCGATTCAGTGTAATTTCAGAACTTCCGCACCTTGAATCTTGGTAACGATTCGGTGCAAACACTTTGAATCTTGGTAGCGATTCAGTGTAATTTCAAAACTTCCGCACCTTGAATCTTGGTAGCGATTCCGTGCAAACACTTTGAATCTTGGTAGCGATTCAGGGTAATTTCAAAACATTCGCACCTTGAATCTTGGTAGCGATTTGGTGCAAACACATTGAATCTTGGTAGCGATTCAGTGCAATCACTTTGTAGCTTAGATAACAGCTCGGTGATATCTCAACACTTCTGCACTTTGAATCTTGGTAGCGATTCAGTGCAATCACTTTGTAGCTTAGATAACAGCTCGGTGATATCTCAACACTTTCGTACTTTGAATCTTGGTAGCGATTCAGTTCAATCACTTTGTAGCTTAGATAACAGCTCGGTGATATCTCAACACTTCTGCACTTTGAATCTTGGTTGCGATTCGGTGCAATCAAATCAACCCAAGTCCTCTCGGGGGCAATTGGCCAGTGAGCGTCAAAGTCTCCCAGTGAGCATTAAAGTCTCCCAGTGAGCATCAAAGCCTCCCAGTGAGCGTCAAAGCCTCTCAGTGAGCATCAGAGCCTCTCAGTGAGCATCCAAGTCTCCAGTGAGCATCACGACCCCAACAGGCAAGTGCTGCCACAGGTACGTATCTCTTTTATAATTTACCCTACAAATTTGTGTTTTCCATTTTTTGCAGAAAGGAAAGAAAGTTCAAGATAAACGTCAGTGATAGAACAGATCGCAAGGCGGGACTGCAGTTAGAGAACACTGCATCTCACAATCGACATTGTAGTTAGAGAGTGCTACATCTCACAGTTCACGCGGTAGTCAGAGAGTACTATGCACCTTGCAGATCGAATGGGGGTTAGCAGGGGAACTTCACAATTGAAGTTGTTGTCAGAGAATGCTGCTCTTCACATCGAGTTTGTAGTCAGAGAGTGCTACATCTCCTCAACACTGCGCGAGCCGAGATGAGGCCAGCAGAAGCAGAAGCTGCGGTTAGAAAAACACTTCTCTTCATACCGAGTTTGTAGCCAGAGAGCGCTACATCTCTTATAACTCTGCACAGGTTGAGATGAGGCTAGCGAAACACTCGTAGTAGAACAGACCACAGATCGAGGTTGTAGTCAGAGAGTACTGCATCTCACAAACTCCGCGCAGGCCGAGATGAGGCTAATGGAACACTGGTGGTAGAACAGACCACATATAGGGGTTGTAGTTCAAACTCCGCGCAGGCCGAGATGAGGCTAGCAGAACACTCGTGGTAGAACAGACCACAGATCGAGGTTGTAGTCAGAGAGTGCTGCATCTCACAAACTCCGCGCAGGCCGAGATGAGGCTAGTAGAACACTGGTGGTAGAACAGACCACAGATCGGGGTTGTAGTCAGAGAGCACTACATCTCACCAAAGCTGCGTGAGCCGAGACAAGGCCAGCAGAAACAGGTTGAGACGAGACCTGTAAGGGTACATGTACCTACGCAACAAGGTAAGGTCCGGCATCCCTAGGTATGTAATTCTCTCTCTCCTTTCTTTGAATTTTGGCTCACCTAGGTGTCTATACACTAGCTTCTCCAAAATTGGGGGCAACTGTAGACACCGGGTCCCGAGTTGGGTTTAATGTCAAAAAGTGATTTTTGGGTCCTTAGTAATTCCCTCCGAAAAAATAAAAATATGTAATATAAGATTAGGTAGATAAAATTAGGAGTTAGTTATTAATGTTGGGTTAATTTATTTTATTAATATTGTAAGTTTAATTAGATAATTAAAATGCACGAAAGATTAAAGATTAATTAGTTAATATGTGAAGTGTTTAATTAATTAGATAAATTATATGATATATTAAATAGATTAAATATGTTAAGATGTAAAATGTGTAATGTAATTAATATGTAATGTTTATTTAATATGTAATGTTTAAATTAATTAATGTGTGTTATTTAATTAAGTTAACGTAATTAAAAAACTAAAAATGGAGGAAATTACCATTATGACCCAAGAACCAACCCTAATTTTAGGGTATAAGATGAAAAGAATGAAGGGAAATTGGGGCGCTCCCTCTCGGCTGGAAAACACAAGCAAAGAAAAAAAGAAGAAAAAGAGATCAAAGCAAAGAAAGAAGAAGGAGAGAGCAAGAACAGAGGAGCCGGCCATAGACAAAGAAAAGGAAATAGAAAGTTAGAGCAAAAGAAAAGGAAAAGAAACAGAGAGCAAGAAAGGCAAATAGAGAGAAGAATAGAAAAAGAGAGGGAGGGCCAACGGAAAACACACAGCAGCCACGGACCAAGCGACGCTGGGCAAAGAAGAAAAAAGGGGAAAAGAGAGAGGGAGGAGGCGAGGCCTCCGCCGGCCACCCACCGTGCCGGAACGGCACACGCGCCCCACCGACGTGCTCTCGGAAGCAGGGCGATCCAGTCGGCATCCACCGGCCTCCATCACTCGCCGCCGTCAGGGAGATCGGAGAAGAAGTCCCACGACGCTCCAAGTCATTTTTCGGCGAGGCGGCACTTCCTTCCGGCGCGTGACCAGCTCCGGCGAGCTCCTCAAGCGGCGATCTACCTTCCGGCATAGGTGGTGTCGACCACCTCCCCTCCGGCGAAGCTCCAGCGACCGGTAAGTCTTTTTTCCCTTTTTTATATATTTATTTATTTATTATTATTATTATTAATATTATTATTATTATTATTTATATTTATTTATTATTCTGTTTTAATATTGTTAATATTATTATTATTATTATTATTATTATTATTATTATTATTATTATTATTATTATTTATTTTCTGATTATTAATATTATTATTAATATTATTATTATTATTATTATTATTTTTATTATTATTATATATTTTCTATTATTATTATCATTAATATTATTATTGTATAATTTGTGTATTATTAGTGTTTTGGGTTATGTTAATATTAATATTATTATTGTTATCTATTTATGTTTATTATTAATTAATATTTTATATTATCATTATATTTATTTAGTATTATTTGTTATTATTATTGTTTATTATTAATATTGAGATTATATTATTGTTATATTTATTTAGTATTATTTGTTATTATTATTGTTTATTATTAATATTGAGACTATATTATTTTATTGTTGATATTATGATTATTATGATATTATTATTATTCTGTTTTTTATATTATTATTATTATTATTATTATTATTATTATATATTTATTTATTTTTTGTTTATTAATATTATATTATTATACCTTTTTATTTAATTTATTTATTTATTACTAGTATTATTGAGTTATATTATTTTATTGTCGTTATATTATATTATTACTATTATTATTATTATTATTATTATTAATATTATAATTATTATATTTATTTATTCTTATTTAGTTTTCTGTTTTTATATTATTATTTTAATAATATTAATTTTATGCTATTGCTATTATTCTTATTATTGTTATTAGTATATTATTACCATTATTATCATTTTGTTCATGTTACTATCATTACATTGAATTATTATCTTATCCATTCATAATTACTATCATCATTTTATGTTTATTTATTATTCATTATTATTTTATGACATTATTATTAGCATCATTATTTTTATTGACATTAGTCATTTTAATCGTCATTTGTGCTTTTATATCCATTAATTCTCAATTTATTTCATTCCATTATTTATTTAATTATCTATTCAATTACTTATCATTTAATTTAATCCATTATAAATATCATCCATTTTCCTCAATTTACTTTATTCAATCATTCATTCGTTTATTTATTTATTCAATTCTTCACTTATTCACGATTAACCAATATCATTTTTCTATTTTAACTGCAATGCGGGAGGCATGTGGTTCTTCTGAGAAGTATGGTCGGAACAGGTAAATTAGGATGAATTTATTATTTATTATTTGGAATATGTAATTATTATTTTATTCTTTTTATTCGTTTGTGGTTTGTAATAATAAAATATTTTCGACCGCGCTTAAAAAGAACCACCACGCAAATGTTTTCTACCAAATAAAAACATTGGTTAACAAAACTGGACCAACGTCCTGGTTTTCATCCCAAACAAAGATTTAAGCTTATTCAATAATCTTATATCTTTTTATAATAAGTAGTCTGGAATCAACGTTCCCATCTAAATGAATAACCCGTTTTATACATGTATTGCACTCTTTGTAATGAGGGTTGTATTCTGCCCTTAGTATTATTGTAATTTTATTTCATGCTTTTTACGCTTTAATTCTATTTTATCTTACGCTCTTAAATGGATAAATGCGCCTTCAATCAATTGCATCGTGTGGAGAGAGAGCGAATTAATGATAATTAAAATTTGATCATAAAATAATCGAGGTAGAAATAGATGAGAAATCCCGAACCCAGCTCTGGTCTTTGGGCTCAAAGAGGCGAGAGGTTTACCCTCAAAGACAGCTCTTGTGTCATGAGACTTTAGCGTTAATCCTAGGCTCCTTAGGGCGAGAGGTTTACCTTCCAAGACCCCTCTGGTTGGCCCAAAATGGATACTAAGCGCAGTCTTAGGCTCTCCGAGGCGAGAGAAACTTTCCCAATGTTCTATTGGGTGGCGACTCCATGAAACCTCCTTGTTGCCCAACATAGACGCACTTGTGATTTATTGCAAGCTGTCAACGGACCCACAAATGCCCCGATCGCCCTCAAGCGGGCGGTCCCATGGGCGGCCGAGGGGATCCGACGCGCGTCATAGTTAGTTATATATACTTGTGCATTTATTTTTACTATGTTCAATGATATGAAAGTAGTTGAAAATAGTTACAGTTTTTTACATTGGTTTTTATGTTTTTTTATTTTATTCTAAAGGGAAAATTTAAATGATAAATGTAACACTCCTTGCCCATACATAATACATTTCACCGCGAAATAGTGAGTTACCACGACCGGTAAAGGATGCCAATTATGCTCATAATTATAAAATTTCTTACATTCAATTAAAGTATGCATTTGCATGCAATCATTCACATACACATCCACATGCAATTACAAGGACATCGTTTAGATTCATACAACCTTTTATATTCTTATACTGATATTAAAGTTGCTTCGTCCACACTACTTATTACAAATTACTATACAGACAAAAGGATTTCAACACTATATTGTATCAAAACATAAAACCTACAAAGAACGCGTGCCTTATCATGTGTTGGCCGTTAGAAATGTGAGACAGTCCCTCAAAATCAACTGTCTTCCAAACATGCACGGATGAAACACCCGTGCTAAGCGTGAAAGCTTAGTGGGGAAAAACATATAGGGACAACCACTCATGGTGGTCGTCAATGCATGTCAACATGCACATGAAACATACTTATAACAGAATAATAACATATTGCGACGCGCGTCGGAACCGGTAAGGCCCTCATAGGGAGCCCGCTTTTAAGGCTCGAGGGATTGGTTCTCTCTCATTATGCGATTCGATGCATTTTATTTAAGCCGCACTTCAAGAATTGAGAGAACGGTAAAAGAAAGCTGTAAATAAAGCGATAAATAAAGCGGTAAATAAAGCGGTAAACACACAAAGCCACGCTATTTACAAAAGAGAAATTGGGACAAATACAATCCCCTAAATGAAAAGAAAAGTTGAGTAAGATTAAAAATGAAAATCGGGACAGAGTACAATCCCTAAGTGAAAGAAAATAAAATTGCCTCAAAAATAATTAATTACAAGGGCCCACAAGATATAAAATTAAACAATCACACAAAATCAATCAAAAGGGTAACATACATAAATTGGGATATTTATTCAGTTTAGAAACATTGGTTCCTTCATGCTCACTTAAAAAAGGGATCGAAGAGTTATTTTTGTTTTTTGTCGAGAAAATCGGGATGAGTGATCCCATTTTTAACAAAATCAACTATTCGTTTTAGTCCACGATATTTTTTCATTCTTTACCTAAAATCTAGGACATTAGTCCTAATTCATTAATAAAAATCCCGATTTGGTAGTACAAAATATTTTTATGATTTTTTATTTGATACGCGTATAAAATAAACTATTTTATTTATAAACAAATACAATCAAATAAATAGAGATAAGGAAGGTCTCACCCAAGTGATGTAAATTCCTACGCATTGCGACCCATTCGTTTGGTCACGAAAAATGCTCAAACAAATAAGCACGACATTTTTAGCCCCAATAAAAAAACAACAATAAAAAAATATTAGTAATAATTTCAAAATCAATTAAAAATAAAAGTAAAGGAAATCTAGTATAAAATTAATACACCAATAGAATATAAAATAAATTAAGTTAAACACATTAATTTAATATACGAACATCGTACATAAAAAAACGTTAATTAAAAATCATGCAAAGTATGGTAATAATAATAATAATAATAATAACTAAATCATGAAATAACACTGCGAAATATAATGACAATAATGAAAATAATAATAACAATAATAATACTAACAACAACAACAACAACAACAACAACAACAACAACAATAATAATAATAATAATAATAATAATAATAATAATAATAATAATAATAATAATAATAATAATAATAATAATAATAATAATAATAATAATAATAATAATAATAATAAGAATAAGAATAAGAATAATAAGAATAATAAGAATAATAATAATAATAATAATGAAATTAAATACATAAACAAGAGGAAGGCAATCAAACATGTAATAAAAAATAATAATATTTGAGCATACATAAAAAAAAAGACATCATAAAAATCACACTAAAAGAGAAAATTATTAAATCTTATTTTTCACTCCTAACATCATGTGTATTTATCCATTTTCATACCAAAAACAAAATAAAGATTGAAAACTGATGCTAAAAAAATAAATCTCAACTCAAAAACATATATTCATCAATACACTAAAAATAAATAAACTAACATAAATAAAATGAAATAAGATAAAAAATAGATCCAAGAATTTTTACTCTCAGAGTTAGGTAATATGGAAGCAAGATATCTTAATCTATTCTCCTTGTCAAGATTCAAGAATAAACTCAAAAATATTCAAGAAAATCTTAAGTTTTTGTCTCAAATAACTGAAAAACACCAAAAATTAAAAGTGTTTTTTTGTATTTGTTGTTTAATTTGATGAGAAAACTCAAGGTAAGAAAATTAATTTTTCCTTTCTCAAGTTTCTAAACTCAACAAATATTTTTTAGATTTAAGAAAAATTAAAATAAAAATCAAAGAAGAAAATTTTTAGATCTAACAAAATAAATGAAGAAAATCAAAGAATAAATTTTTTTTTATCTAAGAACTAAAAGAAAGAAATTTAAAGAAGGAAATTTCTTTGATCTCTCAAGAAAATAACTTATATTTTTTAAGAACGCAATTTTTCTCTCTCAAAAATTCTCTTAGAAAACAAATCAATCTCTCTTCCTTTCTTCAAAAATCAAAATCCCTTAGCAAAAAAATCAGCCTCCCACACAAATGAACAATTCTCCCGTTTTATTTTTTTTCAATACAAAAATCAAAACTCTTCATTTCCTTTTATTTTTTCAAACAAAATCTTCCTAATTCGAAAAAAACCAAAAAAATCAAAACAAATCCCAAAATTCAGAATTTAACATTCATTTTTTTTTTTACTTTTTTACCAACAAAATTTGACTAAAATCTATCCATTTTTTTAAGGAAAAAATCCCCCATTTTGTTCCCAAAACTCCCTTTTTTATTATTTTTATTATCATATTTTAACCAAAAAATAAAGTTTGAAGAAAATTTTCAAAAGTCAGAATTTTTGACTCATTTTTTACTAAAATCCCTGCAAAAATTAATTTTTACCTAAAAATATGTCAAAAAAATGAATTTTGGGCAAAATCGGCGAGACTGGGCGAGCAGGGCCGCTCGCGCGGGGCAACACGCACACCAGAGCACAGGCAACCCCGCGCGCCACCGAAAATTTTTTTTTTAAAATTTTTTTTTGAAAAAGTAAAAATAGAAAAATACAAACAAAGATAAAAAAATAAAGATAAAAATAAAAAATAAAAAATAAAATTAAAGATAAACATTTTAAACGCATTTTGAGACAGACAAAAGAATTTGACAAGAAGATAATCAATTTATACTTTCTTGCCTATGAATTGATCTTTATTTTCATTATTAGATAATCCTAATCTTGGACCGCTTCGGGACCCGGTGTCTACACATATATAATAAACATAAAAAATAATCATTACATGGTATTCATTAAAATCCTTAACATTAAATCATGTTTACATAATCATATATTTCATATGGATCATTATATTTTTTCTAAATTCATATATAGTTTTTAATCATGTAGAGCCTGCCTTTTCAAAGAGGTGGATAATGGGTTGAAACGAGTAGGTACCCGAGGGTACTTTTATACAGAGAGGTCCCACCAGGGATCTAATAAAACACATAGGGATCCACAACAGGAATCCAAAAACAAAGGGCAATCCACAACCGGAATTCCAAACAAAGGGGGATCCACAACCAGAATCCCAAACAAAGGGCTATAGCAACAAAGGACCCTATAAGCATGCTTATCTATTCACGACCCGACGTTGCAGGCTAATTAATCTATTAATCCAATTATTCACATTGTTACATTAAACAATATTAATATAAATTATGTCATAGAATAATCCATACACATATAGTTCATTAAATAAGCTTAATTAACATTATCTGCTAAATAATAATTACATTAATTATTTTACAAATTAATTCCATATATGTATAATCCATTTAATGAGCCAAATAATCATCATTAAATTCACATTTCACATTGCATAATATTTAAATGGGGTAAGCAAATCATTTAACAAATAATGGAAATTTTTAGCATTTGCATAATTTATTTCACCAAATAATTCCATATATGTATAATCTATTTAATAAGCCAAGTAATCATCATTTAATTTATATAACATAACATCAAAAATAACATACACACTCTTAGGAACGGGTGTAAAATGGGATGAAAAATGGACTATATAGTCAAAATAAGGGTTGAGGGACAGCCACACCTGAGGGACAAGCATCCCACATCTGAAGAACGAGTGTCCCTCACCAAATGGGACATGAGGGACATGCTAACCCAAAATAGACCCTGCAGCAACTCTGTTCTACCAAAATAGTTTACAACTTCAAATAAAACCTCCACAATCACATAGAAAACGTCAATTTTGATCAAAATGGTCTTCTGTAAAATTAAACCACAAAATGTTATCTTTCTAATGGCTCAAATTTCAAGTTAATTGGAGCTAAAACCAGGGAGATATGCCCAGATTTGTCTACATTGCTCCAAAGACCCGCCTAGAACATTTAGCTACTGGAATGAGCAATTTTGAGGTGCATAGAGTCCAAAATAAATTATATCTATTTCTACAACATTTTTAGAAAAAGCAGTTCCGGTTCTAACACAATTCAAATCATGCAATTTTGAGTTCTAAATCTTGACTTATTCTTAAAACAGTCATCAATGGTGAATTTGCCCCTTTGTACAGAACTGCACTATATAAATCAATTAACCTAAATTCAACTAATTTTACACAATCAATCCACCAAACTCCACCCAAATCAACATAACACATACACAAATATCTTAGAATATTCAATTTATCAAAAAATGTTCAAAAGCAAAAAAATACACGCAACAGTCCCAAACCTATTTTCCTTTGCTCCTTTAGGCTCACTTAGCACTTTGCTCATTAATCTTTTATTTCCCCTTAGAAGTAGCAGCCTTCTCTTCTACAACCAATTCCAAATTCTGGAATTGAGATTAGAAAACAAATCCCTAAATGTAACTCAAGATCAAAGGATGAAGAGAATCAAATCAAAACCTTACCTTTTACTAGCAAGCTTAACAATTCCACCATAAACCTTGAAATTACTTAAGTTAAGATGAATGGCTGCCTTGGTAAGTTAGAAATGGGATGAAGATGAAGTGAAAGTCCAGCATTTGGACTTGGAATGGCCGGCCATGTGAAATGAGGAAAGGGCAAATCCCACCTCTCAACATTTATTTGTTGGGTTTCATCGGATTAATTCAACATTAACGCAGCGGAATAAAATTGAAACCCGAAACAGGATCCATGTATATTCAATTGATTCAAAAGGAAGAGATAAAGAATTACTAGCCTTTAGAATGAAATAACGCCTTATCTCGGACTATAGGTGCTACTTTGATCATGAACACCCTCTACCGGTATCCACACGCACGAACAAAACGAACAGAACTTCGCAAGGGTGCTAGCTCCCTTATTATGCGAATGGATTTTAAGATTCTTTCTCAAAGAAAAGGTGGCAGGGTTAGCTTTTGATTTTCTTTACAAAGAAGAATAGTAGCTTGTTTTTCCACTTCTTATTCTCTAATATGAAGTTGTACAGCCACTCTAATCTTTATTCCTATTTGAATAACGTGATTAGAGTTTTATTAGGGTTTTACTTCTTTTCTTAACACTGTCTATATATATGTAAATAAGTTTTAAACCCTTAATAATGATATTATCTCTAATTCGAAATTAAGAGATATTTTCAATATATATATATATATATATATATATATATTTCTTATTCAAAATAATAAGAAATATCATATTAATACATATTATTATCTCATATTCAAAATAAGAGATATATATATATGTATATAAATATATATATAAATGTGTAATTTAAAAATTAAATATAAATACCTATATTTATATTTTATTCCGAAATAATCTAATAAAATCCATTTTGTCCATTTTGGTCTTGGTGTGTGACCCAATAGGTTTATATTATGTTGGCAGTGGGCCTAATATCATAATAAGCCCACAAGACATAATTGGTCTCTAGCAAGACATTATGACTACCCAAATAATATAAATATCGTTAGTCCGATTTTAACCTGACAACAAAACATGTTGTTATCCTTTTGTCACACGATATCTTGTTTGAACATAAGTCATGGTCCTTGTCAAACTTAAATTGTTCAAACATATAATTTCTCGATCACTAAGTAGACTGATAAATTCAAATGACATTGATCACACTATCAATTCATTTAAGCACGGCCATGCATTTTATAGTCCTACTTATCGAGGGGCCCAATAGATATCTCTCTCATAAGAGAGGGACAAATCTCTCTCATAAGAAAGGGATAAATTCCATCTTGATTATTCATTTTCCTCTGCATAAATCTCATTATGTCCAATAATAACATTTATAATTATCCGATTAAAGATAACGTTTGATTACGTCAAAACATAATGTTCCTTATGTAGGAAACCATGATAACCTCAAGTCAAAGGATTCAATAACATATCTATTATAAGATCACTTATGACACTATCCCATGAAGTGATCTTATAGTGGGTCTATCCAGTACTTTGTTCTCTAGCAAGTACCTATAGATTTGATTTATATCAACATATATAATCATCCCATGATTATCAATGCAAATCTATACTAGTCTTAATTTATCTTTATGCCCTTTAGTGATAAATGACTAGGGACAACATGAATAACATTGTTATTCATAAACATTACAATAATGTAACATGCTAATAATATTAATGTGAAGAAAACCATTATATAAATGTAAATGTAATGATTACATCAAGGTCCAAATGTTTGGCCTAGGGCATAACCACTAACAATCTCCCACTTACACTAGGCCCAATCATACATATATATAATACCCATTGACCTAGTATGTCCATCATGTTTGGCTTGTGGGAGAGCTTTGGTAAGTGGATCAGCGATGTTATCATCAGTAGGTACTCTGCATATCTTGACGTCTTCTCTCTCAATTATTTCTCTAATGAGATGGAAACGCCTGAGTATATGTTTTGATCTCTGGTGAGATCTAGGCTCCTTAGCCTGTGCAATAGCACCATTGTTATCACAATAAAGATCCATTGGGTTGCTGATACTAGGTACTACTCCCAATTCAGCAACAAATTCCTTAATCCATACTGCTTCTTTAGCTGCATCTGATGCTGCTATATACTCAGCTTCTATTGTAGAATCAGCGACAGTGCTTTGTTTAGAACTTTTCTAGCTTATAGCACCTCTATTTAATACAAACACATATCCTGACTGCGATCTAAAATCATCTTTGTCAGATTGGAAGTTTGCATCTGTATAACCATTTATTACTAGCTCATCTTCCAATCCTCCATATATTAAGAATGCATCCTTAGTTCTTCTTAAGTACTTAAGGATATTCTTAACAGCTATCCAGTGACTTTCACCGGGATCTGACTGGTAACTACTCGTCATGCTCAAAGCATACGATGTAACACCCCCACCGTCGCCCCCGTTGGAAGGGCGCCGGCGGGCGTGCTACCCGACGCTCACTCACACACATACACACATACACTTAGCGGAAGCATACATTCATACATGACATGCATACGGAAATACAGAGGAAATTAAAACTTTAAAGGAATAATAGCTGAACATACAATAACTCACATACATACATATAATCATTCAGCGGAAGCATAAGGCAAAAGATAAAGCGAAGGAATAACTTAATATATAAATATAATAACGTTTACATAACCCAAAATAATATCCAAAACCTTACAGATACATAAGACTACAGGAATAACAAGAATCCAAAATACAGAAGCTGATCCCATAACAAAACTTCTAACTTCTACGTGGCCGACCTTGCAGATGCGCGACTCGAACAGAACCAAACCTGCCACCTGTACAGGAAGGAATCCGTGCACAGCGATAAACGCTTAGTGGGGAGAACACACAAGCAATATGGACGACCATTCACAATGGTCGTCAAGGCATACACACACACAATGGCTAATGCGAACATTCATAATACATATATAATCAGGCTTGCATAGTAAAGGCATTAATTCAAAAACTCACATCCATAACCATATACTTACGTCGAGAATAGGCCAAAACAAACATAATACAATACACGATACAAGTATCATCATGCAGAACTACATACAATATCACATGCATATACCTACCGAGGTATCAAATATCAGTACCTTACCGTGCGAAGTCACATGAGATTTACACATGCAACTGTCATATCCAAGTACCCATACATTAACTGAAAACCCATTCAAATGCGACACAATTACCATATAATAACGTACCCAACTATCATGCTAAGAATACTAGCTATCTAACATACTTTGTCATGCCATACACACACACTAGCCAAAACTCAAGGGACAACATCCAAAGCACCACACTTCCACTGCGCAACTCTAATACATAAAATATCATGCCGAAAACACTCCAATAGTAGAGACCAAAGACATAATCACATAACATCACATTCATAACATCACCATGCGGGAAATACAATCAAATCTTACATACATGCAGCCACAACTGATCCGATCCATATGCTTATATATAATAAAACCATGCTTGAGTCACATATATAAATGCATTAGTCGAATCACATTCAAAGCATTCTAAAACTTATAACACATCACATGACAAGTGCGGATAATTGTGTTAGATATAAAATCATACTTACATAATAAAGACACACATTCCAAAGCCCATAGTCACGTTCATATACATATAAACTAATTCCTCAAATCATTATTATGCTCATTTAGATATCACATTCTTATAGTTATTTCAAAGCAAAACAAAATAGCGAAGCACCTGCTGACTCACAATAGTGGATAACGAGTGTACGAACAGTACTTTACGGGTACCAACCGGCCAAAGGGTACCTTACAGGTACGAATCGAAAAATAACATCATTTTCCACATTCGAAAACATTTTAACGAAAGGGGATCTTAAACAAGATCCATTCACACTAAAGGTTCGCGAGGAACCAAATAGGGACCTGATCAGGGTCCAAACGTTCAAAGGGCTGCAACTAAAGAGACTCTATTAGGCATGCCTAACTATCCACTAGACTGACTCTCGCAGGCCATGCGTAATACAAATCATGTCTCACATCATGGCACATAATTTAACATATTACATTCATATAATTCATAACATTGTCCATGCATAATACATCCAATTATATTAATATACTTCATAAAATAGTCCAAGTATAAACCTAAAGGCATCACAAGTTCGGAATTCAAACATTGGAATCACAAAAGAAAACTCAATTTTTGGAAACCGGGGAGTGTCGCGGTCGCGACGGATGTCGCGCTCGCGACAGAGGCGACTTGGCCCAGGTCGCGATCACGGTAACCTTCGCGATCTCGTGAGGGAACTATACACATCTCACTGTCGGGCTCGCGACAGTGAGCTGCTATCCCGATCTGTTACGCTCGCGCTCGACAGCGCGCTCACGACAGAGGATCGCCCAATTCAAAACGGCAGTCAAGCGCCCTGTCTGTCATGGCCGGACTTGTACCCTAAAAGAATTAATCTATTTTGGCATGTGTGTGTGATTGGATGTGAGTTTTGGGACTAAATTGAATGAAGGCAGGATTTAATTAAAAGAAAGAAGTATTGTTAAGGGTTTAAATGGTAATTATGAATGAATACTAAGCATGAGTTAAAGGCTGATTAGCTAGTTTAATGAAGGATTAATTAAGAATAAAATAACTTGATTTAATGGAAAGAGGAGGCAGATTTGAGGAAGTGGTTTTCGTGTGGCTTCTTGAGAGGATGCCACCTACACCTTTGCATACAAGAGTGAGTTAAGGGAAGGGAAGAGTTTCATTTATGTAATCTAGCAATTTTCTGTGTTCTTCTCTTTTCTTTCTTACGTGGGAGTGAGTGTTAAAGAAGGGTAAGCATATTGATGTTAAGTTGCTCAAGAATTAAGGGTTAAACCTAAGAGGTAAGTGAATAAGTGCATATTCTCATCTTCTACTCTTTCTTTTTGGTTGAGCTGGTTTGGATGGGATATTATTGGTTTGAGTTTGAGCTTGAACATCTGTGTTGTTTTTGTTAGTTGAAGAAGTGAAAAGAGATAAGGGAAAGGCTGTAATCGGCGAGCCGAGCGTCCGTCGAAATTAGGAGCTAAGGCAACGAGGTTTGGGAACAAACCCTAAATGTGTGAAATTGAATGATTTGTATTGGTTAAAAAGGGCCTTTGATATGAGCTGTATGTGTATGTGATAATGTGTTTAGTGAATGAATTGCTTGAGAGCATGTATGCTATGTGTGAGGTGAAATTGATTATAACTTGTGCTAAAGATGAGTGCCAAAAAAAGAAGGGAAAATCAGGTATGTGCTAATTGATCATGTGGTTGATGTATTTGGGTTGATTGCTAAAAGTGAGAATGAGATTTGAAGTCTTAATGAGAAGGAAGAAATGGACTGAAAAACATAACCATGTTATGGTGTTTTTGCATAGGTCACGGTGAAAATCAAATCCATTGTGACCGTGAAGTATGCTTGAGTTCAATTCTGCCTAGTGGATTTTGGTATGTCACGGTGACAATGAGATTCATTGTGACCGTGAGGTACCCAGGAAGGCATTCTGTTTTGCAAAGTGAGAATATGTCGCGGTGACAATGAGATTCATTGTGACCGTGACATACCCTCAAGTTGCATTCTGCCGAGAGTTGGGAACATGTCACTGTGATAATGAAATTGATTGTGACCGTGACATGCCCCTAGTTTGCATTCTGTTTTGGACTTCAATATGTCACGGTGACAATGGAATTCATTGTGACCGTGACCCACCCTGTTTTGGCAATATGATCCTAATGTGTTTGGCCATTCAAATGGCAAGGCTTTGAGATGAAATGAAAGACAACATGAGTAAGTATTGTATGTGTGTTAAGTGATCTATAAATGCATACAAACATGGTGATTTCTGAATATGATAAGTTATGTGAATATTAAATGTGAAGATTGAATTTGAAAGCATACTGAATATGCAAGTGAAATGTTAGCTATGTGCTAATGCAAATGTGTAAAGTGAAAAGTGAATTGAATAATTTGTTAATAACTTAAGCCTGCGAGTCAAGTAGTGGATAGTTAGGCATGCCTATAGGGTCAAGTGCTGCAGCCCCATGCGTTAAATGTGTCTGATTCCATGGGAATCACAATGCGAATAATCCTTGCTGGATTTTCTTATATGTAGAATAATGTGATGTACCAGAAGGTACTAATGTGATGTGAAGTACCAGAAGGTACTAATGTGTAAAAGTAGTCTCGATGAGATTACTGGTACCTGAGAGGTACCGATGCGATACCCGTTATCCGCGTCATTGAGTTGCAGGCAAAAAGGCTAATAGGCTAATCGGCTAATCAGTTAATTAAATAATAAACAGAAGTGACTATGATACAAGAAAGTACAGACATATGAATAAGTGATTGATGCTTTATGATTGAATATAGTAATGGACAAAACTATGCTTGAAATGGTTCATGCTTTAATAATGATTGTTCTGGCATGTCTACTAATGTGCAATGTATGATATCTCTGATGCATGATAAGTTATTTGCTATATGAGTTCCCCACTAAGCGTTATCGGTTAGCATGGATTTACTCTAATCCGTGCAGGTACGGACGAGAGGTGACTGAAGGACGTCCCCCGCATTTTGGTACGGTCAACAATAGGAAGTGAATAGCGTAGGCTTGGGGATTGTTATTTTGGGATTTTTGTATAAGCTTTTTGTACGGTTAAAATGTGTAAAGAATATGTAAAGGCATGTAATAATGTATAATCTGGAATGTAACCTCTCTTATGTATGTATGTCATATAAATAGCTAGGCATGTGATGCATGAGATAAGATAATATGCGATGAAATTTTACAATTCAGGTTAAGCATGCGTTCTGTTGTGTGTGTGCGGCCTTCTCTAACTAAGATTAGCTGAGCTAATCTGTCATTAGGGAACGGGCGTCACAAGTTGTGGTATCAGAGCCTAGGTTTAGTCTTTTCTGGGAATTGGGTAGATAAGATGTGTATAGTTTGTTGACCTAATGCGGAAGTCCTTGTTTAATCTGTGTAGTAAGATGGATTCTGGAAGGCATACCGGTGAGGAATCTGCCGAAAGTGTGAATCCTCGTGAAGCTGAGGTGACAGGGTCTGGGCAGTCTAGATCGGTTGGCTATGGGAATGAGATTCCGTTTGGGCCTATGGAAGCTATGATGAAAATGACACAAGACATGGCGAGAGTAATGGAACGTATGATGGCGCCAAGAGCCCCAATAGAATCTTTGAGAAAGCATGGTTTGGAGGAATTTCATGGAACAAGGTTAGATGAGTCAGAAAAAGCAGAGTACTGGATTGAGAAGGTGGAGAGGATTCTTAAGGAGATATGATGTCCTCCAGATCAGTGGGTTGAATGTGTGGAGTCATTACTCCAAGGTCCTGCATATGATTGGTGGAAGCTGGTCCTGCAGAATCCGATGCTTCTTGAACCATTAAACTGGGAGTTCTTTGAAAAAGAATTCAAGAACAAGTATATTACTAAAGCACATCGAGAGGCAAACTGGAAGAAGTTTTTGAGTTTGAGACAGAGAACCATGACAGTGGCGGAATATGAAGCAGAATTCTGTCGCTTATGCAAGTATGCGCCAAAAGGTGTTTTGACCAATGTGTTGCGATGTCAACAATTTGAGGAAGGGTTGATTGAGGAAATTAAAGCATTGCTGATTTCTCTAATAATGGAGCAGAATATAAGTTATTATCGTATTGTTCAAGCAGCTTTGAGAGCTAAAAGGACTTTTGGAGCTCAAAGAGAATGGAGACAAAGGAAGAATGCAAGTAGAGGTGGTTCCCAGACGGGGAAATGATGACGAGATTCTCATGTGGCATCATCGGCGGAATCAGGGTTCAGTTCTACAGCGAGAGGTAAGAAGCGTGGCGCTCCCTCAGCATTTGGTTCGGGAAGAGGAACATTTGGTAACAAAAGTGAGGTTCATGAGTGTCCTCATTGTGGTAAGAGGCATAGAGGAGAATGCTGGAGAGTGACGGGTGCTTATTTTATATATAGAAGCACTGAGCATTTCCTTGCTAATTACCCGAATACTTATGAGATGTTAGGAAATCAGCAAGAGCAGAGTAGGGGTGGTTCAAATTTATCTTCTACTAATAGAGGAAGAGGAAGAGGACGTGGCAGAGGTAGTCAGTCCAGGGGTGCAGTCGATTATGAGATTGTGGATAGACCTGATGCGGCTCCAGTGCGGGCTTATGCTATGAGGACACGAGAGGATCAGGATGCGCCTGAAGTGATAGCAGGTACTATTCTACTTTGTGGTGTGGAAATATTTGCACTTATTGATCCTGGCTCAACTCATTCATATGTGTGTGATAAAAAGATATGTGAAAAGATGCCTAAAGTTGAATGTTTAAAATATGATATATGTGTGTCTAGCCCTTTGGGAGGTAATGTTAATGTGAACAGAGTGTATAGAAACTGTGCATTAGATGTTCAAGGTAGTGTGTTTCCAGCGGATTTGATTGAACTACCATTTGATGAGTTTGATTTGATTTTGGGTATGGATTGGTTAACTAAGTATGATGCGGATGTTAAGTGTAAGAAGAAAATGGTTGTACTCAGTGATGGTAAGGGGAACAGAGCGACGGTGAGAGGGGTGTGCACTAATCCTCTTGTAAATGTGATATCTGCCATGCAAGCCTGTCGATGTATGAGAAAAGGATGTGAAGTTTATCTAGCTCTGGTGTTGGACAGTAAGAGAGAACATGTGAAGATGCAAGAGATACCAATAATCAGAGAGTTTTCTGACGTGTTTCCTGAAGAATTGAGCGGTGTACCACCGATAAGAGAAGTTGAGTTATCGATTGATGTGGCACCAGGAACTGTACCCGTATCTAAGGCGCCGTATAGAATGGCTCCAATTGAATTGAAGGAGTTGAAGGGACGCTTGCAAGAATTGTTAAACAGGGGTTTTATTAGACCTAGTGTTTCTCCTTGGGGAGCACCAGTGTTATTTGTTAAGAAGAAAGATGGTACAATGAGAATGTGCATTGATTATCGACAGTTGAATAAAGTGACAGTAAAGAATCGATATCCTTTACCTCGGATTGAAGACTTGTTTGATCAGTTAAGAGGAGCAAGTGTATTCTCAAAAATTGACTTACGTTTAGGCTATTATCAGTTGCAAGTAAAGAAAGAAGATGTACCTAAGACTGCATTTAGAACTCGTTATGGGCATTATGAGTTTCTGGTAATGCCATTCGGGTTAACCAATGCGCCAGCTGCATTTATGGATTTAATGAATCGGGTGTTCAGACCGTACTTGGATCAGTTTGTGGTAATGTTCATAGACGACATTCTGGTTTATTCAAGAAATGAGAAGGAACATGAACAGCATTTGAGAGTTGTACTTCGAACTTTGCAAGAACATCAACTGTATGCCAAATTAAGTAAGTGTGAGTTCTGGCTCAAAGAGGTATCATTTCTAGGTCATGTGATCTCATCTGAAGGGATTAAAGTGGATCCGACTAAGATAGAAGCAATTGTGAATTGGAAACCGCCTAAGAATGTACTGGAGGTTCGCAGTTTCTTAGGGTTGGCTGGATACTACAGAAGGTTTGTGAAAGGATTTTCAGTAATAGCTTCACTGTTGACAAGATTGCTACGTAAAGGAGTGAGATATGAGTGGTCTGAAAGATGTCAAGCGAGTTTCGATCAGTTGAGGAAGGTGTTAGTAGAAGCACCGATTCTTACACAGCCTATGATTGGTAAAGAGTATGTATTGTATACCGATGCTTCAGGTGTCGGATTGGGTTGGGTATTGATGCAAGAAGGGAAGGTGATAGCATATGCGTCAAGGCAATTGAAACCGCACGAACAGAACTATCCGACTCATGACTTGGAGTTGGCAGCAGTAGTGTTTGCTTTAAAGATTTGGCGACATTACTTGTATGGTGAGAAGTGTAGAATTTACACTGATCACAAGAGTTTGAAATACCTGCTTACACAGAAGGAATTGAACCTGAGACAGCGAAGATGGCTAGAATTGTTTAAGGATTATGATTGTATTGTAGACTATCACCCGGGAAAAGCTAATGTAGTGGCCGATGCTTTGAGCAGGAAATCAATTTCAGCATTACAGTTAAAGCAGATTGAATGGAGGTTTTCTGCAGACGGAGCTTTATTGGCACAGTTGAAAGTGAGACCGGTCTTGAGATATGAGATAATAGCTGCTCAGAGAACTGATGTGAGGTTGCAACAAGTTTTGCAGTCAGTTGGTGATTTAGACAAGACTGACTATTCAGTGAATGAGGAAGGAGTACTACTGTATAAGAATAGAATGTGTGTGGCAACCGATAAAGAATTAAAGAAGAAATTGATGCATGAGGCTCATAATACAATTTTCACTATGCATCCAGGTGGAAATAAGATGTATCAAGATATGAAACGGTTGTATTGGTGGCCTGGGATGAAGAAGGATGTAGTGGAATATGTGTCTAAGTGCCTTGTCTGTCAACAAGTCAAAGCGGAGCATCAAGTGCCTCAAGGGATGTTGCATCCACTCCCTATTCCACAATGGAAATGGGATAATATCACGATGGATTTTGTTACTGGATTGCCTCTGACCTCAAGACAACAAGACGCAGTATGGGTTATTATGGACAGGTTTTCGAAATCAACTCACTTTATACCAGCTCGGATGGATTATTCTATGGAAAAGTTGGCTGAATTGTATGTAAGAGAAATTGTCCGATTGCATGGGATACCTTTGTCTATTGTTTCTGATGGAGATCCCATATTCACTTCTAAGTTTTGGAGGAGCTTGTAAGCGGCTTTGGGTACGAAATTGAACTTCAGTACTGCTTTCCATCCACAAACCGATGGACAATCGGAAAGAATTATTCAGGTTTTGGAAGATTTGATGCGAGCATGTGTTTTGAATTTCTCTAAGAGTTGGGATAAGTATCTTCCACTTATGGAATTTGCTTATAACAACAGTTATCAGACCAGTATTGGTATGGCATCGTATGAAGTCCTGTATGGAAGGAAATGTCGTTCACCGATTTGTTGGACAGAGTTGAATGAGAGCAGAGTCATAGGGCCAGATTTGGTTCGTGATACAGAAGAGAAAGCTAAGATAATACAGCAAAGATTGAAAGCAGCAAGTGATAGACAGAAGTCGTATGCTGATTTGAAAAGAAGGGACATTGAATTTAGTGTAGGCGATAAAGTGTTTCTGAAAGTGTCTCCTTGGAGGAAGGTACTGCGATTTGGTAAAAAGGGGAAGTTGAGTCCAAGATTTATTGGGCCATATGAAGTGCTTGAAAGAGTAGGTTCAGTAGCTTATCGATTGGCTTTGCCTCCGGCTTTGGCTAAGCTACATGATGTGTTTCATGTGTCCATGTTGAGGAGATATAGGTCAGATGATTCCCATGTGTTACCTATATACGAAGTGGAAGTGCAGTCTGATTTCACCTATGATGAGAAGCCAATAGTGATTTTAGTAAGAGAAGTAAGGCAACTTCGGAATAAGCAGATACCACTTGTGAAAGTGCTCTGGCAACACCATGGTGTTGAAGAGGCAACTTGGGAACCAGAAGCGGCTATGCGAGAGCAGCATCCACAACTGTTCCACTCAGGTATGAATTTCGAGGACGAAATTCTTTAAGAAGGGGAGAGTTGTCATGGCCGGACTTGTACCCTAAAAGAATTAATCTATTTTGGCATGTGTGTGTGATTGGATGTGAGTTTTGGGACTAAATTGAATGAAGGCAGGATTTAATTGAAAGAAAGAAGTATTGTTAAGGGTTTAAATGGTAATTATGAATGAATACTAAGCATGAGTTAAAGGCTGATTAGCTAGTTTAATGAAGGATTAATTAAGAATAAAATAACTTGATTTAATGGAAAGAGGAGGCAGATTTGAGGAAGTGGTTTCCATGTGGCTTCTTGAGAGGATGCCACCTACACCTTTGCATGCAAGAGTGAGTTAAGGGAAGGGAAGAGTTTCATTTGTGTAATCTAGCAATTTTCTGTGTTCTTCTCTTTTCTTTCTTACGTGGGAGTGAGTGTTAAAGAAGGGTAAGCATATTGATGTTAAGTTGCTCAAGAATTAAGGGTTAAACCTAAGAGGTAAGTGAATAAGTGCATATTCTCATCTTCTACTCTTTCTTCTTGGTTGAGCTGGTTTGGATGGGATATTATTGGTTTGAGTTTGAGCTTGAGCATCTGTGTTGTTTTTGTTAGTTGAAGAAGTGAAAAGAGATAAGGGAAAGGCTGTAATCGGCGAGCCGAGCGTCCATCGAAATTAGGAGCTAAGGCGACGAGGTTTGGGAACAAACCCTAAATGTGTGAAATTGAATGATTTGTACTGGTTAAATAGGGCCTTTGATATGAGCTGTATGTGTATGTGATAATGTGTTTAGTGAATGAATTGCTTGAGAGCATGTATGCTATGTGTGAGGTGAAATTGATTATAACTTGTGCTAAAGATGAGTGCCAAAAAAAGAAGGGAAAATCAGGTATGTGCTAATTGATCATGTGGTTGATGTATTTGGGTTGCTTGCCAAAAGTGAGAATGAGATTTGAAGTCTTAATGAGAAGGAAGAAATGGACTGAAAAACATAACCATGTTATGGTGTTTTTGCATAGGTCACGGTGACAATGAAATCCATTGTGACCGTGAAGTATGCTTGAATTCAATTCTGCCTAGTGGATTTTGGTATGTCACGGTGACAATGAGATTCATTGTGACCGTGAGGTACCCAGGAAGGCATTCTGTTTTGCAAAGTGAGAATATGTCGCGGTGACAATGAGATTCATTGTGACCGTGACATACCCTCAAGTTGCATTCTGCCGAGAGTTGGGAACATGTCACGGTGATAATGAAATTGATTATGACCGTGACATGCCCCCAGTTTGCATTCTGTTTTGGACTTCAATATGTCACGGTGACAATGGAATTCATTGTGACCGTGACCCACCCTGTTTTGGCAATATGATCCTAATGTGTTTGGCCATTCAAATGGCAAGGCTTTGAGCTGAAATGAAAGACAACATGAGTAAGTATTGTATGTGTGTTAAGTGATCTATAAATGCATACAAACATGGTGATTTCTGAATATGATAAGTTATGTGAATATTAAATGTGAGATTGAATTTGAAAGCATACTGAATATGCAAGTGAAATGTTAGCTATGTGCTAATGCAAATGTGTAAAGTGAAAAGTGAATTGAATAATTTGTTAATAACTTAAGCCTGCGAGTCAAGTAGTGGATAGTTAGGCATGCCTATAGGGTCAAGTGCTGCAGCCCCATGCGTTAAATGTGTCTGATTCCATGGGAATCACAATGCGAATAATCCTTGCTGGATTTTGTTATATGTGGAATAATGTGATGTACCAGAAGGTACTAATGTGATGTGAAGTACCAGAAGGTACTAATGTGTAAAAGTAGTCTCGATGAGATTACTGGTACCTGAGAGGTACCGATGCGATACCCGTTATCCGCATCATTGAGTTGCAGGCAAAAAGGCTAATAGGCTAATCGGCTAATCAGTTAATTAAATAATAAACAGAAGTGACTATGATACAAGAAAGTACAGACATGTGAATAAGTGATTGATGCTTTATGATTGAATATAGTAATGGACAAAACTATGCTTGAAATGGTTCATGCTTTAATAATGATTGTTCTGGCATGTCTACTAATGTGTAATGTATGATATCTCTGATGCGTGATAAGTTATTTGCTATATGAGTTCCCCACTAAGCGTTATCGCTTAGCATGGATTTACTCTAATCCGTGCAGGTACGGACGAGAGGTGACTGAAGGACGTCCCCCGCATTTTGGTACGGTCAACAATAGGAAGTGAATAGCGTAGGCTTGGGGATTGTTATTTTGGGATTTTTGTATAAGCTTTTTGTACGGTTAAAATGTGTAAAGAATATGTAAAGGCATTTAATAATGTATAATCCGGAATGTAACCTCTCTTATGTATGTATGTCATATAAATAGCTTGGCATGTGATGCATGAGATAAGATAATATGCGATGAAATTTTACAATTCAGGTTAAGCATGCGTTCTGTTGTGTGTGTGCGGCCTTCTCTAACTAAGATTAGCTGAGCTAATCTATCATTAGGGAACGGGCGTCACACTGTCACGCTCGAGATAGAGGCTCTGCTGCACGGCTCGACAGCGATCTCGAATGCATGCGAGGGTTGCTTTCACCGGGCTCTGTCGCGACCTCGTGACAACGTCGCGCTCACGATAGAGTCGTGAATTTCAACCCTTACACAAGAAATCTTTAGAAAAACCCAACTTCACAATACCCAAATCTCAAACCAAACATCAAAACATCCACTTACCTCATCTCCAGCAAGCCACACATCATTGACAACATAAGACACAACATCCATACCAAGAATTCCAAATAAATCATGCCACTAACAATATCCATTTACACAATCTATAATAACAACACTATTCGTCATTCATCTCAATCGCACCCATGTTAATATGCATTCATACATATGGTACATCATGCTTAGGTTACTCATGAGATCAACACTTATTAATACTCATCCATATGCCATCCTTCACAAAGTTATATCTATTATTATTTACTAAATAGATCACCAATCTTAATCATACTCATAAGTTTTCCTAAAGACAACTACTTATATAGTCATTTAATTACCCTAAACATGCATAATAAGCTAAGGGGAAGGGTAGGGGATTGATCCGGGTGAACCATGGGCTCAAAAATAAAGAAGAAAGGCTTCTCGTGACGGAGGCTCACCACAGATACCTTAAAAGACTGCTTTACGCCCCCCACTTGTATTGCCTAAATCAACCTCTAAACCTCATTTTTAGCCAAACCTTCCTCTTAACAAATGTTCCCTAGGATGTTAACGTTCAAATGCAACAAATGTCAGATCAAAAGGACATCTATAACTCCAGATATGACCTAAACAACCTATACTGCTCAAATAACCCGACACAAATAGAGACACTACGGTTTTATCCAAATTTCAGGGTGTTCAAGCAAGCATTAGCCCAAGGCTATTTCTAGGTCATTTAAAGACATGTAAGTCATGGTTCTAATGGCTCACGAATCATACGATTGCGAGTTCTAAAACTCTACTTATGACAAAAACAATACACGGAGGTCAAATAAAAACAGAACAGAATTGCCAAAACTCATGCATTTCAATGCCAACCCTCATATACATTTATCTCAATCAATAACATGGATTACTAACACATTTACCCAAATTAATTCATGCATAAACTCATATCAAAGCACTCAAATTTATGAAAAACAAACACAACACGAACTCATAATCCAAGGAGAATTAGGCAAAGACAACTCAAACTCAAATGTAGAAATCAAAGCTCCCAAACACTTGCATGCACTCAAACACACTCCCAAACCTGGAATGAAGCTTCACTCTTCAACCTCCAAGAGCCCACTTTCTCTTTTCCTTTAAGCTTGCTCTTGAAACCCAAAGCTTGCACAAAACCAAAACCCACAATTACTTTTCCAAAAACCCCAACTTAAATAAAACCAAAGAAGAAGAAGAAGAAGGAGAGGAAACAAAATCCAAACACAAGAACCCTAAAACCCCAACTTACCTCTTCAATCTTGCTCTACAATCCAACCAAAACATACCAAGGATCTTGCAAGACACCAGCCAATAAGAAAGGAGATGGAGTAGAGGATGAACAAGGAAAAGAGAGAAGAAAACCGAGAAAGAGAGGAGAGAGGGACGTGAGGCAGATTTTCCTTTCCCTCTTTTCTCTTTCTTTTCCCTTTTCATTAATTGCTCCACCTACTCATTCCACTTGGCAACTTCCTATAGGACCAATAATCCCACTTTTGACTTATTTCTCCTTGCACCATACACAATACACACACTAGCACCTCTTACAATAATATCTTCAAGGCACCAAACTTAAGTCACACCCTAACATTTCCTTATAAACCACTTATCTTCCAAGGCACCATACCTCCCAACCCACACTTTAAAACCTCTTAACCCACTTATATCCTACTTCCATACACTACAAGCACACTCTAACATTTCTCTTCTTAACATACTTAATTAATTATTTTATAATTAAATCCTTATTATCCAATTTTCCTCAAGCATAAATTACTGAAATACCCTTAAATTCCCGACTTAGCATACAAATTCCGACTAGGGCCATTTTGGGTTGTTACATACGAAACATCTGGTCGAGTGCATAACATGGCATACATGATTGATCCTATAGCCGATGCATAAGGAATCTTATTCATGCGATCTCGCTCATCAGATGTCATTGGACATTGAGTCTTGCTAAGAGTAATGCCATGAGACATTGGCAAAAATCCTCTTTTGGAATTTTGCATACTGAATGTATTTAGCACCTTATCTATATAAGTGCTTTAACTCAGACCAATTATCCTTTTAGATCTATCCCTATAGATCTTAATCCCAAGGATATAAGCAGCTTCGCCCAAATCTTTCATTAAAAAAGATTTCCCTAACCATTCTTTTGTCTTTTGCATGATAGGGATGCCATTTCCAATGAGTAATATGTCATCGACATATAACACAAGAAACATCACAGCGCTCCCACTAACCTTCTTGTATACACAAGGTTCATACTCATTTTTTATAAACCCAAACTCAATGACTATTTCATCAAAACGAAGATTCCAGCTCCAAGAAGCTTGCTTCAATCCATAAATGGATCATTGCAGCTTACATACCTTCTTAGAATTCTCAGGATGGACAAAACCCTCAGGTTGTGTCATGTACACATCCTTAAGTAAGTTTCCATTAAGAAATGCTGTTTTGACATCCATTTGCCATATCTCATAGTCATAATATGCAGTAATGGCAATAAGAATTCTTATTGATTTAAGCATTGCAACTGGTGAAAAGGTTTTATCATAGTCAATACCATGAGTTTGTTTGAACCCTTTCGCAACGAGTCTTGCTTTAAAGGTATTTACTTTGCCATCCATGTCGGTTTTCTTTTTGAAAACCCATTTGCACCTAATGGTTTTAATTCCTTCAGGTGGATCAATCAAGTTCCAAACTTGATTATCATACATGGATTGCATCTCGGACTTCATGGCTTCTAGCCATTTTTGAGATTCCGGATCTGACACGGTATCTTGATAGGTAGTAGGCTCATCTTGATCTATGAGCATTACTTCATGACTATCTATCATGAGAAATCCATATCTCTCGGGTTGAAGTCGTATCCTATCAGATCTACGTGGTACTTGTGTAACAGGTACAGGTTCCACAATAGGTTGTGAAACTTGTTGAGTTTCCACCAATGGTTCAATGTTTTCTTGTGGTTCTTGAATTTCTTCAAGTTGTACTTTACTCCCACTGGTTCTTTTAGAAATAAATTCTTTTTCTAGAAAGACACCATATCGAGCAACAAACACTTTGTTCTCAGAGGGATTATAAAAGTAATATCCTTTAGTTTCCTTAGGATATCCCACAAAAAGACATTTATCATATTTTAGTGCTAATTTATCTGAGACCTGTCGTTCGACGTAAGCCTCACATCCCCAAATCTTTAAAAAAGACAAATTAGGAATTTTCCCAGTCCATATCTCATATGGTGTCTTTTCAACAGCTTTAGATGGAACTCAATTCAAAGTGAATGCGGCTGTTTCTAATGCATAATCCCAAAAGAATAATGGAAGATCTGTTTGACTCATCATAGATTGAACCATATCTAATAAAGTTCGATTCCTCCTTTCAGATACACCATTCCATTGTGGTGTTCCTGGTGGAGTCAATTGTGAAACAATTCCACAATCTCTTAGATGATTATCAAACTCTTGGCTCAAATATTCCCTACCTCGATCAGATCGAAGTGCTTTAATAGTTTTACCAAGTTGATTTTGTACTTCATTTTGAAAGGTTCTAAACATTTCAAATGATTCATGTTTATGTTTCATTAGATAGACATAGCCATATCTACTAAAATCATCTGTAAATGTAATGAAGTAATGAAATCCTGCCCTGGCATTTATGCTTAATGGGCAACATACATCAGAATGTACAAGGCCTAATAAGTCAATGGCCCTTTCACTATATCTAGTAAAAGGATCCTTTGTCATCTTGCCCAATAAACAAGATTCACAATTTTCAAATGATTCAAAATCAAATGATTGCAAAAGTCCATCTGAATAGAGTTTAGCTATGCGTTTCTCATTTATATGACCAAGGCGACAATGCCATAAATATGTTGAATTTAAATCATTTGGTTTGGATTTCATTGTAGTTATGTTATAAATATCATGATTATTGGATGTTTATAGGTTTAGGACATAAAGCCCACAATATGAATCAGCAAGACCATAAAGCATATCATCATAATAAATAGAACATTTCTTATTCTTAATAAGAAAAGAAAAACCTTCATCATCCAAACTTGAAACTGAAATAATATTCCTACTTAAACTAGGAACATAATAGCAATTGTTCAAAACTAACAAAAGCCCATTGGGCAAAGTCAATTCATAAGATCCTACAGCTAGAGCAGCAACTTTTGCTCCATTCCCAACTCGTAGGTCCACTTCACCCCTTTTCAGTTGCCTACTCTTTTTAAGTCCCTGCACATTTGTACAAATATGAGATCCACATCCAGTATCTAATACCCAGGAATTAGAAGTAGATAAGTTAATCTCTATAACATAAATACCTGAAGGAGTAGCCTCACCACTCTTCTTCTTCTTTAATTCTTCCAAGTAAAGCTTGCAGTTCCTCTTCCAATGACCAGGTTCATTGCAGTGGAAGCAAACTCCCTCCTTTGGAGGTTTAGCCTTGGGCTTGGGTTTGGGCTTACCACCAACATTTGCCTTAGCCTTAGCCTTAGCCTTACCCTTGACTTTCATGCCTTTCCCTTTGTTGACCATCAGAACATGGCCAGGCTTCTTACTGATGCTTTGCTTAGCTGTTTTGAGCATGGCATGCAGTTCAGCTATAGACTTCTCCATGTTATTCATATTGTAGTTCATGACGAAATGGTCATAACTATCAGGCAATGAATTAAGGATCAAATCCGTTGCCAGTTCCAAACTGAGGGGAAATCCAAGCCTCTCAAGGTGATCAATATAGCCCTTCATTTTTAAAACATGAGAGCTAACTGAAGAACCTTCAGCCATCTTGCAAGAATGCAAAGCTTTGGTAGTCTCATACCTTTCTTGCCTAGCCTGCTGTTGAAATGCTTGCTTGAGATGAGTACTCAACTCATAAGCCTCCATGTTTTCCAGATGCTTCTGAAGCTCTAGAGCCATGGTAGCTAACATGAGACAGCCAACATCAACAGAATCATCAACATGTTTTCTGTATTTCTCTTTGATTGCTCTTATGGCATCAGTAGGTGGCTCATTGGGAATAGGCTCATCCAGCACATACAATTTCCTTTCTTGCTTAAGGACAATCCTCAAGTTTCTGAACCAGTCAGGGAAGTTTGTGCCAGTTTCCTTAAGTTTGTCCTTCTCAAGTACTGATCGCAGTGACATAGTAGAAGTATTATTTGATGCCATTAATCTACAAACATGCAAGATAAACAATATAAGTACCAATTTCATTTTAGGTTTTCTTATAAACTCCCACTAAAATAATAACTCTCATTAATAATTACAATAATTATAATAATTTAGTGGGCTAAGATCCATATTTCACTTAACTCTAAGTCAGCTTTGGCATGACGCTTAAAGTTAAGTTATTTAGGTAGGTAGCTCATTTATCAATTATATCTTATTTAACTCTTAGATCATTTATGGGATTTTGACATCATATGTCCCGGCATGTTATAATCCCATCTTATGCCCTTAAGCCCAAAACCGTTTTGATAGCCTAATTAAGTCTAACCATTTTAAACATATGAGTAGACCATTACTCATCCTGCCTTATTAGGATAACTTAATGCGCTTCGCTTTGGCAGAACCCACATTTTGGTGATCTTAGTCTTGACAGGTGTTTAATAATGGGTGGCATATGACTTAAAATTATGGTGAGGGATTTAATTTTAACTTATGATGTCTAATTATTTATATACATCATGCATCAATTCATACATGCCATCTCATACACATATATACACATTCATCGCATCACATACTAAGAACATATGCATAATATATATAAAACCGTGTCATAGCATGGCCAAATCTATATTGATCCTCATAAGCCAATATGAAGATCAAAGGTCAATCCTAGGTGTGAAAAATGGACTTGATAAAATCTTCCATCTTGCACCTCCATCGCCATGGATTTGGATTGATCTCCATTGTTGCTCTTCATCTTCATTACAATAATAATACAAAGATATTTTACTACAACTATTGAATAAAATAAAGATTACAACAAAAATAACAACACGCATGTCATATTTAAAAATTACAAACCCTTAAAATAGATAAAATAAAATTCATCCACAAAAAGGTTCAATTGGCCATGCTATGCACCATGCAAAGACATCATACATAAACATAATAAATCATATTTATTTCATATCATGCATAATATACCTTATTTCATAAATTGATATATTAAAATTACTGAGTGATAATTATGAACGAAATATAAGGCACTACGAAGAGGTAGCACGGCTGCCCCGCTGGCCGGTCAGCGGGTGGGGTTAAGGGGCAGCGCCCCGCGAAACTTTTTAATATTGTCAATCATATTAACAATTTTCTGCCCAAAAAACCCTATTCTGTATGTATGAGAAAGCAATTCTGTTGATCATATCAGCCATCGTTTAATCATGTTAAACAATTTAATATATACAGAATACCACCAATAAATAATTATCCAATAATCATTTAAAAGAGGCTACGTAAATAGCTGCACGAGTTGTGCTCATGAGCACGAGTCGTGCTTACAAGCACGCCAGTATAGCCACACGGGAGCACGACTACATTAGTCGTGCTTGAGCAAGACAGCACGAGTCGTGCTCATGAGCACGGCAGCACGGCGGAATGCAAGAATCCCTTATGTGAGCACGAGTCTCTAATGTCCGACTCGTGCTCATGAACAATTTCATTAAGCTGTCTTCTATAAACCCTATTCTCTATCGTAAAATTAAATGATTTTGATCAAATCAGCAATCGTTTAACAGACACAGAATAGGATCATTGAAAATTTCGTATTAAACACGTTAATACCACAAGTTAATCTCATTAACATAATCAATTAACACATAATTGAATTCGTAGCCCTTAGAAAACAAGATTACATTTTTAACAATGAAAACAGTAATCAAAACCAGTGTATCAACATACATTCCAACTGAATCGAATATATACATATAACATACATATAAGTTTGAATCAATCGAATATACAAGTGGCTCCGATACCACTGTTGGGTTTCATCGAATTAATTCAACATTAATGCAGCGGAATAAAATTGAAACCCGAAACAGGATCCATGTATATTCAATTGATTCAAAAGGAAGAGATAAAGAATTACTAACCTTTAGAATGAAATAGCGCCTTATCTCGGACTATAGGTGCTGCTTTGATCACGAACACTCTCTACCGGTATCCACATGCACGAACAAAACGAACAGAACTTCGCAGGGGTGCTAGCTCCCTTACTATGCGAATGGATTTTAAGATTCTTTCTCAAAGAAAAGGCGGCTGGGTTAGCTTTTGATTTTCTTTTCAAAAAAGAATGGTAGCTTGTTTTTCCACTTCTTATTCTCTAATATGAAGTTGTACAGCCACTCTAATCTTTATTCCTATTTGAATAACGTGATTAGAGTTTTATTAGGGTTTTACTTCTTTTCTTAACACATATCTATATACATGTAAATAAGTTTTAAACCCTTAATAATGATATTATCTCTAATTTAAAATTAAGAGATATTTTCATTATATATATATATATATATATATATATATATATATATATATATATATATATATATATATATATATATATATATATATATATATATATATATATATATATATATATATATATATATATATATATTCATTTATTTATTTCCTATTCAAAATAATAAGAAATATCATATTAATACATTTTATTATCTCATATTCAAAATAAGAGATATATATTTGTATATAAATATATATATATAAATGTGTAATTTCGAAATTAAATATAAATACCTATATTTATATTTTATTCCGATTAACCTAATAAAATCCAGTTTTTTCATTTTGGTCTTGGTGTGTGACCCAATAGGTTTATATTATGTTGGCAATGGGCCTAATCTCATAATAAGCCCACAAGTCATAATTGGCTCTAGCAAGACATTATGACTACCCAAATAATATAAATATCGTTAGTCCGATTTTAACCTGACAACAGAACATGTTATTATCCTTTTGTCACATGATATCTTGTTTGAACATAAGTCATGGTCCATGTCAAACTTAAATTGTTCAAACATATAATTTCTCGATCACTAAGTAGACTGATAAATTCAAATGACATTGATCACACTATCAATTCATTTGAGCACGGCCATGCATTTTACAGTCCTACTTATCGAGGGGCCCAATAGATATCTCTCTCATAAGAGAGGGACAAATTCCATCTTGATTATTCATTTTCCTCTGCATAAATCTCATTATGTCCAATCATAACCTTTATAATTATTCGATTAAAGATGATGTTTGATTACGTCAAAACATAATGTTCCTTATGTAGGAAACCATGATAACCTCAGGTCAAAGGATTCAATAACATATCTATTATAAGATCACTTATAACACTATCCCACGAAGTGATCTTATAGTGGGTCTATCCAGTACTTTGTTCTCTAGCAAGTACCTGTAGATTTGATTTATATCAACATATATAATCATCCCATGATTATCAATGCAAATCTATACTAGTCTTCATTTATTTTTATGCCCTTTAGTGATAAATGACTAGGGACAACATGAATAACATTGTTATTCATAAACATTACAATAATGTAACCTGCCAATAATATTAATGTGAAGAAAACCATTATATAAATGTAAATGTAATGATTACATCAAGGTCCAAATGTTTGGCCTAGGGCATAACCACTAACATTATTTATGCATGGTAATGCACACATGGCCATACCAACACAAGACACCTAACTTCCACTTAATCTAATTAATCTTAATTAACTTAATTAATCTTTATTTCATTAATTAATCCTTCATTTACTTTAATCGTGCCAAATTCCCTTTTATTCACTTAACTAATTTAATTTATTCAATTAGGTCCTCTCGAACTTCCAACTTAATCCGATTAAGTCCCAAGCATAAATACTTGACCAATTTCACAACTTAAAGCACTCTCAACTCTAGGAGTATATAATGTTGGTTAAAATTAGGTTACATGCATCTCATACATATGCGAAATTTAAAACTTTAGATCTTTTCCATGAAATTATATTTCTTATTCTAAAAGAATGGAAAATCACCTTAAGCGTTGTTGGTCAGTTGATTTTCCTTTGCACAGGGTTGTCGTAAACCATAATGTCTAATTTTAGAACACCTCCAAATTGTTTACACCAGAAAAAAGAGAAGAATAAACCAATAATTGGATGAACAATGGGCTACTGAATTTTTCATTGTGGCTAGAAGAAAATTTCAGCTGGTGAGGGAGAGAGGAAGGAGAGTATAAAGAATTCTAATTTTTCTATATTTCTATTCTCTCTCCTTATCCCACTTCTGCTTTTATACTCAAAGTTAAAAGTATAACTCTAGTAGGATTAGAACTCTTAAAAAGATAGAGTATTAATTATTAATTAACTCTTAATTAATTATTTCCTCAATCTATATGGGATTAGGACTCTAGGGCATGCTTTTCTAAAAATCTCCCACTTGCACTAGAGCTAATCTGTAACACCCCCTACTCATACGTAGGAGAACCCATCCGCAATGGAGTGAGAACCCGTATGAGTAAGGGAGTTACCAAGAAAAATGATACAATAAACATACATCCACATATAATATACATTCAGAAATATAGCGGAATTAAAACTTTTAACAAAATGATCATTCATAGAAGTAATAAAATTCATTACAATAATGTTCTGATATAACAAAATAATTACATCTTTCAAACTTACAAGGCGGAAGCTAAACAAAATAATAAATACAATGAGAGTTCACTATTACAAAAAGAATCATAATACAAAAAGAAGCTAAGTCCTAACATCAATCCCTCTGTGTTGGCTGGACTTGTGGAGACTCTCCCAAAGCAAACCATCTTTCACACCTGCACGGATAAAACACCCGTGCTAAGTAATAACGCTTAGTGGGGAAACAAACAAAAAAGTCGATGGTCATTCACAATGGTCGTCAAGGTAGAACACATACATAATGACATATGCTGATAATCATATGAGATATAATCATAATTGAATCACATTCATAAGCATTCAAAGGCTCATAATTTCATTCATATACTAACTGATTCACATACTTATAATCATAGTCATTCGAATTCACATTCTCATAAGCATAACAAAACAAAACACCTGCTTACTCATAATAGTGGATAACGAGTGAACGCATGGCGGTACCCGTGGGTACGATTCAAAAAGAAACATCATATTTTCTCATTCAAAACAGTTTCAAACGGGATCTTGAACAAGGTCCAAACACATTAGGGACACGAGGATCCGAACGGGGACCTAATCAGGGTCCAAAACAGAACTGAGGGCTACAGCTACTGAACTCTATTAGGCATGACTAACTATCCACTAAACTGACTCTTGCAGGTCATGCATAATAAAAATCATGCTCAAAGCATAACATATAATTTATCATGAAGAAATTACAATATTATACATATATAAGCATATTTATTCCCATACAGTAGTAAAAACCCATGTAGAAAAGATATGAAATACAATTTAGTAAAACAGGACAAGTTCGAAAAAATAGGGCAGGCGGAGGCTCATTGTCATGATCGCGACAGTGGCCAGAAGGCCAATCGCGAAAAAAAGAGCAAAGGACATGAGTCGTCCAGGTCAACACGACTCGTACGGATGCCTCACTTGGCCAAAAGGCCAATCATAAATGGAAGAAGTGAAGGACACGAGTCATGCAGATCAACATGACTCGTGTCGATGCTTCCCATCATCGAAAGGCCAAAAGCCGAGAGCTGATCGTGAAGGAAGAGCAGGGGACGCGAGTCGTGCGAGACGACATGACTCATGTCGCTGCCCATCACCCTGGCACGAGTTATACTCTAATGCATGTCTCATGACCTTGCTTCCCAGTAAACACAAATTGTGCTGTCCTTCTCTCCCGATCGGGGAACTTCCCGTCTTTCGATCGGCAGCCGAGCGACAATGCACTCATGGCATTTCTGATCGGAAGATGGGAGCTCGGTCAGGACCTGGATTCACCAACCCCTGTTGTGCACACGATGATCGTCATGCTCGCGACAGAGAGTCGAGTTCCAAATCTGCAGAAAAATCTGCAGAACTCCCTTGGTTCCAAAACTCACCCAAAACATCAAAAATCCAATAAAACCTCAACTCACCTTGGATCGAGCATTCCCAGCATCATAAACAATAGCACAACACAACTTTTACAACGCTTAATACAATCAATTCATGCATTTACAAAATTGAATCCCGACATAAGCAAACCCAGAAAAATCACAGTAAAATCCATCCAACTCAAACTTGTTCCCATAATCATCATTCATGCATCACAACTTAAATCAATCCAAAACTCATAACATTCATACTAACATGCATCTCATAATCATCAGATTTCTAGAAAATTCATTCAACCACACCAAATCACAAGGAAATGCATCAGGAATAAATAATTTCCCAAACCTATAAATCTTATGCTCCTAGTTGCAAGCTCTACGCCCACTTACCTTCTCTTTCCCCTTAGGATCACGAGTATGCACTTCTACAGTAAGAAACCCAAGAAACACACAGATGCAAAACCCTAGATTATAAATTCATCTAACAAAGATCAAGAGAAAAGATGAAGAAGAAGAGAAACCCACTAAAACTTACCAATAAAGCTTAAGAGATGATCAATTTCCACCAAAAATCACTTGGATCAAAGCTAGGGCACACATGAAGAAAAAGAAGAAGAGGAGGTAAAGAGATGAGGAAGAAGAATTGGAAAGCGCAGCAAAAATGACTGCTCTCTTATCTCTCCTTCACTTTACACCCACTTTCTAAAACCCTAGCCATATGTCACTCTATCCTTGGTGGATCTTGACCACTCACACCCTACAAACATGTAAGCCACCACACACAAGACTACCCCTCACAAATGCAAACACTACTATCCTATGAGCATGCACACTCTAACCAAGCCCACCATTCATGCATATAATCCAAAATACCATTAATACATGCCAACACACACACATACACATGCACACATACACATGGCTCAAACTACTAGGGGGAAATCGGGGTGTGACAACTCTCCCCTACTAATAAGAATTTTGTCCTCGAAATTCTCACTTGAACTGAACGACTATTGGTACTGAATCCTCATCATTGCCTCTGGTTCCCAAGTCACTTCCTCAATTCCATGATGCTGCTAAAGAACCTTAACCAGAGGAACTTGCTTGCTTCTCAACTGCCTCACTTCCTGAGCTAAAATGGCTTTTGGCTCCTCATCATAAGAATAATCTGACTGAATTCGAACGTTCTGAATTGACAACACGTGCGACGGATCCGATTGATACCATCGAAGTATAGAGACATGGAAGACATCATGCATTTTAGCCAACTCCATTGGTAAAGCCAACCTATAGGCTACCGGACCAACTTTCTCCAAAACCTCGAAAGGCCCAACGAACCGAGGACTAAGTTTACCTTTCTTGCCAAATCTCAACACCTTTCTCCAAGGCAACACCTTAAGGGAAACTTTGTCCCGACCTCAAACCGAATATCCTTTCTCTTCAAATTAGCATAAGACCTCTGTCTATCCTTAGCCACTTTCAGATTTCGCTGTACAACTCTGATCTTCACCTCCGTATCCCTAATCATCTCTGGCTCAACAAAATACCTCTCGATCAACTCTATCCAAAAAACTGGGGTCCTATACGGTCGACCATATAAATCCTCAAAAGGTGACATCCCAATGCTCGACTGATAGCTATTGTTGTAGGCAAACTCCATAAGCTGCACATACTTGTCCCAATTGCCAGAAAAATTCAAAGCACAAGCTCGAAGCATATCCTCTAAAATCTGGATAACCCGCTCGGACTGTCCATCTATCTGAGGATGAAATGCCGTGCTGAAATTCAACTTAGTACCCAAAGCTCTCTGCAATTCCATCCAAAACTTCGATGTGAACCTTGGATCTCGGTCGGACAATATAGACAATGGCCCACCATGCAGTCGGACCACCTCATCCACATAAATGCTGGCCAACTTATCCATTGAGCAGTCCACTCTAACCGGCAAAAAATGCGCTGACTTGGTAAGCCGATCCACAATCACCCAAAACGAATCATGCTTCTTCTGAGTCACTGGCAAACCCGACAAAAATCCATGGCAATGTCATCCCACTTCCACTGGGGAACGGATAAAGGAGTGAGCAATCCCGAAGGGACTTGATGCTCAGCCTTTACCTACTGACAAGTCAAGTACTTTGCCACGAATTGTTCGATGTCTCTCTTCATTCCAGACCACCAGAAGAACTGCTTCATATCCCGATACATCTTCTCACTGCTGGGATGTATAGTGAAGACCATAGTATGTGCCTCACTCAAAAGGTTTTTCCTTAACTCATCACTCTCGGGCACACACAAACGGTTTCTATACATAAGCATCCCATCCAAAATAGAAAACTCGGACTGCTTACCTGATCGGACCTCTTGCAAAACCCGCTGCAATCTCAAATCATCCTTCTGATCATTAACAATCGACTGTCTCAAGGTCGGCTTCACTCTCAATTAGGCAACCAAAGCCCCGTCTAAATCAAATCTCCACCTAAATCGCCTCAAGAACAAAGCCGAAACCATCTTCCTACTCAAAGCATCCGTGACCACATTGGCTTTACCCGGATGATAATCCACAATGCAGTCATAATCCTTGAACAACTCCAACCATTGGCACTGTCTCATGTTCAACTCTTTCTGCATGAGGAGATGCTTCAAACTCTTATGATCCGTGAAAATCCTACACTTCTCCCCATACAGATAATGCCGCCAAATCTTCAAAGTAAAGATCACAACTACCAATTCTAAATTATGCATCGAATAGTTCTTCTCATGAGGCTTCAACTGACGAGACGCATAAGCCACAACTTTACCTTCTTACATCAACACACATCCGAGCCCAACACCTGAAGCATCGCTGTACGTTACAAACTCCTTACTCGAGATGGGTTGAGTAAGTACAGGAGCTTCAACTAACAATCTCTTCAACTTCTCAAAGCATGCCTGACACTTATCCGACCACTCAAAATTGACTCCTTTCCTCAACAATCTCGTCATAGGAGCAGCAATAACCAAAAAACCCTTCACAAACCGACGATAATACCCAGCTAAACCAAGGAAACTTCTTACCTCTGGAATATTCTTAGGCGCTTTCCAATTCACAATCGCCTCAATCTTAGCTGGATCCACTTGAATACCCTTAGCTGACACAATGTGACCAAGAAAGACACCTCTCGAAGCAAGAAATCACACTTACTAAGCTTCACAAATAAATAGTGCTCCCTCAAAACTTGCCGTACTAACTGAAGATGCTCTTCATGCTCACTCTCATCCTTTGAGTAAACCAGAATATCATCAATAAACACTACTACAAATCGGTTGAGATATGGCCTAAACACTCGGTTCATTAAATCCATAAAAGCCACAGGTGCATTGGTCAACCGGAACGGCATCATAAGGAACTCATAGTGGCCATACCGCATCCGAAAGGCAGTCTTAGCCACATCCACATCTTTCACCCAAAGCTACTAGTAATACGATCGAAGATCAATCTTGGAGAAAACACCCGCACCTCTGAGTTGATCAAATAAATCCTCAACTCTAGGCAAAGGATACTTGTTCTTCACCGTGACCTTATTAATTTGCCTATAGTCGATGCACATCCTAAAGGTACCATCCTTCTTCTTAACGAACAACACTGGAGCTTCCCATAGAGATATGCTGGGTCTAATAAACCCCATATCTAATAACTCTTGTAGCTGAGTTTTAAGTTCCCTCAACTCTACAGGAGCCATTCGATAAGGTGTTTTCGAAATGGGTGAAGTACTCGGCACTATCTCTATGGACAACTCCACCTCTCTCTTCGGAGGCAACCCAGGCAACTCACTCGAAAACACATCCCAAAACTCCCTAACAACTGGGATATCCTCAATCCTAACCTGATCACGCTTAGAATCCAACACCACTACTAGAAATGTTTCACGACCTTTCCTCATGAACCTCTTAGCTTGTATAACGGAAATCACATTACTCAAGGAACTCGAACCCAAACCTTTAACCACAACAGAAGACTGATCTCCATCTCATAACACAACCACTTTCCTATGACAATCAACCACAACCCGATGCTTACTCAACCAATCCATACCTAAGATCAGATCAAACTCTCGAAATGGTAACTCAATTAAATTCACAGAAAATTCAACACCTTGAACCAAAAGAGGACAATTCTTATACACTCTACTCACATTGACACTATGCCCTAAGGGACTGGTCACACAAACCTCATAATCTAACTGATCAACATCATACAACTTATCAAATAACTTACTCGTGCACAAATATGAGTGTGTCGAACCAGGGTCAATTAGAGCATACAACTCAGTATCAAAGAGTAGGAACTTACCAGCAATCACGTTTGGAGCATCCTACTCATCCCAAGCTCTCAAAGCATATGCTCTAGCTGGAACCGTCAAGGGCCACTTGACAGATTCTGATGGAGCTCCCTCTCTAAGCCGACCGACTCGACCTCTATCTCTGCTTCCAGTCCGACCGAATTGCAGTGCATTAGATCTAAATCTGCTAGCCTCGCGTTGATCACCATAAGCCTCACTCAACTTAGGATAGCTAACCAAATAGTGATAAGTTCTCCCACATCGAAAATAACCACCCGTGAGCCACCTACACTCACCCCGATGGCGCTTGTTGCAATGAGAACACTCGAGCAATGCCTCAGTCCTACTACCCGAACCACCTCTATTAGAAGTCAAAATCATAGCAGAACCCTGCCTCCTACCCCTCGTAGCCAAACCTAAAGTAGTCTCATCCTGCGGGTTCCTAGACCTCTTACCCGAGGATGATCCTCCACGAAGGGGATTCCTCCTTTGAGCTCTCTCCTTCATAACTGACTCTAATCTCTCAGCCCGTACTGCTACCTGAACATTCTAATAATAACCAATACCTAGAGTACTCATAAATGAAATAAGCATAGCCCTCAAGGACTCATTCAAACCGGCCTCAAATGTCGACACCGAAACTCTTCTGTCAGAACACCCTCTGAAGCATACTTAGCAAGACGGTTGAACTCTTTCTCAAACTCAGAAACTGACATGGCTCTCTATTTTAAACTCAAGAACTGTGCCCACTTAGCATCCTTATAGGCCTGAGTCACATACTTACTTGTAAACTCTCTCTCAAAGAACTCCCAAGTAATCAGGTCAGGAAACTGGGGATGCCTACGGTGATGCGTGCCGAACCTTGGGGCACCCCGAAGACCCACTTTTATGGCGATTGGGTTGAGGTTCATTAAAACTTATAAGAATTTATAAGTGCGTCTATGTTGGGCAACAAGGAGGTTTCTTGGAGTCGCCACCTAATAGAACATTGGGAAAGGTCATCTAGCCTCAGTGAGCCTAAGACGGCACATATTCAGGCTTCCTCTTCATCTCCATGACTCTGTTCCTCCATCTGGGGAGGTACTCATGAAATGACTCATCGCTCCTTTGCTGTAAGAGCTCAAGGTCTTTTAGGGTGACCTCCATCCTGGTACTGTAGTCGTACTGCTTCATGAATTCTTCGGTCAAAAGGTCCCAGTCCTCCTTGGACCTCCTATCCAACCCGTGGTACCAGTCAACTGCTGGGCCCACCAGACTAAGGCAGAAATATTCCACCTTCTGCTTCTTGCTCAGCCCTATGCCTTTCATGACCAGGGTGTACTGCTTGATGTGGGAGGATGGGTCAGAGGTGCCATCAAATTTCGGCAGCTCGGGCATCTTGAATCTTTGGGGCAGCAGCTCTTCATCCCCCAGATCTCTGTCTTCTGGGTTGACCCCCTTTCTAGCTGAGAGAATGCGGGTGATAGCTTCGATCTGCTGTCTCATTCCTCTTAAAGCTTCATTCCCTACTCTGGGTGCTCTGGGCCTCGCAGCTTGGTGGACTATCGGCACCTCTTCTTCTTCCTCCTCCATCAGGAAATCATCGTTGGGATTATGAATCCTTTCCCCTCTTGGCTCGATGGGTGCGGCAGCCCTGTGTTCATTGTTGGGTTGGCGAGCAGCAGCTCCAACGAAGGGAGCCTCCCCACCAACAGGTGGTTCGGCTTGCCCCCGAGGAGGGGCTGCCTGTGGCTGTAGAGCAGCAGGCGGCTGTGGAGCAATAGGTGGATGGGCCATCCTTTCAGCCATGGCGCCCATCATATCCATCATTCTCTATTCAAAATCCTCTAGCCTCCTAGCTAGGTCCTGAGTGGTCAAAGCTCCAGCTTCTTCTGCCATTGATGATTCAAGAAAGGATTCACTGATTGATGGGAATGACTCAAAATCCCAGTTAGACACTAGTTCCGGCAACTCAAAGAGCAAATTTGTCCTTACTAGCTGATTGTCGGAACCTCTAGTCCACTTAGATGAATTTATGATGGCTGAAAAAATTAAATTGTTAGGATGATGTATGAATGCAATATACAATGCATGATAGTGAGTTATGCAACATTTACAATCACATGCAAGCAAGTAAATCCTTCCAACCTTATTACTCTCGCACACGAGGTAATGCGGTCTCTTTCCTAGGTGGGCTTGATCCATGGGTTAGCGGGGAACCCAATGGAGGCATATGGTGCTCGGTGGAAGACCGGCATCATAACATCTCTTATCTAATGCGCATACATATAGATTTTGGCCTTTATGTATGTAAACATTTCAACTAAATTAAGATGGGCCCACTGGGGCATGAAAGCCTTTGATAAAAGCCCATTTAATTGGGTTGAATTTGTTCAATATATAATGGCCCACATACCAAGCATTGTATTAAGGTACATGTCACCTAAGGGAAGTATCTATTGCCATTACATGAGCTTTGGTCATGGGTGATGATATTTTAGGGTTACCCAAGCATGGTCCCTGTCGACGGGTCTAGCTCATCACGAGTGTAACGACCAATCGGGTCACCATTTGATATACCTTGATGGTACGAGGCTTGGGCTGGTGATTATCCTTAACACTTCCCTACATTGAGTGAACGTAGGGTTGTGCTTCGGGAACGCACCGGGGCTGAAAAAGGGACCAAACTAGCGTAGATCTAAGGCTCTAATGAGATGTAATGCAGTTTTGAAAAAAGGTGAAATTTTTAAACTAAAACTCAATTATAATTTTTTAATCAAGGTACTTTCGAATCGAAGTCTCAAGTATGTCCCCAGTGGAGTCGCCACTGTGACGCGCGCCGAACCTCGTGGCCTCCCGAAAGCCCGCTTTAGGGTGATCAGGAAAGGTTCATAAAACTTGTAAGGTATTTACAAGTGCGTCTATTTTGGGCAATAATGAGGTTTCTTGGAGTCGCCACCCAATAGAACATTGGGAAGGGTCCTCTAGCCTCAGCAAGCCTAAGACGGCGCATACATATCCATCTTGGGCTAGTCAGAGAGATCTTGGAGGCCTCAGCCTCTACCCCCTGGAGCCTAGGATTGTAAATTTAAGTCTTTTGGTGAGACTCAAGAGGTGTCTTGGAAGTCCTAGACCTCTCGCCTCATTGAGCCCCAAAGACCAGAGTGAGTTCGGGACTTCTCATTTATTCATAACTTGGTTAAGTTTATAATCGAGTTTTGAATTTATTATTTCATCCCATTTCACATACATTTAATGCAATTAATTAAAGCGCACAACATACATTTAAGAAATGCGGTAAAAGCATAAGTAAAATAAAGCACATGTAAAAATATTATAATAAAACTAAGGGCGGAATACAACCCCCATTATAAATAAAATACAGATCATGCATAAATCGAAATATTCATTAATGGTGAGGACATTGGTCCTCGCATGCATATTATTATGAGATAATTTTTATGTGATGATTTTGGATGGAGAAAATTGAGACATTGGTCCCATTTTTATTTAGGAAAAATACCAAGTTAATTAATAAAAATGGTTTAGTGACTTTCTTTCTAGCGGGCCTAAATAAACAATTTTACAAGAAAATTATATGGCAAAAATAAATAAAAAAAAGCCAAATAAACAAAATACTACAAATAAAGAAAAATAAATATTACGAGCGAGCCTTTTGGACCTCCCCGTAGGACTCGCAAAAACGCCCAATCAAAAAATGAGTTTAGACATAAAAAAAACAAAATACAAATAAAATAATGTTAGTAATTAAATCAATTAAATCAATTAAACATACAAAATAATAAATAACAAATTAAAATAAAATAAAATGACATGAAAAGAATGATAATTGAATCAAAATGTTAACAAACCAAAATAAATGAGAAACATGCATTATATATGATAAATGATTAAATGATGTGATGAAAATAAAATAAAACATGTTAATTAATTAGTACATGAAAATATACACATGATGAAAATAATGATGAAAAGTGAAAAATAATAAATGAATAAATAAACAAATAATAATAAATAAATCATGTAACAACGATAAAAAGAATAATAAAAATTAGTAAACAAAGGAATGATAAAAATAATTAAAACAATGACATGATTAATTGATGTGTTCATAATTAAAACAAACTATTTACTTTGCAAAAGATTAATTTAAGTTAATTAATTATTTACATGTTAAAAATAACGAGAAATCAAAATAAAATCATTTACATGTTAGGAATTAAAAGAAAACAATATTCACATGAATAAAAATCAAACCATATATAAAAAATTAAATAGAACAAATATAAAATCAACAAAACAAATGAATAAATGAAAACAATAAATAAATCAATAAAAACAATAAAATATACATGAATAGATTAAATAAAAATAAAAAATAAAATAGAAACTGAGCCTATAATATTTACCCTCAGAGTCGGATTCGATGAAGGAAAAGTGATGATTTTCTTGGAAACTTGATTGAAAAAATAATGTAGCAATAAAATTAATTCTCTTCGTTTATGGAGAAAACCAAGGAATTAATTTGTATGCTTAAAATTGAAAAGAAATTGATTTCAAAGTGATGATTAATTTTTGTGTTTATGGAGGAAAAACAAAAAAAAAAATTAATTGGAATAATTAAGAATTGAAAATTGATTTTTCAATTTCAATTAAACCTTATTAATTAAAAGAGAAATCTGAAATTTTTTGAAGAGAAAATAGAAGAAGAATTCTAGAAATTTCAGGTCTAAAAAAATGTGGAGGCTCCCCCTTTGATTTTTCATCATAAAGTATTTATAAAATAAAAAAAATTTTCCTAATTTAATTAAGGAAAACAAATTTATTTTAACAAAGAAAATCAAGTTTTATTAATTAATTATCTAAGAAAATATTTTAGAATTGAATTTGGACTCAAAAACCCTAAAAAAAGGGGATAAAAAATGGATTTTTGGGTGAAAAAATTGGAAAAGAGGGTATCAGACCCTATAGCGACGTGCAAGACAGGAGGGAAGCTCGTCGCTATAGGGGGACGGGTTTCCCGCAGCTACGCTGCCCGAAAACCGCACGCTCCAATGCGCACAACACTGTGCGCGCTTTTAGCGACACGCAACATTGGCGACGCTGCGCATCGCCTCTTCGCGCCCAGCGCACTGGGCGCCAGCGCGCCGCCGTGCCCGACACTCGCGATCCGATTTTTTTTATTTTAAATTGACTAAAAACACTATAATTTTAAGCCCCCATTTTTCAAAATTAATTTTTTAAATGCTTTTTATTATTTTCTAATTTTTCACTCTAAAATGCAAATTTGACGAGGAAATCATCACTTTTAACCTTTTTAACCTGTGAAGGCAATTATCATCATCGGATAACTTCGATCTAGGCTGACTCAGGACCCGGTGTCTACCGCTGGACTTGCATTGCATGGGTTTATGGACTTAAGAAAATCAGTTTTGTAGATGGGCTTAACTAGGACTAATGAGGCTGTGGGCTTAGTTTGTATTAAGATAGTGGGCTTAAAGGCTAGAAGTTCACTAGAGGGGGCAGAATTGCGGTAGAGCCCATGATCCTTGCTGTAAATGCCACCTAGGACTGTGCAAGAGGAAGAGAGAGTGTGCCACATAGGACAGTGCATGTAGGAGAGAGATTTGATGGGGTTAGTTGTATGGGGCAGCAGCTTTCCTTTCCATCTCCCTCTTTTATTTTCTGCTTTCTTCCTCTCTCTCTCATACGTTTTCTCCTTCATCTTTCCCTTAAAATTTATGTGTTTTCTCTCCATTTTCATTCTGATATTTCCTCTTGGGTTATCAAGTAAAATTCTATTGCATCATGGGTTAGAAGGGGGTTTGCATGTGAGCGTTTTCATCCTAGAAGGTAAGCGATTCGTTTAGCTCAAAATCCTCTTCTTCTCCTCTTATTTTGGTATCTTGATAAATGGGGTTTTGACTCCTTACATCTATTTCTGGATATGGGTTTTGTTGTAGTGGTAGAATCTAAGAGAGACAAAGGGAAGGCAAAAATTGGTGAGCCAAGCCCGAAGTGATTTTTTCAAGGAGTAAGGAGAAGAGGTTTGGGAACTAAATGTGTTTTGTATGTGTAAATTAATTGACTATGTGTTAAGACTAATTGTGTTATGCTATGAGATTTTTGAATTGAAGAAAGGAATGCATTGAAGTATGATGATTTTTATGAGTCTTTTGTACCCTAAGAGTGTAAATTGTGTTTTGTGGTGTGTTGAATTGAGGAAATGAACATGTTGAGTGATAATGAATATTATGAGTTTGATTGACCTAAGATTGAACCTAATTTCAAATGAACTATGAATTGCTGTGTTTATTCTAATAAATGACCTTTGCTAAGAAAGTGTGTGTGCTGTAATGTGCATAATTAAGTTAGGGAAGTGTATTATGAGTGTGATGATAAAATGATACTAAATAGGTTAGTTTGTAGTTAATGAGCTGGAAGTGTAAAAATTGAGTTGAGTTATATTTGACCTACTTTAATTGTAAGTGTCATAACTTGAGTTGCATGATTATGAAAATAAATGGGGTGATGGGTTTAGTCTCTATGATATGTGTTCATAAATGACTTAAAAATGATGATGATGAATTGAGGGCTCTAAAGTCTACAAAAGTGAATTTAAGTGTAACTAATTCTGTAGGAGGGGCTTTTGGAGCATGTTATGTTCCTTGGGCCATAACTCCTTGATTTTTAATCAAATTGAGATAAGGATTGTGCCTATTACAAGTTGACATATATATGAATAAATGATTAGTAGAGCATGTTGGATAAAAATGTTATTAAAGTTGAATTTATAGGTCATATGCACGTAGTAGGAAAAATGTGCTTGTAGAGTAAGTTCCTGGGTACGTCTCTCTCTTGACCTTTAGTGACTGTTTTACCCATATATCGAGTTTTTATACTCCAAATTGGTTGCTTAAAAATGGAGTTGAAACCTAAGATCTACGGCTAAAAATGTATTAGAAATATGGTTGAGCTAATTTTGGTTTTAAATGTCCCAAAAAGTGGTCAAAACATAGGTGTCACTATTCTGGCAAGTTCATCAGAACAGTATATGTTGGTTAGGTCATATCTGACGATTAAATTTCTAAATGACCTAAAATTCGGCTACGGCTCGCCCCTTAATAGTTTTGCGGGTGATGTATTCAACATCAAACTCCTGTAGCAAAAGCAGCCACCTCCCCATCTTACCAAGAAAAGAGGGCGCTTCTTGCAAATATCTCAACGGATTCTGCTTGGCCACTGCCTGAATTTTGTATGAATGGAAGTAATGTCTCAGTTTCTTTGATGCCCAAATCACTGCAAGGCATATTTTCTCTACTTCAGCATATTTAATCTCATAAGCCAGAAACTTCTTGCTGAGGTAATAAACTGCGAATTCTACTCCAAATTCATCCTCCTAAGCCATCATGGCGCCCACAGAACTGCCTTCCACTGCCAGATACAGGATAAGCAGTTTGACTGGTTGCGGCAGCCTTAACACTGGTGAATTCAACAGATATTCCCTGATGTTGTCAAAGGCTTTCTGGCAGTCTTCATTCCAGACCACAGGCTGATCCTTTCTAAGCAGTTTGAAAACAAGCTCGCATATTGAAGTGAGCTTGGCAATGAATCGGCTGACGTACTGCAGCTTGCCCAGGAAGCTCCTTACATCCTTTTCCTTTTGCGACACGGGCATCTCTCTGATGCCTTCACCTTTTTTGGGTCTATTTCTATTCCCCTCTGGCAAACGACATGTCCCAACAGCTTTCCTGAAGTCACTCCGAAAATGCACTTCTTGGGGTTAAGTCGCAGATTGTAATTATCAATCCTGGTGAAGAACTTCTCTAGAGCTTCAAAGTGGCCCTCTCTAGTGGCTGATTTGACCATCATGTCATCGACATAGACCTCTACCTCCTTGTGGATCAGGTCGCTTAGAATCTTGGTCGCCATCCTCTGGTATGTGGCCCCTGCATTTTTCAGGCCAAAAGGCATGACTTGGTAGGCATAGGTCCCCCACTCTATGATGAAAGCGGTCTTAACCCGGTCAGCTATCTTGTTTAGGATCTGGTTGTAGCCCACATAACCGTCTCCAAAGCTGTACATCGCGCAGTTGGCGGCACTGTCTATCAACACATCAATGTGGGGTAGTGGATAATTATCTTTAGGGCAAGCCTTGTTCAGATCTCGATAATCCACACATACCCTGACCTTCCCGTTTTTCTTCGCTACAGGGACCACGTTTGCCAACCATGTAGGATACTGTACTTCAACAAGGAACTTGGCCTCAATCTGTTGCCGAATCTCCTCCTTGACCTTGTCTACCGATTCTGGCCTTAGCCATCTCAACTTCTGCTTTACGGGCTTATAATCTGGATAAGTCGGGATGGCATGCTCTGCTACATCTCGGTCGATCCCTGGCATGTCCTCATAGGTCCAGGCAAAGACTTTTTCATGTTTTCTTATTATTCTCTCAAATTTTTCTCTCTCATCAGGAGTTATATTTGATGCTATTAGAATTTCTTTCGGATTTTCCGATGTTCCAAGATTAAATGGCATTGTATCAGTGGAATCAATATCAAAAATTGATTGAATATGATCATGTTCATGCATGTTGAAATTATTAGAAACATCGCACAAGTAAGAGAAATCATTTGCCTTATTAATAATATTATAATTGTCATTTACATCATAAAAAAGTTCTAGAATGAAAAGACAATCTAAGCTAGAGTCTTCTTCTACCTCCCTAGAGGCTGATGCTGTTACAGCTTGCTCATTGGCTTCTTAATTCTGCAGAGGCCCTTCAGGTGTGTCTGAGGAAATCTTTAAATCCCCCATCTTCAGTTCTATTTCTACCATCTTCTCTTTCCCTTTTAGCTTGGCAAATGACATCTTCTTGGTGACAACCTCTTCGGGCTCGCATCTGTCCCAAGCAATGCACTGAGTCATGACCTCTTCATCCAAGAAGTTCTTAGCGGTCTTGATAACCCCAACATCCCAGTCAAATACATCATTGAAGATCTCAAATCCGGGGACAATCCTCCCATTCACCCACTGCGGCTCCTCCTCACCAGTATAAGTGCATACTGAGGATGTGGGCACAAAGCTTTCTGAAATGTGAGGGATCTTATCTGCCATCTTCCTCTTGCCAAAACTGCCTCTGTACCCCAGACCCTTCCGGTTCTTCTGACCTCGAGTGGTGATTGCAGTCTGCAGCCCCTGTGAGTTTCTACCCAAACCAGCCCTAGGGAGATAGTGCATCTTATTCATCATGTTAACCATAGATGGGTTATCCACTGACCCGTGTTCTTCTCATATCATTGACACGTGGAAGCCGCTAAAGGGCTGATTAGCAATTTCAAGAGCTAACACCTGATTCTCTCTGGCCGCCTTAATAGTTATCACCTCCCCTTCGTGTGGGAACTTTATCATTTGGTGCAGCGTGGATGGTAGTCCTCCTAATCTGTGAAACCAAGGCCTTCCAAACAGGGCTGAGAAATTAGCTGGGATGGGCAGGACCACAAACTCTACTTCTACCTCAATAGGTCCCGTCTTGACCAGGGTTTTGAATGTTCCCGAGGCTTGCCTTCTTGAATTATCATAGGCTGTAATCGTCAAGTTTGATTCTCGGAGCATATCCTCACTTAATCCAAAAGCCTGAAGGGCTATCAGAGGGCAAACATTGATAGAAGATCCATCATCTACCATAACGCAAGCGGTGTGCTTGTCATTAATCTGTGCTTTGATGTACAGAGGTCGGTTATAATCGCGGTCCTCGACTGGCAGGTCGGCATCGGAAAAAACCAATCTCTCGCCCGATCCTCCTTTAACTAGACCTAGAAGTTCCGATGGGGAAATTGTGGTGGCAACAGTGGACTCAGTCAAAGCCTCTATCACTTTCTGCCTGTGAGAAGGGGACTGTCTTAAAAGATCCCAGATGGATATTTGAGCTGCGGTCTTTTTCAACTGCTTAACAATCTGGTTCTCCTCTGGCTCTTTTTCCGTTGATGGCTGAGCTGGTTCCTGTACCCTCGTAATCTCAGGGACCACTCTCCCACTTCTTGTCACGGCCCCTATCTCTTCTTCATCCTCATCAGATCTCCACAAGTCAGGGTTCATCTCTCCTTCCTCTTCGGCCTCTCCACCGCTCTCGCTGCTTGACCAACAATCAATGGTTGCCACTATTGCTCTTTCCTCTCTATCCTCAGGACAAACAACAGCAATACCCTCGCTCCCATATAAATCCTATAGCACGTACCACTCTGGTAAGATGGATCCGACCATAAACACTAGTGGTGGCACGGCATTATAACCAGGCTTCTTCTTGTCTTCCCTCTTCTCCGGGTCGGAAATCTGTTTGTCATAAATCAGATCATGAATAGAGTGCCTCAGCGCCTTACACTTGTCTGTTATATGGCCTATTTGCTGATGAAATGCACAGTATTCATTGTCCTTATGACCTGGCTTCCCTTGCGTCAAAGCAGGCCTAGGAGCCAGAGGTTGCAACTTTCCTTCTTTCATCAACCTTCTTAAGAACCAAGACAGTGGTCTTCTTAAGTTTGAAAACTTCCTCGGGGTAGTTGCGTCAGTAGCAGACACCTCAACTGCTCTTCTGGTGCTACTACTGGGACCAGTTGGCCTACTAGTACCTTGACCGGTATTAACTCTCTTTGCAAAATTATCATTGTTAGCTTTTCGAGCCAAGAACTCTCCCTCTGCCTCGATGGCTATGTCCTTCAGAGATTCCCAATCCTTCAACCCTTTCATCTTCAAACCATCCTTCAAATACGAGCTTGCGTTCTTGATAAACAGGCAGATCTGGTCCTGGGTGTCTGGCTTTCTTCGCATTTTCATTACCCTATTCCGCCAGCGGGTGAGATAGTCGTGAAAAGATTCCCCAGCCTTCTGCTGGAGAAATTCAAGATCTTTAAGAGTCACCTCCATCCTGGTGTTGCAATCGTATTGCCTGAAGAACTCCTCTGTAAGTAGATCCCAATCTTCCTTAGTTCGACGATCGAGGCTATGGTACCAATCGATGGCAGGGCCAGTCAGACTCAAGCAAAAGTACTCCACCTTCTGTCTTTTAGACAAAGTGGTCCCTTTTATGACCAGAGAGTATTGCTTCACATGGGCAGTCGGGTCAGAGGTACCGTCAAATTTTGGCACGTCAGGCATCTTGAAATTGTAAGGAATCGGGTCTTCTCCCTCCAGTTCCTTATCCTCCGGGTTCATTCCCTGACCTCTACTCAGCATACGGGCCATGGCTTCAAACCTCTCTTCCATCTTCTTCAGAATAAACTCATCAGTTTGGGGTGCCTTCCCTCTCTCAGATACAGAACTCATTTTATCGTCTTTGTCATCCCTGTCATCATTTACCCTCAGCACCGATCTTCTTCTCTGTCCTCCAGAAGCTACTGACCTCAGCTCTATTGGCGGTGGCCGAACAGGCTCTTCTTACCTCTCAGCTCTTTCTTCTTCTTGCTCATGCTATCTCACGGGAGGAGGAGGTGGATTCTACGGAGCATTCTGCTGTGCTAAAGCAGTTAGCATATTCAGCATTCTGCCCTCAAATTCCTCAAACCGTCGGCCCACTTCTTCTGCATTCACGGCCCTAGTGGTATCATCTCCCCTAGGTGAGTTTGCCATCTCATACACGGTATAGCTGACTTCCGATAAGATCTCTGAAAGGCCCTCTCTACCTGGCAGCTCAGATGTACGAACTCGGATCAATCGTCCGGTAGGCGATCTAGTCCACCTGGGCAGATCTATGATGGCTGCAGGGGCAAGGCGTTAGATATGATGCATGGAATGCAGACGCAATGCGTGGTCGTGATATGCAACACCCACAAAACACAAGCAAGCAAGTAGGTCCTTCCACCCTTATTTCTCCCACACACGTGGTCGCGCGGTCTCTTTCCTAGGTGGGATTAGCCCAAGGGTCAGCAAGGGACCCAATAGATACGCATGTTGTACGGCAAAATGCCGGCAGCATAACACTCCTATGCTAATGTACAAGTGAATGGATAATGATCATCACGTATTTGGACATTCCAAAAATTTCGACATGCCCCTGCCGGGGCATGAAAGCCTTGGGCTAGGTTGCCAAGCAAGATATCTAGACTCAACCAATACATGAGGATCCATACAGCAAGCATAGAATTACGGTTCGTATCACCTGTGGAAAGTAGCTACGGCCATTACATGAGCTTTGGACAAGGGAGATCTTACTTTAGGGCTACCCAAGCATGATCCCTGCCGACGGGTCTAGCTCATCACGAGCATAACGACTGATCGGGTCATCATTTTGATATACCATTGAGGTACGAGGCTTGGGCTGGTGATTATCCTTAACAATTCCCTAAATTGAGTGAAAATAGGGTCGTGCTTCAGGAACGCACCGGGGCTAATAGAGGGACCAAATTAGCATATTCTAAGGCTCTAATGGGATGCGAATGCAAATGAGAGAAAGCGAATTTATGAATTAAACTTTAACCATAAATGTTAAATGAGGTATTTTCAAATTGAAGCCTCAAACCATAAGTCCCCATTACGACTGCCCGCTTGAGGGCGATCGGGCAATTGAGGGTCCACTAACAGCTTGCAATGAATTACAAGTGCGTCTATATTGGGCAACAAGGAGGTTTCATGGAGTCGCCACCCAATAGAACATTGGGAAAGTTTCTCTCGCCTCGGAGAACCTAAGACTGCGCTTAGTATCCATTTTGGGCCAACCAAAGGGGTCTTGGAGGGTGAACCTCTCGCCCTTAGGAGCCTAGGATTAACGCCAAAATCTCGTGACACAAGAGGTGTCTTGGAGGGTAAACCTCTCGCCTCTTTGAGCCCAAAGATCAGAGATGGGTTCGGGACTTCTCATCTATTTCTACCTTGATTATTTTATGATCAAATTTTAATTATCATTAATTCGCTCTCTCTCCACACGATGCAATTAATTTAAAGGCGCATTTATTCACATTTGGAAAGCAGTAAATGAGTAAGTAATAAAAGCAATAAATTACAATAATACAAGGAGCGAAATACAACTCCCTTTTATAAATGTGCGATACATACATAAATCGGGGCACTGCTTATTTTGAGGACTTTGGTCCTCGCATGCATCATTATCAAAATGGCTATTTTTATTATGAGAATTTTTATTGGATAAAAATAGGACATTGGGTCCTTGTGTTTATGAAAACCTCTTTTTATTGACTATAAAACATTAATTAATTTTTATATTTAACGGGATACAAAAATGGCATACTCATGTGCATAAAATAATTAATGAATAAACAAATAAAGGAAATAACCAAGAAGGTTAGAAAACTAAACCGGACGGAATCCTCTGAGCATGGTAGATCACCCCTCGAGCTCAGGATAGTCCAAGAAAATCAATATATGCTCACAGAAGGTTAAAAGATGTTAATATACGAAAGCTCAGCATAAATAAAGTCAAAAAGACTTGAAAAAAGAAAAGATTTAGAAAAGTGGAGACAGGACCCAGCGACGGCCTCTGGCGAGTGACCGACGAGCGTCAGTCAAAGTGACCAATGTGTCCCATTGCTCACTCAATAGAGAGGGTGCCTATGAGTGGGGTGACCGACGGGCGTCGGTGAAATAGATGACCCGTCGGTCACCACTGCCTCCGAAAATAAACAGCAAAAAACTCTTTTTCAAAAGCAAAAATTGGTTTTTATCACAAAATGAGATGAAGAGAATCAAAATAAAGGAAAGTGAAAGCAAAAAGCCAAAAGAGCAGCAAAAATAAAGAATAAAGATGAAATGACATGGAGAATAAGTCCGGAATATTTACCCTCAGATAATGTTTTAGTGATATTGTTGGTGTTGATTAGAGTCCCGCACGTTCCACGAGAGATGAAATGAAAGGTCAAAAAGAGGAATATAGATTGTTTCCTTTTTAACCCTTCAAAAAGATTGACTTTGGAATCAAAAACCCAAAGAAAACTAATTAGTTTTAGTTCCTTTTTAACGGTTTAATCCTCAAATTAAAAGAAATTTCTTGATGTGTGCGTTTGCTGGAAGAGAGAGAAAACACGCTTGAAATTCGGCAGAGTTTCCCCTCTTGAAAATTTTTGGAACCCTTTTTAGGAAGAAAATCAAAGTTTTTATAGGCCAGGCACGACCGACGGGCGTCGGAAGAATCCTTCTGACACAAGGATTCATCCGACGGCCCTGCCATTTCCACCAACGGGCGTCAGAGAGGTTGCGTGCTCTGAAAAACCAGCTGGCGTCCTCCGGAAGAAGCGGGTCCATTTGACGGGCGTCAAAAAAAACCACAGACCGTCTGTGACCCTAAGCGACGGGCCGGCCTCCACAGATGGGCTGGCCGTCTGTCGAGTAAAACATACTTTTTGACTCAAAAATTCCCGTTCTTCCCCCCCCCTACCTACAAAAGGTGAAAAGACTCATTTCTCGTGGAGTATGGGACTAAAACCTCCCAATCCAAACCGTTTGTAAAGGCTCGGATACTGATTTCATCATAGGGTAATCTCTGATCCGGACCGCTCCAAGACACGGTGCCTACACATGTGATTATGATTACACATACATGAGATTTACGTTGGTATATTTATATATGCATATGATTTCATGCCTATGACATGATGAAGGAATTGCGATGTGAACTATATTGTTTATGAACAATGTGTTGAGGTATAACTGAATGATACTATAATGCTATACTTGCTATAACAATTAAAATAACTGGACTTAATAATGTGTAGCCTGCGAGTCAAGTAGTGGATAGATAGACATGCCTATAGGGTCTAAGTGCTATAGCCCAATGCGACCGATTCCTCTGGAATCACAATGCGATTTGAATCCTTACTGGATTCTTCAATGCAAAATTATTAATAATGTTCATATTTCTATACCTTAGGGTACCTATGCGAATATGAGGTATCCACGGATACCAATGTGATTACAGTACCCTTTGGGTACCAATGCGATACCCGTTATCCGCGTCTTTGAGTTGCAGGCACGGTGAAAATGAATATGTGAACTAATTGAGTGATTTGAAATTATGTGATGAACTATTGTGGGCGATTTTAATAGGCATGTGAAAGCCATGAGATGGTGTAACAGAAAGGTGATTGTCATACTATGACATGTACTTGGATCAATTATATATATATGTTTAATTGCTGATTCTAAAATATGGAAATTTCTTGATTCTTTTATTATTGCGATGAAATATCTTTATGTTAATAATTAAGATATTATAATCTTGTGTATATACTTTTTGATAAGAATGTGATGACCATGTAAAGAATAAGTGATAGTGTGAATTCTAATGTGATTATCCAACGTGTGGGCCTATGGATAGTAAGAACGAAGTATGATAGTTATCATGAACCTTGTTGTGTTTATAACATGTTTTATGAGTATACTTGAACATTATGTTATTCTATATTGTATTCTGTTTCTCCACTAAACGTTATCGTTTAGCATGGATGTTTAATCCATGCAGGTATCTGAAGATGGTGTTTTGGGAAGACAGTCCTGCATCGCCAACAGCCAACACATTAGGAACAATTGTAATTATAGAATATTTTTAAAATTATAAGATGTGTAACTATAGTTAGTAATGTGTAAGGGGACTAAGTTTTTGTATTTAGAAAGTTATATTTTGTAAAGTGAATAATAAATTAAGATTATAAGTGTTTTGTAATGTAATGCATAGATTTTCATAATAATATTGAGTGTTATTCTGAAAGAAAAATTTATTAACCCTGAGTTTTATGTGAATGTTAATTCGTGTTCACGTGTTATTGTGTGTGACACTCCACAACCATCGTAGTAAAGTTCTAGGGTGGTTATGGGGTGTTACATGTCTACGTTGAGTACGTTATTACTTTTAATTTTTATCTATTGGATTATTGCCTAGAAGATGATGTTGAATTGTAGCGTTTATCTTGAGATATAATTTATCCTTGTGTGATGAGTATGGGATATTGTATTGACGCCTAACCTGTAAAAATCAAATAACTGGATATATACGTAATGGCCTGCATTATAACATAGAAGTATTCAGTATTTTTTGTAGTGTCTGTTGTTAGTTTCACAGCATGAGATTATGTTTCTGGAGTTTTATATTCAGTAAAGTTTAAAAGTTAAACGTGCCTGAGTCATAGCAATTCTGGGATGGATGACCTACTGGGAAAGGTAATAGCTACAGTAATTCATAAATATTTTATTACATAGAAATGATCTGTAAAGTGAACGGAGTCGGGTGGTACAGTTTTGTGAGAAAATGAGATCATATCGGCCCCCGAATGTCCGTTTAAAGTTCAGTTCGGTTGAACTGGTGTTTGACCTAGATTTGACCGAATTTTTTGAAAATGCTGGAGTGGATAAAAAGTGTTATAGTGGGAAGTGTACAAGCTCATAATGATTTTTAGAATTTTTTGACAGTTTTAGATTTGAGTTTTACTGCAAAAACTGACGGAATTGAACCGGACCGATTTAGGTGAATCGGGTCCCAAATGGACTCCGATTAAATTGAAATTTTTTGTGGAGGCCATTTTTGGTATTTTAAACATGATGGAATTGATTGGGAGTGAAAAAGAGGTCAGGAACATTCAAATTACCTAAAATAGTGCAAAATGACCCGAAAAATAAAAATCGGACCAAACCGGTTCGACCACTTCGGTTTAACCGGTTCGGTTCAATTTTACTAATATAAATAGATGGATAAGGCTGGATAAATTAAGATTTCTCCATCCAAACCAACCTCTTCTCTTCTCCTTCTTGTCCTAACCTTAACTCTCCTCTTTTTGTCCAATTTTTTTCCAAATTTCCTCCATCTCACCCCAAAAATCAAGCCTCCCCATGAAATTTCAGCTCCTCTAGTTTCTATTGGTACCCTTGGAAGTCCATTTGGTGGTTGAAAAGTTGATGAAACCTAGACTTGAAAGTTTAGGTGTGAATTTGAGGTATGTGTTTTAGGTGTTTTTAATTTTGTTTCAAGATTCCTAAAGGTACTTTAGAATGCGAATAAGTTGTTTATGAGGTTTATTTGTGGAAAGGAAGCATGGTTTTGACTAGATCTACATTTTTGTGTATGAAACCTATTATGTCTAATAGGTGAAGGAATATCTAGTCAACCAAAGGACAAGAAAAAGACTCCTTGAGGAGTGTATAGCAAGGAATTGAGGTTAGTGATTGCAAATTCCATCTATTTCCATGGTTTATGTATGGATTTTATGTTATGTTTAAGTGTAGGCATAAGATAATGATGTGTTTAATTGAATCGAATTTGATATTCATGTTTAGAAGGCTTGAAATAGTGTATAAATATGATTAAATGAAATAAAATCAAAGTGGTATGAAAAATTTGATTGTGGCCGAATTGAATATTAAGGAATTAATTGAATTCTAAGATGATTTATGGCATGTAAATGATGTTTAAGATATGTTTAAAATGTGTATAACATGAATGAATGATTAAAGTGAAGAAAAGAATTATGTGTAAAAAGATATTTTTTTATCCGAATGGAATTAATGGGATATTCACGTGTTTTAATATTGTTTAATGCAAGTTTATAATGGATTTACAGTATTTGGCATGTAAAATAATGAATTGTATGTGTTAGACCATTTGAAGGATGTGTTATGTATGTGATACACATGAGGCTGAATGGTACACATGGGCAAAGGCATGATTTTGATGGGTTTTAATGGAAATAAATGGTATAGTGATGTTATACAACATGTAATTGGCCTAAATGAATGATAAAGTTGATTGAAAGAATTAATAGTAAAAAGTTAGAAAGTCGGCCGAATGTATGTATGTGTATGTGCATGTGTACCATAATGTGTTTACATGGCATGTGATGGTTTAAGGATGGTATTCACATGCATAATGAAGAAATAGCATGAAAAAGAATGAGATGAGATGATGATATGCCATGAAAAGTATGTATGACACATTAATAATGTGGAAAATAAAATAATGTTGCCCTATGTGATGAGCTGGTAGTCGAGTCTAGTATCAGGATATGTTGGCTAGCGATAGGGCTACTCGCGGTAAAGGCCGAGGTAGAGGTCGAGGTAGAGGTCGAGGCGGTCAACCTAGAGAGGGAGTTGCATCAGAGTCTGTTGAGCATCAGTTGCTAGTCGCAGCTAGAGCCTATGCTGTGAGAGCCAGAGAGGAGCAGGATGCGCCCGATGTTATTGTTGGTAAGTTCTTACTCCATGACACTGAATTGTATGCTCTAATTGACCCTGGTTCCACACACTCATACTTGTGCACGGATAAGATTGTTGATAAGTTGCATGTGGTAGATCAGCTAGATTATGCGATATGTGTGACCAGTCCATTAGGGCATAGTGTCAGTGTGAGTAGAGTCTATAAGAATTGTCCTTTGTTGATTGAGGGAGTTGTGTTTCCAGCGGATTTGCTTGAGTTGCCTTTCAGAGAGTTTGATCTAATTTTGGGTATGGACTGGTTGGGTAAGCACCTAGCTATTGTGGATTGCCATAGGAAGATGGTGGTACTTCAGGATAGAGATCGGTCTTCTATGTTTGTGAAAGGTTTGGGTGCTAGTTCTTTGAACAATGTGATTTCAGCAATGCAAGCTAAGAGGTTCATTAGGAAGGGTTGTGAGGCTTTTCTAGCATTTGTGTTGGATTCCAAGAGGGATCAAGTTAAGATTGAGGACATCCCAGTTGTGCGGGAGTTTAGTGATGTGTTTCCGAGTGAATTGCCGGGTTTGCCTCCTGAGAGAGAAGTTGAGTTGTCCATAGAGATTATGCCGGGTACCACTCCCATATCAAAAGCACCTTATCAGATGGCTCCTGTAGAGTTGAGAGAACTCAAAACTCAACTACAAGAGCTATTAGATAAGGGATTCATTCGACCCAGCATATCTCCATGGGGAGCTCCTGTTTTGTTTGTTAAGAAGAAGGATGGGTCCTTGCGGATGTGTATCGACTATAGGCAGATCAATAAGGTCACAGTAAAGAACAAGTATCCTTTGCTTACAGTTGAGGATTTGTTTGATCAGCTTCGAGGTGCGGGTGTCTTTTCGAAGATTCATCTTCGGTCGGTTACTATCAGTTGCGAGTTAAGGATGAGGATGTGGCTAAGACTGCATTCCGGACTCGGTATGGCCACTATGAGTTCCTTGTGATGCCGTTTGGTTTGACCAATGCTCCAGCGGCATTCATGGATTTGATGAACAGAGTGTTTAGGCCATACTTAGATCGATTTGTAGTGGTGTTTATAGATGACATCTTGGTGTATTCCAAGAATGAGAGTGAGTATGAGGAACATCTTCGGTTAGTGCTGCAAGTTTTAAGGGAGCATCAGTTGTTTGCCAAGCTTAGTAAGTGCGATTTTTGGCTTCGAGAAGTGTCGTTTTTGGGTCATGTTGTTTCAGCTAGGGGTATTCGAGTTGATCCGGCCAAGATTGAGGCGATAGTTGATTGGAAAGCGCCTAGGAATGTTCAGGAAGTGAGGAGTTTCCTTGGTTTGGCGGGATACTACCATCGGTTTGTTAAGGGAATTTCGGTTATTACTGCTCCGATGATAAGGTTGTTAAGGAAAGGAGTCAGATTTGAGTGGTCTGATAAGTGTCAGGCTCGTTTCGAGTAAATGAAGAGGTTGCTAGTCGAAGCTCCTATACTTACTCAACCTATCTCGGGTAAGGAGTTTGTAATGTATAGTGATGCTTCGGGTGTCGGTCTTGGTTGTGTTTTGATGCAAGACGGTAAGATTGTGGCTTATGCTTCTCGATAATTGAAGCCACATGAGAGGAATTATCCGTCACATGATTTGGAGTTAGCAACTATTATCTTTGCTCTGAAGATTTGGCGCCATTATCTGTATGGGGAAAAGTGTAGGATCTTTACGGACCATAAGAGTTTGAAGTACTTCCTCACACAGAAGGAGTTGAACATGAGACAGCGCCATTGGCTTGAGTTGTTTAAGGACTACGACTGCATAGTGGATTGCCATCCCGGTAAGGCCAATGTAGTCATTCATGCTTTGAGTCGGAAGTCGGTTTCAGCTTTATTCCTGAGACAGTTGAGATGGAGGTTTGATTCAGATGGAGCTTTGATTGCTCAGTTGAGAGTGAAGCCTACCTTGAGACAAAGGATTGTGGATGCTCAGAGGGATGATGAGAGGCTACAACGAATTGTGCAAGAGGTCAGATCGGGCAAGCAGTCAGATTTCTCAGTTCTGGATGGAGTGTTGATGTATAGAAACTGCTTGTGTGTGCCTGAGGATGAGGAGTTGAGGAAACAACTTATGAGTGAGGCGCATAGTACGGTTTTTACTATGCATCCTGGCAGTGAAAAGATGTATCGGGACATGAAGCAATTTTATTGGTGGTCCGGTATGAAGAGGGATATTGTGGATTTTATGTCCAAGTGCTTGACATGTCAGCAAGTAAAGGCCGAGCATCAAGTTCCTTCGGGATTGCTTATGCCTTTATCCATTCTCGAGTGGAAGTGGGATGATATAGCCATGGACTTTGTATCTGGTTTGCCTCTGACTCAGAAGAAACATGATTCAGTTTGGGTAATAGTGGATCGACTTACGAAGTCAGCTCATTTCTTGCCTGTGAGAGTGGACTATCCGATGGATAGGTTGGCCAATATCTATGTGGATGAAATAGTTCGGTTGCATGGAGTGCCGTTATCCATAGTATCAGATCGGGACCTAAGGTTCACTTCGAAGTTTTGGAAAGAGTTGCAGAGAGCTTTGGGTACCAAGTTAAACTTTAGTACGGCATTCCATCCTCAGACAGATGGTCAATCAGAATGGGTCATTCAGATTCTGGAGGATATGTTGAGGGTGTGTGCTTTGGATTTTCCGGGTAGTTGGGACAAATATGTGTCGCTTATGGAGTTTGCCTACAATAATAGTTATAAGTCGAGCATCGGTATGGCATCGTATGAAGCTTTATATGGTCGGCAGTGTAGGACTCTGGTTTGTTGGATTGAGCTATCCGAACATTCAGTGATTGGACTAGAGTTGTTTAGGGATACTGAGGAGAAGATCAGAGTTGTGTAGCGGAATTTGAAAGCGGCAAAGGATCGACAAAAGTCCTATGCCAACTTGAAGAGGAAAGATGTGCAATTTGAGGTCGGGGACAAGGTTTTCCTTAAAGTTTTGCCTTGGAGGAAAGTGCTTCGGTTTGGTAAGAAAGGCAAGCTTAGTCCTCGCTTCATTGGTCCTTATGAGATTTTCGCTAAGGTTGGTCCGGTAGCCTATAGATTGGCTTTACCGATAGAGTTGGCGAAGTTGCACGATGTCTTCTTCGTTTCGATGCTTCGTCGGTACAGGTCAGATCCGTCGCATGTCCTGTCGGTTCAGGATGTGCAAGTGTAACCAGATTTTTCTTATGATGAGGAACAGAGAGCTATTCTGGCTAGAGAAGTGAGACAGCTGAGGAGTAAGCAGATTCCATTGGTTAAAGTGTTATGGAATCATCATGGAGTCGAGGAAGCGACGTGGGAACCAGAGGAATCGATGAGAGCTCAGTACCCGCATTTATTCAGTTCAGGTGAGAATTTCGAGGACGAAATTCTTGTTAGTAGGGGAGAGTTGTCACACCCTGTTTGCCCCTAGTAGTATGAGCCTATTTGTGTGTGTGCATGCATTGTGTGTTTTGGGCATGCCATAAGGGCATTTTGGTAAAAATGCATGTTTTAATGGTTTTATTAGCATGTGGATGCATGTATGTTATTAGGGTGTGAATTAGTTGGGTTAAGTTTGGGTGTGCATGAGTGTACCATTGTAGGGTGTGAGTAGTGGAGTTAGGGTTGTGTGCTTTACTCACACATTAGTAGGGTGTTTTTAGTTGAGAGTGCATTGTGTGTGAGTAGTGTATGTTTGTTGGGTGTGAGTGATTGGTTTCCACCAATAGGAAAAGGACAAGTGTAGGGTTAGGGAAAAGATGAGTTAAGAGAGAGGGGAAAAGTGGGAAAGGCAGAGACTCATTTCTTCTTCCCGATTCTTCTTCTCCTTTGTCTCATCTTCTTCCTTTGCATCTATTTTGAAACCCTGGCTTTGATTTAAGATACTGTTAGTGGAACTCAATCATCTCCTTTGCATTTTTTTTGGTAAGTTATTGCATTTTTCATCTTGTTTTCTCTTTTGTTCATCTATTTCTTCCTGATTTCTGGGTTTAGACTTAACTTAGGGTTTGTTCTTTGTTTGTTCTTGGTGGGTTTGATTGTTGGCTGAATCATCTCGGAACTCTAAGGGCAACGATAAAGCTAGGTGTAGTGGAGCTCAGTGATTAGAGCTTCAATCTTCAGGTTTGGGAATTTTGTATCTACTATGTGTTTGTTGTGTTTGATTCTCCATTGATAACCTACTGTATTGGCAATGCATGTTGAAATATGAATGAGTGAGCTTTGACTCTGGTTTAATGCATAAAGATCGAAACCTAGAAAATGGAATTGAAGTAGATTTGAGCTTACTGTTATTTTTCTAGGTTTTAATGTTTTGAGTGTTGATTTTGCTATTTTCTATTTTGGATGGGTATTTGTTGAAGGAAGTGTTTTTATGTTGGTTTTGCATGCTTGAGGAAGCTTGATTTCCAGGTAAGATTGAATTGGATTTAAGTTAGGATGATTTCTGGAATTCTAAGATCTGTGTTGTTTTCACAACATTAGGGTTTTTGAGAAATCATGATATAGGGACGATCTCTTCGTGGCGAGAAGAGAGAGAGTAGGAGCACGAGCCGTGCTCCTAGACATAAGTCGTGCTCCTGGCTGGAAGCCGAGCACGGGTTGTGCTCTGGGAGCACAACTCGTGCTCCCTTGGCTGGGAGCAGGAGCACGAGTCGTGCTCCTCAGCAGGACTCGTGCCCCTCAAATCTCCAGGAGCACGAGTCGTGCCCCTCAAATCTCCAAGAGCACGAGTCGTGCTCCTCAGCATGACACGTGCCCCTCAAGTCTACAGGAGCACGAGTAGTGCTCCTCAGCACGACTCGTGCCCCTCTAGCCCCGATCCCTTCTTTTTTTATCAAACGTATTTGGGTCCTTTTCAACCCTTTTTCTTCTGTTTTGAGTTCTTTAGTCCTCATTTATGTGTTTTTAATGTGCAAATGATATAATGGGTATTTTAACTTAGCCAAATAATGAGTAATGTATACAATATTGCATGTTATAAGATGTTGAATGATATTGGGTTATGCATGTCTTATTTATGATTCATTGATATGGATGTGAGTATAATTATGTATTGCTCTTGGAAACATAATTTGAATGATGCATGACCTGCTAGAGTCAAGTAAGTGGATAGTTAGGCATGCCTAATAGAGTCTTTAGCTGCAGCCTCAGTTCCGTTTGGACCCCGATCAGGTCCCCGTTTGGTTCCTCGCGAACCCCCTCAGTATTTGGATCTTCTTTAAGGTCCCCTCAGTAAAATGTTTTGTAATTGATAAAATGAAATGGTTTTCGATTCGTATCCGTAAGGTACTGTCAGTATTCGATTCGTACCCGTAAGGTACTGTCCGTATACTCGTTATCCACTATTGTGAGTCAGCGGGTGCTCTTTTTATTTTGTTCCGCTTTGATATGATTAGAAGAATACGGTATTCGGATGCGTATAATGATGAGTATGAGAAATTAATTAAAGTGTAAATGAATGTGGATGTGAACTTCTGAATGCATGTCTTTATTATGCAAGTATGATTATATAGTTGATATCATTATCCGCATTTGTCATATTGTATGTGTATGGCATTGACGACCATTGTGAATGGCCGTCCACTCTTTTGTTGTGTGTTCCCCACTAAGCGTTTATCGCTTAGCATGGCGTTTTATCCATGCAGGTGCAGAGGATGGTGTTCCTTTGGGAGAGTCGTCGCCAGTCAAGCCAACACAGAGGGATTAGTGTTAGGGCTTTATTTTTGATAACATGTTGATTCTTTTGTATCGAAACTCTCTTTACACCATTATTTTGTAAAGCTTCCTCATTTACATACTTTGGGATATGTAATTATTTTATTCTGGCTTTTGATCAGAACATTTTTGTAACGAATTTTGCTATTGTAATGATGGATTATTCTGATGCTTATGAAGGTTTTAATTTCCCCATAATGATGTATGGTTATTATGTATGAATGTATGCCTTGTATCTTTATTTGCTTGGCGACACACCTGGCTCATACGGCTTCTCACTCCTTGAGGATGGGTACATCCACGTATGGGCAGGGGGTATTGCAGCACTAATCTCTATTGCTCCCAATAAAATGGCACCCACAGAACTCAAAGAACTGAAGATCCAGTTGCAAGAACTACTTGATAAAGGATTCATCAGACCGAGTGTTTCACCTTGGGGAGCTCAAGTCCTCTTTGTGAAAAGAAGTATGGATCATTTCGATTGTGTATCAACTACCAACAATTGAATAAAGTCACTATAAAGAACTGGTATCCACTGCCTCAGTTGTAAGGCACTGGAGTATTTTCAAAAATTGATTTAAGATCTGGCTACCATCAGTTAAAGATTAAAGAGTTAGAGGTGCCTAAAACAGATTTTCGCACCAGGTATGGTCATTATGAGTTCATGGTCATACCGTTTGGATTGACGAATACCCCTGCAGCATTCATGGATTCAATGAACCGGATTTTCTACCCCTACTTGGATCGGTTTGTGGTTGTTTTCATTGATGATATTATGTTTTATTCTAAGACTCCAGAGGAACATGATGAGCATTTGGGGATTGTTGTGCAGACTTCGAAAGATAAGCAGCTTTATCCCAAGTTCAGTAAGTGTGAATTTTGGCTAAATGAGGTATCATTTCTGGGTCATGTGGTATCAGCTGATGGTGTTAAAGTTGATCTTAAAAAGATTAAAGCAATCTTTCAAGGGAGACCACCCAGGAGTGTTACCGAGGTTGGGAGTTTTAGATGATGGAGCTTTGATTTTAGAAATGCAAGTTAAGCCAGATTTTCTTCGGCAAGTGAAGGATACTCAGAAAGATGACGACCGATTGTCTGTTATTGTGTCTCAGATAAAAGATGGCCATGTTAGCGATGACTCTTTGGGTTCCGATGGTGGATTGTATTACAAGCAGCGTTTGTGTGTACTTGATCAAGCTAATTTGAGAAAGAATATGCTATCAGAATCTCATCACAGCAACTTTGCCATGCATCCTGGTAGCAATAAGATGCATCAGGATCTGAAGAAGCAGTTCAGTGGTCAAGTATGAAACATGATGTGTCCGAATTTGTGGGCAGATGTTTGATTTGTCAGCAAGTCAAGGCAGAGCAACAGGTTCCTTCAGGTTTGCTTCAACCTATCGTTATACCTAATGGAAATGGGACAGAGTTACCATGGATTTTGTGTCTGGGTTTCCATTTACCAGAAAGAAGCATGATGCAGTGTGGCTTATTGTGGATAGGCTCACTAAGTCAGCTCACTTTTTGCCTATCAGAATGGATTATCCATTATCCAAAGTTGGCTGAATTGTACATTAGTGAGATTGTCAGATTGCATGGAGTTCCTTCCTCCATTATTTCTGATTGTAATCTGCGATTCACTTCTCAGTTTTGGAAGAGACTGCAAGAAGCTTTGGGGACTAGACTCCCTTTCAGCATAGCTTTCCATTCTTAGACTGATGGTCAATTTGAGCATGTGATTCAAATTTTGGAGGATATGCTAAGATGTTGTGTGCTCGAGTTTGGTAATAGTTGGGAAAGGTATTTGCCTTTAGCAGAGTTTGCCTATAACAACAGTTATTAGACCAACATCAAGATGGCTCCATATGAAGTTCTGTATGGTAGGAAGTGTAGAACTCCTCTCTGTTAGACAGAGCTCAGTGAAAGTAAGATTGTGGGTTCAGAATTGATTCATGAGACTGAAGAAAAGGTCAGAGTAATTACGGATAGACTAAAAAACAAAAGCCATGGATAGAAAAAAGTCCTATGCAGATTTCAAAAGAAAAGATATAGAGTTCCAGATGGGAGACAAAGTGTTTTTGAAAGTTTCCCTGTGGAAGAAGATTATCAGATTTGGAAAGAAAGGCAAGCTGAGTCCGAGATTATTGGTCCTTATGAGATTATTCAGCGGGTTGGACCAGTAGCCTACAAACTGAAGCTTCCATAAGAGTTAGAGAAGATTCATGATGTCTTCCATGTTTCCATGCTTAGAAGACACCGTTTAGACCCCAGTCATGTCATCAAGCCTGAAGAAGTTCGTGTTCAGCCTGACATGACTTATGAAGAGTACCCAGTAAAGATCCTGGCTCGAGAAGTGAAGCAGCTCAGGAGTAAAAAGATCTCATTAGTGAAGGCCTCTGGAATCACCACAATGTCGAGGAAGAGACGTGGGAACGAGAGGAGACAATGAGACAACAGTATCCTCAGCTTTTTAATTCAAGTAAATTTCGAGGATGAAATTTTTATTGGTAGGGGAGAATTATAATGACCTGCATGATAGCCTAGAAGTATTCAATATTTTTTGTAGTGTCTGTTGTTAGTTTCATAGCATTAGATTATGTTTCTGGAGTTTTATATTCAGTAAAGTTTAAAAGTTAAACGTGCCTGAGTCATAGCAATTCTGGGATAGGTGACCTACTGGGAAGGTAATAGCTACAGCAATTCATAAATATTTTATTGGATAGAAATGATCTGTAAAGTGAACGGAGTCGGGTGGTACAGTTTTGTGAGAAAATGAGATCATATCGGCCCCCGAATGTCCGTCTAAAGTTCGGTTTGGTTGAACCGGAGTTTGACCAAGGTTTGACCGAATTTTTTGAAAATGTTGTAGTGGACAAAAAGTGTTACAGTGGGAAGTGTACAAGCTCAGAATAATTTTTAGAATTTTTTGACAGTTTTAGATTTGAGTTTTACTGCAGAAACCGACGGAATCGAATCGGACCGATTTAGGTGAACCGGGTCCCAAATGGACTCCGATTGAATTGAAATTTTTTGTGGAGGCTATTTCTGGTATTTTAAACATGATGGAATTGATTGGGAGTGAAAAAGAGGTCAGGAACATTCAGATTACCTAAAACAGTGCATAATGACCCGAAAATCGGAAATCGAACCAAACCAGTTCGACCACTTCGGTTGGACCCGGTTCGATTTAATTTTACTAATATAAATAGATGGAGAAGGTTGGAGAATCTCCCTCATTTATAAAAATTTTGTCCTCGAAATTTGCTTATTTACCACAATTAAAACCACAATTTCTACATTTACGGTCACTTTATGGAAATATTTCACTCAAAAATTCCATTTATACTCACCTTAGTCTTAATACCTACACTATTCACAATCCAATGAACATACACTATCCTTATCTCCATTTATACCTTTAGTCACTTTGTCAATAATACCTATTAATGGCATGTATATGTATCATTTCATTCTTATTACACCATTTTCGATCTTAGAACCGCTTAAACCGCGCTCTGATACCAATAAAATTGTAACACTCTTATAACATTATACTATACGTACGGTAACTGGATGTCTCAGTTGTCCCGTTAAACTACCGTCGCAATATTAAGCTACAATACGCAGTTCAGTAAAATTTTTTCGCATTTAAACCTTGAACGATATAATAAGATAATTAATTATAATACCATAATTAATACATAGGTCTATTACAAACTCATTCTTATCATACATAAAACATAAATCCATACCAATTCGATATGACCATATACATGCCATGTTTATGCTACTGTCTTCGCTACCTGCCAATTCTTTCCAATCAATAATCACATGTCGGCTACTTCCTGTTTCGCACAATCCTGCACGCAGTGATAAGACTACGTGCTGAGCATTAACATGCCCAGTGATGGATACATATCCTAAACTTTCCATCTAAAATTACTCATGCACGCACACATACACAAAATTACTTGTTAACCATTTTAGTTTTTACTCATAATTGTTTATATTTACTTCAGTTTTTATCCTTTTTACTATTATTATTACTAATTAAAATTCCTTAATTACTTTTAGTATTATTGCTATTGTAACCATTAATGTTATACTTATTCATGTGTCATTCCTTTTTTATTCTTTTCTTTTCTTTTCTTTTTGAACATTTTCACCTTAATTATAGATTAACATTTATCTCTTAAAATTCATTCAGTTGCAGCATTTGTTCATTATTCATTCTTAGATTTCTATTTCCATTACTTTTACTTTCTTAGTTACTTTACTTATGTATTACCTATTAATTTTCCTTGCATCATTCTCTTTTTATTATTGTCAATTCTGTCATAATTTATTTACTTTCTATTGACTATATTCCTCATACATCTATGATCATTAGTCAATTATGATTATTGATATAGAACTTGCTTTATCATTTTATTTACAGAACAATCATTATTATTATCTATTCTCTTATTTTATTATTATGATTATATATTTACTTCCAATATTTCCCTTCACAATTACTATTTTCATGCTTGTCCATTTTCTTTGTTCCTATACTCATTTCCCTCATTTTTAATTAATTCATTTTCAATCATTATTATCAATATTTTCTTTTACTATTCACGTTAGTACTATTATTTCTGTTAAGTTACTTAATTTGATCCAGTATGCAATTATAATTCAGTTTGCATTATTGTTAATATTTACACTATTACTACTATTATCATTATTAATGCTACCATTTATATGGTTATTTATTCTCTATATGTATAATTACTTATATCAAATATGTTATATGCGTCACATTAAATAACTAATACTATCATTATTTTTCTTATATTTAACAGTACTATAATTTGCAATATTATATAAATAATTACTATTATTATCATTTATTGCTAATATTAACATTTTCATAAATATTTACCTTAACGTAGATATTAATACTAATATTGTTCTTATCATTTTTAGACCATTAATTTCCTCAATTACCTTTTCATCATATATTTAATATTTATTTTACCTATAAATTATACTTAATCTTTCTATTTATTACCTTAATCTCTAGACTTTTATTACAGTTACAGTATTACCATTTATTGAATTAATTGTTACATATTTATTCACTCTATCTTTCCTATTTCTTTTATTAGTATTCTTACAATCAATTTACATTTTAAATTCTTCTATTATATTAACATTCCAATTTCCATCCTTATATTAACACTTTATCGTTATTTTATTAGTTTTCATTCCCAGTCCGATTTTTGGCATGTAAGTTATCATCAAATCTATAATGATCAATTTATTATTAAATACATTTTAAATTCTTCTTCTATTTTCTTTTTATATGGCTTATTAATATTTCTATTACTGTTACTACTACTACTATTATTATTATCATTATTATTAAGTCATTAATTTCTCCATCTTCACTCATTTATTCAATTTATATTTATAATACTTGTCAAATATATTTTAACCCTTTAAATTAGATTATCATCATCAATTTACTATTTAACCTCTAACTTTTCATTAAATTATCATATTACCCTTTTCTTACCACTTATATATAATCATGCAATTAAATAACTTTATTATTACCTTTATTTCATTATTTAGCATGTAAATTACCAATTAGTCCTTACAATATTATTCTAATGCTAATTTACTCTTAAATTCTTTTTAATTTTATTCAAATTACAATCTTACCTTTCAATTACCATATATTTACAAGTATACCATTAAGATTATTTCTTTCTTACTTTTCGCATTAATTCCATTCTTTATTTGTAAAATTCCCATTTAATCCCTAAATGTCATTTTGGAATCAATTTACCTTTTAGTCCTTAATTCATTAATATTTTTACTTAATTTAATATTTAAACACATATAACTTTATATTTTCCTTTTTTAATTCATTCTTTTATATAATTACTATTTTGCCCATATTACTTTAAAATCATTACATTTTAGTCCTTCTTTACTCTATATTCCTTTATTAATATTCATTCACTTTTTTAAATTCATTTTCTATTATTTTGACATACAATTTATTATTTAATCCTTAAATACTATTTTGTGCCATTTTACGCTTTAGACCTTATACTATTATCAAATTATTTACTTTACCAATTCATCATTTTTTTTATTTCTCTCTTATTAACCTTATTAATTATTAAATTTACACTTATACCCTTCTTATCATTTAATTCCTCAATATTATTAATTATTTTCAAACAAGTCCTTTATTACTCTATTTCTCATTTTAATTTCCATTTACTTACTTCAATTCATTTCTTTAGCATTTTAAAATCCATTTTCATAATTTTGCCCTTAGTATCAATCCGGTAGAAACCTCTGAACCGGATACACGGGACGTGGACCCCACAGATCCACTACATACATTTTAGAGTGATTCCGAGGAATCACCCGTACATTCCATTTTATTTTATTTTACATTTCAACATTTGAACATTGCAACATTTAGTAGACCGTCATTGGCCTACTTAAACTAGTCGCCATGACTCGTACCGCGGTGTGGAATCCCTATGGCTAGCCAACTATATCCTTAACAAGATTACTACCAGACCACTACTAAGGGCAGTTAAATCATTCATTCACTTCAATTTCTATTATAACAATCATTTAAAATTAATTATACTATTAGTTAACAACATAACCAAATCTTATAATATTAATTATTTCCTTACTAAATCACATTTATTCCACCATTTATATAATAACATGATCATTCCAACCATAATTTCATTAAAACTACTAATTTAATTTCATTTCCATTATAAACATAATGTGCTACTTTATTCTAAAATATTCATTTTTAATTAATAAATTCTAAATAAATTACTATATACTCAATTTTTATTCTTTATTCATTTTATGCCATATTATCATCTAAATTACACAATTAACTTAATTTTTAATATAAACATAATATACTAATTAATTCTAAAATATTCATTTATACATAATAAATTCCAAATAAATTATCATACACCCAATTAATATCCTATAGTCATTTTATGCTTTTAAACTTAGTAAATTAACCAATTTAACTATAATTTCTCCAAGTTAGCCACTCGGCCAACTCATAATTTTACCATTTAAAATTCTATTTCACCCATTTATTCTTATTTAAGCCAATTAGCATCTTAATTAACATGTATACTTTATCAATTTACAAATATACCTAAAATATACCCTAATATTCTTAGGTATACCATTCAGCCACCCTTTGATTTCCACCCTAGAATTTATTTCTTTTTCAATTAACCCTCCAATTCATAATTTCTAACATCATAAATCCTTATTATCACATTTATTTCAATTGTACATGCATAAATCATACACACACCATATAAACATAAACTAAAAATATATAAAACAAATAGAAAGAATGGGATATTGTATCCACTAACCTTATATTCATTTTCTCCTCACTAAATTCTTCATCTCCTTTGCCTTAATTCTTGAGATACCATGATCTCCTTTAGTTCCCCTAAAGTGGCTCAATTTTGATACATAACTTCCAATCCTTAGTTTTTCCCACTTTTATTTCTTCAAATGGACATTTGATACCCCCATAATTGAAGAGAGAGGCTGGATTTCATTTAAAAATGTTGGATTTAGGGAGAAAATTGGAGGAATATTGAAGAAATTGGTGGAAAAGGCAAGAAAGGCCATTCGGCTAAAGAAAAACGAGAAGAGGGCTGGAGAGTCTTTTGGGAAATTTCTGGAAATTTACAGATTTTTAGGCTATTTATAAGTGAATGTGTGGGTAGGGCCTTGGTCCAATCAAGTGGGCTAACCTATTTAAGCCCAATTATGCATTTTAAAGACCAAATAGCATTTTTAATTTATTACTCTCACTTATCAAGCTCAATTTCTCCCAAAATTAATTTCTTAATTCTTAAAATAATAAATTAAGCCTCCGCAAAAATTTTCAGCCCAATCGGAGACCGTTTCCCGGTCCGATAATTTCCTACTAGTCCGGTAATTCAGTTTTCTGTCTCACCGAAAAATTTATTTTTCAATACCATTTAATTCCTCATAATTTTTCAAGTAAATCCATACTTTCAGATAATTTTTCTGAGCTCTGCAATACCAATTAGAGCTCAGTCAACTTTTAGTCAAACCGGTCTACTGCTGTAAAACTGGTCCGACCGGTTCGATTCACTTTTCATCATTAACTTCCATTTTACTATTAATAACTCATTTGGCTTTGATTTCACCTCAATTACGGCTCATTTCTAGTCCGGTTCAATTAAACCGGCTTGATTCACTAATTTTTTAGTGTCACGATAAAATTTAATTTTTATTACCAAATTATTCTACTTATCATTCTGAGTCCATCCATGCCTTTAGATAATTTTTCAGATGTCATTTACTATTTTAAAAGTTCAGTCAAACAAAAAGTCAACTCTTTTACTATTTGAAACGGGCTGGGGCCTTTTCTTATTTTTGACTTTTTGAGACCTATTTGACCTCATTTTCAATCCAAAATTTACCACCAAACTCCTTATAACTTGTACTTTCTATTTGTGCAATAAAGTATTTTCGCCGTCGGGTGGCACTATTCACCCTGGTGTCACTATTCACAAAAGTTGCTATTTTGGGTCATTACATCGGTGATGATATGCCATGAAAAGTATGTATGACACATTAATAATGTGAAAAATAAAATAATGTTGCCCCATGTGATGAGCTGGTAGTCGAGTCTAGTATCAGGATATGTTGGCTAGCCATAGGGACATAAAACGTGGGAGTGAGCATGGCGTCTCACAAATTTTATAGATCATTGATGGACCTATTATGTATTTTTAAAAGTATCTGTTTAGAAAGACTGGAGTAATCCTTCGGGGTTCCTTCAGGTTTAGAAAGACTGGAGTGATCAATCAGAGGTCTATCCAGGTTATTGTGAGCCTTTAGGGGTTCACATCCCATTTATCCGGTACATAGAGTCTGCCAGTATTATGCCGGGGCAAAAAGGGTAATAATGAGCTTTAAATGGGTAAAATGTGATTAATTTGATAATTATGTGTAAAAAGGACATAATTGGAATTATATAAAATGTTTGAGGGCAAAACGGTAATTTTACAAAAAGTTGGTAAAAAGTGAGAAAGTTAGGCAAAAAGCGTAAGTATAAGGGTAAATTGGTAATTTTGATCAAATATGAGGTTAAAAATATAAATTTATGAAAAAGTGACACAATAAGGACCTAATTGTAATTTGGTGGAATTATAAGGTTAAAAGTGGTATTTAAGTGTAAAAAGGGTGATTAAAGTAGTTAAAATAGGATCACTTTGATGTTTATGAGTAAAAAGGGTATAAATGAAATGATATAAAAAGTTTGAGGGTAATACGGTAATTTTATGTTTATGTGTGTGAATGATGACAAATAAGGGCAAAAATGTCATTAAATGGTTAAATATGAAAATTGGTGACTTTTGAAGGGTAAAAATGTAATTTGGAATTAAAATTGAAATTGGAGGGTAAAATAGTAATTTTGCATGTTAAATAATGAAAAATGGTTAAAAGAGATATAAATAAGGGCATTTTGGTAACTATGAGTAAAGAAAAGTAAAATAAGGTTATAACCGTAATTTTGATGAAAAAAAAATGAACTAGTGGCAATATGGTAATATTGATGAAATTGGAATTAAATTGATGGCAAAATCGTAAATTGTGTGAAAAGAAAATGAATTGATGGCATAAATGTAAATATATGTGAGTTAAAATGAACTAATGGCATAAATGTAAATTTCGTAAAATAAAATGAACTGAGGACATATTTGTCATTTTTGAAAAGTTTAAGGGTAAAATTAAAGAAAATGAATTGATGGCATAAATGTAAATATATGTGAGTTAAAATGAACTAATGGCATAAATGTAAATTTAATAAAATAAAATGAACTGAGGACATATTTGTCATTTTTGAAAAGTTTAAGGGTAAAATTGGAAAGTTGCCACAAGTTAAGAATAAAAGGGTAATTAAGGTAATTGATGTTTGGTAATTTTATAAATGACCCGAATTAATTGATTTATTGATAATTATGTGGGTTATGGCGTGCATAATTAATAAATTAAGTAAATTAATTGTTTATTAGTGATATTTATTTATAAGTATATTTTGAATATTGTTTATGCATGTGAACTTTAGTCTAGTGGAAATTTTTGGAATTGCAATCACCACTGGGCATTTTTAATGCTCAGCACGTAGTTTTGTTTGACTGCGTGTAGGTTCGCCTTAGTATTGGAGCAAGGCACCTCAGATATATTTTGCCGAGGATTATTTTAGATTATAAGTACGTAAGAGTTTGGCATGTATATGTCTTATATTTAGTATTGGGTATTGTGATTTGTATCGTTCTGGAAAACTAGTAAACATATTTGTAGCTATGTGTGTGATGTATTTTTATTTATGACTGAACGTGTGTGAATGAATGTTGGCATGCCAAATAATATGATAGGAAAGTAAGCATTAATGAAATTGGGAATGATAAATGTGTGAATGCATGTTAATGAAAACTGACCAAATGAATAGTGATCCTAGACAATTATAGGTCAATCGACGAAATTGATAGTATGTTAAAATGTGATTGTAAGATTAAAGGCCCGGTGACTTGTGATTGATTGATTTGATTTGATTTAATTAATTGTAATACTGATGTTCGAAAAAATAAATTGTACCAGTTTTAATTAATTGGCTATTTAATAACTTGATTAGTTTAATTAGGTGTTATTTATAAGTATATTTTGTAGTGTCTGTTGTTAGTTTCACAGCATGAGATTATGTTTCTGCAGTTTTATATTCAGTAAAGTTTAAAAGTTAAACATGCCTGAGTCATAGCAATTCTGGGATGGGTGATCTACTGGGAAGGTAATAGCTACAGTAATTCATAAATATTTTATTGCAAAGAAATGATCTGTAAAGTGAATGGAGATGGGTGGTGCAGTTTTGTGAGAAAATGAAATCATATCGGCCCACGAATGTCCGTCTGAAGTTCGGTTCAGTTGAACCGGAGTTTGACCGAGGTTTGACTAAATTTTTCGAAAATGCTGGAGTGGATAAAAAGTGTTACAGTGGGAAGTGTACAAGCTCAGAATAATTTTTAGAATTTTTTGACAGCTTTAGATTTGAGTTTTATGGCAAAAATCGACGGAATCGAACCGGATCGGTTTAGGTGAACCGGGTCTCAAATGGACTCCGATTGAACTGAAATTTTTTGTTGAGACTATTTTTGGTATTTTAAACATGATGGAAATTATTGGGAGTTAAAAAGAGGTCAGGAACATTCAGATTATCTAAAACAGTGCAAAATGACCCAAAAACTGGAAATCGGACCAAACCGATTCGACCACTTCGGTTGGACCCGGTTCGGTTCAATTTTACTAATACAAATAGATGGAGAAGGCTGTTGAAATCCAGATTTCTCCATCCAAACCGACCTCTCCTTCTTGTCCTAACCTTAACTCTCCTCTTTCTGTCCATTTTTCATCCAAATTTCCTCCATCTCACCCCAAAATCAAGCCTCCCCATGAAAGTTCAGCTCCTCTAGTTTCTATTGGTACCCTTGGAAGTCCATTTGGTGGTTGAAAAGTTGATGAAACCTAGACTTGAAAGTTTTGGTGTGAATTTGAGGTATGTGTTTTAGGTATTTTTAATTTGGTTTCAAGATTCCTAAGGGTACTTTAGAATGTGAATAAGATGTTTATGAGGTTTATTTGTGGAAAGGAAGCATGGTTTTGACTAGATCTACATTTTTTTGTATGAAACCTATTATGTCTAATAGGTGAAGGAATATCTAGTCAACCAAAGGACAAGAAAAAGACTCCTTGAGGAGTGTATAGCAAGGAATTGAGGTTAGTGTTTGCAAATTCCATCTATTTTCATGGTTTATGTATGGATTTTATGTTATGTTTAAGTGTAGGCATAAGATAATGATGTGTTTAATTGAATCTAATTTGATATTCATGTTTAGAAGGCTTGAAATAGTGTATAAATATAATTAAATGAAATTAAATCAAAGTGGTATGAAAAATTTGATTGTGGCCGAATTGAATATTAAGGAATTAATTGAATTCGAAGATGATTTATGGCATGTAAATGATGTTTAAGATATGTTTAACATGTGTGTAACATGAATGAATGATTAAAGTGATGAAAAGTATTATGTGTAAAAAGATACTTCTTTATCCGAATGGAATTAATGGGATATTCATGTGTTTTAATATTGTTTAATGCAAGTTTAAAATGGATTTACAGTATTTGGCATGTAAAATAATGAATTGTATGTGTTAGACCATTTGAAGGATGTGTTATGTATGTGATACACATGAGGCCGAATGGTCCACATAGGTAAAGGCATGATTTTGATGGGTTTTAATGGAAATAAATGATATAGTGATGTTATACAACATGTAATTGGCCGAAATGAATGATAAAGTTGATTGAAAGAATTAATGGTGAAAAGTTAGAAAGTGGGCCGAATGTATGTATGTGTATGTGCATGTGTACCATAATGAATTTATGTGTTTACATGGCATGTGATGGTTTAAGGATGGTATTCACATGCATAACGATGAAATGGCATGAAAAAGAATGAGATGGGATGATGATATGCCATGAAAAGTATGTATGACACATTAATAATGTGGAAAATAAAATAATGTTGCCCTATGTGATGAGCTGGTAGTCGAGTCTAGTATCAGGATATGTTGGCTAGCCATAGGGACATAAGACCGCGGGAGTGAGCATGGCGTCTCACTAATTTTATAGGTCATTGATGGACCTATTATGTATTTTTAAAAGTATCTATTTAGAAAGGCTGGAGTAATCCTTCGGGGTTCCTTAAGGTTTAGAAAGACTGGAGTGATCAATCAGAGGTCTCTCCAGGTTATTGTGAGCCTTTAGGGGTTCGCATCACGTTTATCCTGTACATAGAGTCTGTCAGCATTATACCGGGGCAAAAAGGGTAATAATAAGCTTTAAATGGGTAAAATGTGATTAATTTGATGTTTATGTGTAAAAAGGAGATAATTGGAATTATGTAAAATGTTTGAGCGCAAAGCGGTAATTTTACAAAAAGTTGGTAAAAGGTGAGAAAGTTAGTTAAAAAGTGTAAGTATAAGGGTAAATTGGTAATTTTGATCAAATATGAGGTTAAAAATGTAAATTTGTGAAAAAGTGACATAATAAGGACCTAATTGTAATTTGGTGGAATTATAAGGTTAAAAGTGGTATTTAAGTGTAAAAAGGGTGATTAAAGTAGTTAAAATAGGATCACTTTGATGTTTATAAGTAAAAAGGGTATAAATGAAATGATATAAACAGTTTGAGGGTAATACGGTAATTTTATGTTTATGTGTGTGAATGATGACAAATAAGGGCAAAAATGTCATTAAATGGCTAAATGTGAAAATTGGTGACTTTTGAAGGGTAAAAATGCAATTTGGCATGAAAATTGAAATTGGAGGGTAAAATAGTAATTTTGCATGTAAAATAATGAAAAATGGTAAAAAGAGATATAAATAAGGGTATTTTGTTAACTATGAGTAAAGAAAAGTAAAATAAGGGTATAATCGTAATTTTGATGAAAAAAATAAATGAACTAGTGGCAATATGGTAATATTGATGAAATTGGAATTGAATTGATGGCAAAATCATAAATTGTGTGAAAAGAAAATGAATTGATGACATAAATGTAAATATATGTGAGTTAGAATGAACTAATGGCATAAGTGTAAATTTGGTAAAATAAAATGAACTGAGGGCATATTTGTCATTTTTGAAATGTTTAAGGGTAAAATTGGAAAGTTGCCACAAGTGAAGAATAAAATGGTAATTAAGGTAATTGATGTGTGGTAATTTTATAAATGACCCTAATTGATTGATTTATTGATAATTATATGGGTTATGACGTGCATAATTAATAAATTAAGTAAATTAATTGTTTATTAGTGATATTTATTTATAAGTATATTTTGAATATTGTTTATGCATGTGAACCTTAGTCTAGTGGAAATTTTTGGAATTGCAATCACCACTAGGCATTTTTAATGCTCAGCACGTAGTTTTGTTTGACTGCGTAGGCACCTCACATATATTTTGGGATTGTACCGAGGATTATTTTGGATCATAAGTACGTAACAGTTTGGCATGTATATATCTTATATTTAGTATTGGGTATTGTGATTTGTATCGTTCTGGAAATCTGGTAAACATATTTGTGGCTATATGTGTGATGTATTTTTATTTATGACTGAACGTGTGTGAATGATTGTTGGCATGCCAAATAATGTGATAGGAAAGTAATCATAAAGGAAATTGGGAATGATAAATGTGTGAATGCATGTTAATGAAAACTGACCAAATGAATAGTGACCTTAGACTGTTATAGGTCAATCGACGAAATTGATAGTAAGTTAAAATGCGATTGTAAGATTAAAGGCCTAGTGACTTGTGATTGATTGATCTGATTTAATTAATCGTAATACTAATGTCCGAAAAAAAATTGCACCAGTTTTAATTAATTGTCTATTTAATAACCTGATTAGTTTAATAAGGTTAACAGAATTGGAAAGAACAGTTAATTAATGGTACATAAGGCTTAAGGGTGTTACAAGATAGGCATGCCTATAGAGTTCAGTTAGCTGCAGCCATGCGTTCTTGACCCTGATCAGGTCCCTGTTTGGATCCTCGCGATCCCCTTTGAATTTTGATCTTGTTTAAGATCCCATGCAAAAATGTTTTGGAATAAAAAGAAAAGAATTATTTTTGATACCTTTGGGTATCCACGTGTTAAGAAAGAAATTGTTGGTACCTTCGGGTATCTATGCGTTTACTCATTATCCACTATTTTTAACGGGCAGGTTTATTGCATTATGTGTAATTTTTGAAAAGATGCGTATTATTGTGATTCAGTTCATATAATGATATCATGTGAGCAGTGCTGATGAAGTTACTGAAATTGCATTTGACGTCGACTGTGAGTGGTCGTTTTCTATTTTTTGTTTTCCCCACTAAGCGTTATCGCTTAGCACGGGTGTTTCATCCATGCACGTGTGGATGCAGTTAGAGTTTTTGGGGCAGATCGATCCGTTATCAGTTGGGCCAACACAATCGAGAGAGTTTTATTGTATTTAATTTTGTAGTTTGAAATTTTATATTGTGTATACTAGTCTTTGGTGTAAAGCTTTTTGTTTTGTATCTTATAAGATACTATTTCCATTATGTATATTATGTTATGTCATAGATGATTTTGTAATTCAGCTTTATAATGAATATGTTGAGATATTAATGAAAAACTTCTATATTTCTGGGTTCATTTATCTACTGATGTTTTGCTTTAATTTTGAGGAGTTTTTATTTATTCTGTTGCCGATGTATGTTTAAGTTGATGCATGCATTGTTTAGTGTTGTGCGTGACAACCCTTATCTATCGGGGTACTTCTTTCTTCTCGAGGTGTGAGCTTCCCTACGTATAGGTAAGGGGTGTTACAATTTTTGGTATCAGAGCATAGGTTTAGTCATTTATGGGCGAGTGTAGATTAGAGTATGCGTTTAGGGTTGTGTTGGCCTGATGCAGATTTTTGTGTATGTTTTGTAGTTAGATGGAGTCAGCCTGTGGATCCCTCGAGGGCTCAGCTGAGAGAATCCCTGAGAGTAAGATCCATCAATATTTGCTCCTACTCAGCCAGCTAGGGTGCAGCCTGAGGCCCCAGCAGTCCCCTTTGAGGCCATGCTTAAGATATCTCAAGATATGGCTAGAATCCTAGAGAGGGTTACTGCACTTAGAGCTCCGATTGAGAATATGAGGAAATTTGGGGCAGAGGACTTTTACGGGAGAAGTTTAGATAAATCTAATAAGGCTAAGATGTGGATTGAAAAGGTGAGCAGAGTTTTGCGGGAGATCCGTTGTCCTCTGGATAGAGAAGTAGAGTGTGTGGTGTCACTTTTGCAAGGTTCGACTAATGAGTGGTGGAGATTGGTGCTTAGACCTCCTTAGATTCCTGATCTAGTGACTTGGAAGTTCTTTGATAGAGAACTCCACAGTAAGTATGTGACCAAGGAATATAAACAGGGTAAGTGGACGCAGTTTTTGAGTCTTAGACAGAGAGCCCTGTTTGTGGCGGATAATAAAAAGGAATTTAATAGACTCAGCAAGTATGCATCGCTAGGAGTTCTTTATGAGGAGTCTAGATGTTAGCATTTTGAAGTGGGTATGTGTAACAACCCAAAAAGAGCCTAGTCGGAATCTGCGTGGTAAGTCGGAATATTTAGAGTATTTCAGTAATTTTAGCAAGAGAATATTTGGATAATAAGGACTTTAGTGCAAAGAAATTAATTAAGTATGTTAAAAGGAGAAATTATATGGTGTGCTTAAGGTGTATGGAAGTAGGGTAATTGTTGGGATTAATCTAGTGTAGTTTGTGTGTATGGTGCCATGTATGTAAAGTAATTTATGAGAAATGATTTAGTGGAATTTGGGTTTGGTAACAAGGATGTGGATATTTATGTAGCAGATGATTGTGTGTGTATTGTGTATGGTGCATAGAAAAAATAAGTCAAGATTGGTTGTGGCAGCCAATAGGAGCTTGCCAAGTGGAAGTGTTAGGTGAGCAATTAACGAAGAAAAGAAGTGAGGTGAGAGGAGGAGAGAGGAAAGGCAGAAAATGGGATAGCTTCCCGGGAAGCTGCCCCTTCCCTCTCTTCTTCACTCTTTTCCCGTCCTCTCTTCTCTTTCCTTTCTTCATTTGGTTGCTCTCCACTTTCCTTTGTGTACTTTTGAGCTTTAAGACTTGGATTTCTTGAGTTAAGGGCTGATTGTTAAAGGTAAGTGCTTGGATTTGAGTTGTGCATCTTCATCTTCTTCTTATTCCTTAATTTCTAGTTTTGGATGTGTTATGCATGGCCTAATTTGAGTGTGTTCTTGGTTGGGCTTTTGTGCAAGACTTTGAGGAGAGAAGGAAGGGTAAAGGGAAAGATAAAGTGGGATTGTGAGGGGCCCAGTTTGAAGCTGCAATTTCCAGGTTTGGGAGTTTGTTCTTTGTTGTGATGAGTTTTGAGTTATGCCCTAGTTCTCATTTGGATTGAATGTGTATTTGTGTTTTCGAATTCTTGATGTTTTGAGTGTTTTGTTTGGGTAAATGCATGTGTACATCATGTAGTGATTATGAGTGAAATGTTAGTGATATAGTGGGGATGGTATGTGTTTTTGAAAAACATGAACATGTTATTTGAACTAAATTTTTGATTTAGTTTTGTTGGCATTCATGATGAATTGATGTTTGATTATTGTATAAAATGTGTTTATGTGATTTTGAGAATGTTGCGGTGATGTAATAGAGGCATGAGGTAAGTGTTTGTGCATGATTGAATGAGTGTTTGGAGGATTGAGTTGTGAAGAGTGCTGGAAGTGCAGATTCAGGGCAATTCTTGGCTCTGTCGCGATCGCGATACTGTCGCGAGCGCGAAAGAATGCAGAATGGTCCCTTATTACAAAGGAACCCTCTGTCGCGAGCACGACAGAGAGCTCAGTAGCCGAATCGCCAACGCGAGCATGCTGCCAAGCGTGCACGCGAGGAAGAGGCGGCCGGTCTCTATCGCGATCGCGAGCGCGATAGAGCTTGGTCTTGTGAGTCTGCCGAGCGTACTTCATCGTGAGCGTGCCTTCTAGCGCGAGCCAGCGACGAGGAACCCTGTATTCTGTCGTGAGCGCGACACACATCGCGATCACGACAGAAGCCCTTCCTGCCTGCCCTATTTTCTGAATGTGTTTCTTTTGTCCCACTTTGCACGGTTTCTCACTATTGCATGGTGTATGTTTGTGTTTATATCTCCTGATATTATTGAATTAGTGTCGTAGTATGAAATAAATATGAAGTTCGAGTTTTGATTGAGAGTCAGTTGTCGAGCCTGAAGTGTCAAGGTAGTGGATAATTAAGCATGCTTAAGAAAGGTTAGTGAGTGCAGCTACCAGTGTGACCCGTTTGGGTCTTTCGGCCGACCTCCGAGATGGTCATTCTCCATGTATTGATAAAATATTTTGAGACTCCGGTCTCCCACGTTACCTTCGGGTATTAAAATTGTTTTTGAGGCTTTGGTCTCCCGTGCCATGTTCCCGTATCCTCCACCATTGAAATTCAGGCTATTGTGTGAAGTGTTTTGAATGTGGCAGGATTTTGGTTATGTAATTGTTTAGTGCTTTCAAAATTTCAACTCTGATTTCATATAGTGATTCTTAATTTATACTTCTGTCCTCTGGTTCTGAATGAATTCTATATGTTGATGCATGATATTACTGCATAGTATTCTGTTGTGTTTTGTTCCTCCCCACTACGCGTTATCGCTTAGCATGGGTTCTTATCCCGTGTAGGTGGCAGGTTTTTGGGAGCTTGCTCGTGTCGCGCATCTGCAGGTCTGCCACATAGGAGTAGAGCTGTTTTCTTTATTATCTCCTCTTGTATTTCTTTTTGTAAAGGATTTATGATGTAATCTTTTGGGATATTGTATATAACTCTATATTTTGATTATATATGATATGATGTATGTTTTTCTATTATTATGGTTATTGAATGCTTTTGCTATGTGTTTTCCGTGTCGTGAGTGAGCGTCGGGTAGCGCACCCGCCAGCGCCCTTCCAACGGGGGCAGCGATGGGGGCGTTACAGTATGAATGAGTCTCCTAAAGTTATGCTGATTTCTTTGATGCCTTCTCCAGATGTTAGTTATTATATGATTGTGTAGCCAGCTATGAGAGCATAATGTTCCGAGAATATTATAAGGGAAAAAGCTCAGAGGAGAATTTCTTCTCGTGGAGGCTCATCATCAGGGAAGAGATCACGAAATTCCCATGAGAATTCTCCGAATGAATCTTTCGTTAGTCCTGCTATGAGAGGTAGAAGGCAAGGATCTTCTCAAGGATCTGGAGCAGCTAGAGGAGCACCGGGAGGTAGAGGCGATGTAGCGCCACAGTGTTCTCATTGTAGAAAGCTTCATTGGGGTGAGTGTCGTTGGTTGACTAGGGGATGCTTTCGATGTGGAAGCACAGACTATTTTCTAGCTAATTTCCCAAATTTGTATGAGAATACTCAAGGACAGTAGGAGGCCAGTCAAGCGGGATCTAATACTCCTCAGGGTAGTCGTGGAAGAGGAAGAGGACTAGGTTATGGTGGACGGCCTAGGGATGGAGCTTCCTCTGAGATAGTGGATCGCCCTATAAGGGCGGCAGCGAGAGCTTATGCAATGAAAGCTCGGGATAAGCAGGATGCGCTTGCGGTGATCATCGATAAGTTTCTACTCCTTGACACTAAATTATATGCTCTGATAGATCCTGGATCCACACACTCCTATTTTTGTTCTAATAAGTTACGTAATAAATTTTTTATTAATGATCGATTGGATTATGAGATTTGTGTGACTAGTCCATTAGGTCATAGTGTTAACATGAGTAGGGTGTTTAGAAACTGTCCTTTGGTGGTGCAAGGTAAAGAATTCCCAGTGGATTTTATTAGTCTGCCATTTCATGAGTTTAACTTGATTTTAGGTATGGATTGGTTGTGTAAACATTGGGCTGTAGTTGATTATCATAAGAAAACAGTTGTGCTCAAAGATGGTGATCAGTTATTGTCACATCCCGTTTGCCCCCTAGTCGAATGAACCATTTGTGTGTGTGCACATTTGCATGAGTTTGGCATCATGTAAGGGTATTCTGGTAAATAAGTATGTTTTGTGGGTTTGTTCATGCGTGGGAATGCATATAGAAATATTGTGTGCATAATTGGAATTATAATTATTTGCATGTGAGTGCACCATAGTAGGATATATTATTTAGGTGTCTCATTGTGTGTGTTGTGCATACAATTGTAGGGTATGTTTTAGTTGAGAGAGTCTAGTGTGTGTGTGTGACATAAGCATATGTGGTGTAAGTGACCAAATCCCTCCACTAGGAGATTGACACTTGTCTTAGGTTAAGAAAAGAAAAAAGGAAAAGAAAGGAAAGGGGAAAATCAGATTTTTCACTCGTGTTTCCCGTTCATCACCGTCCCCTCCCTCTCTTCTTCTTCTTCTTCTTCTTCTTTTGAACCTTAGTTGAGATTCAAGGGTTGCTAGTGGGGTTTTGATCATCTCTTAGTGTTCATTGGTAAGTCTTATGTATTCATTTTGCTTTTGTACAATTCTTCATCTTCTTCCCTTGCATTTTTCTATTTTGGGTTTTAAGTTAGGGTTTTGAGTTGGTGTATCTTTGTGCTTTGTTGCTTAGTTGATCCTCCAAGATATCCTAAAGGCAAGGAAGTCGCTGGATCTAGTGGAACTAAACACTAGGAGCTAAGGATTTGAGGTTTTGGAATTTCTAATTTGAATGTGTGTATGATTATGTGTTCTTGAAAAATTCTGGAAATTTGTGATGGATATTATGTTTATTATGGTCTATATGCTATGGGACTAGTATTGGTGAATGATTGAGCTTAGATTGTGAAGTTTTGAACTCATATTGTGTTTTTGGGTAAAATGATGATGAATAGTGAGGTATGTTAACTTGAGGAATTTGATTATATAAAATGATGATGTTCTTTGAATTCTTATGTATGATTTGTTAATGGCATGACTCAATGATGTTGTATTTGGGTTTTTACCATTATTGGTGTGTGAATTTGATGATTGAAGTGAAAGTTTTGGGATTGTTGGCTGGAAATGACCTGGAAATCGCACAGAGGAATCGCATCTGGGCATGGGTCACAATGGCAACCAATTTGGTTACCACCGTGAGCCACGAACCAGATGCATCCTGCCGTGAATTTTGGTATGTCACGGTGGCAACCAATCTGGTTACCACCGTGAGGTATCCAAACTTTGGTTTCTTTCTGGGCAGTGGGTATGTCACGGTGGCAACCCATTTCATTACCACCGTGAGATACCCAAGCTTTTGATTCTGTCTGGCTTCTTTGGTACGTCACGGTGACAACCATTTTGGTTGTGACCGTGAGGAACCTAAACCTTTGCTTCTGTTTGGTTGCTTTGGTATGTCACGGTGACAACCATTTTGGTTGTGACCGTGAGATACCCCAGACTTGCTTTCTGCCCGGATCCTTGGTATGTCACGGTGAAAACCATTTTGGTTGTGACCGTGACCTACCCTGTTTTTGCAATAAAATCCCTTTATTTCCACATGTTTTAGGAATGTTTTGTTATGGTTTTTAGCACGCAATACCATGTTTTTGAGCTATAAGAATATATGTTCTGATTATCATAGAATGTGAATTCTTCGCTTGTCGTAATTTAACTACGGCCATTAATTGGGTGTTTCTCTGCCTGCAAGAGTCGGTCTAGTGGATAGTTAGGCATGCCTAATAGAGTCTTAGCTGCAGCCTCTGTTTCTGTTTGGACCCCGATCAGGTCCCCGAGCGGTTCCGCGTGAACCCCTATCTGAAAGGATCTTGTTTAAGATCCCCTTTGTAATGTTTTGTAAGAGTCAAATGAAAATCTGTTTTATCGGCTCGTACTCGTAAAGTACTGTCTATATCGGCTCGTACCCATAAAGTACTGTCTGTAACTCATTATCCACTTCCTCGGGTCAGCAGGTGCTTATTAAGAATTGTTATATGAGGAAAAGTATGTTATATATGTATGGATTCATCGATGAAGTATAATCTGCTAAAAAGGATATGATTGTTGTTATGAACTTCTGATGAATGGTTCTATGCTTGTGAGCAGGAGTTTATGTTATTGTTATGCCATGATTATTGTATGTACATGAAGTACGCATGTGAATTGCCTGGACGACTGTTGTGAATGGTTGTCGTTATGCTATATGTGTGTTTCCCCACTAAGCGTTTATCGCTTAGCACGGTGTGTGTGACGCGCGCCGGATCCCGAGCGCCGCCCGTTCGGACCGCCCGCACGTGGGCGATCGGGGCATTTGCGGGTCCGTTGGCATCTTGCAATAAATCGCAAGTGCGTCTATGTTGAGCAACACGGAGGTTTCATGGAGTCGCCACCCAATAGAACATTGGGAAAGTTTCTCTCGCCTCGGAGAGCCTAAGACTGCGCTTTTTATCCATATTGAGCCATGAGGCCTAGGATTAGCGCAAAAGCCTCGTGACTCAAGAAGTATCTTGAAGGATAACCTCTAACCTCTCGAGCCCAAAGACCAGAGCTGGGTCCGGGATTTCTCATCTATTTCTACCTCAATTAGTTTATGATCAAATTTTAATATCATTAATTCGCTCTCTCTCCACACTATGCAGTTCAATTGAAAAGCGCATCTATTCACATTCGGAAAGCAGTAAATGAGCAGAATAAATATCAAAAGCGATAAATTACAATAATACAAGGAGCGGAATACAACTCCCTTTATAAATGTGCAATTCATACACAAATCGGGGCATTGTTTATTTTGAGGACTTTGGTCCTCGCATGCATCGTTATCAAGAATGGGATATTTTATATGTGATGATCTTTATTGGATGAAAATAGGGCGTTGGACCCTTTTGCATTTTATACAAAACTCACTTTTATTTAAGTACAAATTGTTGGTCTATCTTTACATTTAACAGGATAAAAAGAGCTTATTCATATACATAAAATAATCAATGAATGAAAAAGCGAGAGAAAATAAATCAAGAGGTTTAAGAAAACTAAACCGGACGAAATCCACCATGCATGGTAGGCAGCCACTCAAGCTCGAAATTATCTAAGAGGACCAATATACACTCACAGAAAATTAAGAGATGTTAACATTCATGAAATTAACACATGAGAAATCGAAAAGACTGAATAGAGATGAAAAATGATCAAAACAATGGAGGCAGAACCCACCGACGGCCTTTTCCTGGTTGACTGACGGGCGTCGGTTTGGTTATTCCACACGCCCGTTTGTCACTCAAGAAGGGCGTCTGTAGGTGGGTGACCGACGGGCGTCGGTCATAAAGATGGCCCGTCGGTCACCTCTGTCTCCGGAAAAACAGAAAGGGGAAAAGGGCCTTTTGAAATAAAAAAACAAGTTTTATTCAAGAAGGGGACGAGGGAGTCAAAATGAAGAAAAGTAATGACAGGTATTCAAAAATTTCACAGAATGAATGAATAAATGATAAATAATTAAATATAAGATGAAGACGGAGAGAGAATCCGGAATATTTACCCTCAGATAGTTGCCTTGGGTAGAATTTTGATGTCGGTTAGATCCCCGCGCGTTCCACGAGAAAATAGGAGAATGAAAGATTAGAGAGAGAAAATGAGCTATTTCACCTCTGATCCTTCAGAAAGTCGATTTAGGAGTCCAAATCTAAAGAAAACTAATTAGTTTTTAGTTCCTTTGATCGATTTGATCCTTGATTAAGTAAAATTCTTTGGGAAATGTGTGTTTTGGAAGAGAGAGAAAACGTGCTCGAATTTTGGCAGAGTTTCCTCTTCTGAAAAATTTCCCAACCCTTTTGAAGTGAAAATCCGGACCTTATATAGCCAGACACGACCGACGGGCGTCGGTGCGTAGGGGCGGGCGTCGAAAGAATCCTACTGACACAAGGACACTTCCGACGGCCCTGCCACTTTCACCGACGGGCGTCGGAACGGTTGCGTGCCCCGGGAAACCAGGCGGCTCCTGACAAGGGCAGTGACTTTCCGACGGGCGTCGGAAAATTCCTTGAGCCGTCGGTGACTCGAAGCGACGGGCTACTTCCACAGACGGGCTGGCCGTCTGTGGAGGACAAAAAAACCTTTTTGACTCAGAAAACTCCCGTTTTCTCCCCCTCTGCCCCTGAATTGTAGAAAAACCTCATTTCTCTTGGAACGCGGGACTAAAACCTCCAACTTCAGCCTCCTGTACAGGCCTTGAACATTGATTTCATCATAGGGTAACCTCTGATCCGGACTGCTCCAGGACACGGTGCTTACAGTTGCCCCCAGTTTTGGGGAAACTAGCGCACAAGCGCCTAGATAAGCCAAAACTCAGAGAAAGGTTGGAAAGAAAGCGTACCTTCGACGGCTTTTCACCTTCCGTACCTTTTTCCGGTTAGATCTCATCTCGATCTGGTGAAGAGCAGTGTTTCTTGAACCGCAGCTTCGGGGGTGAAGAGCAGTGTTTCTTCAACTGCAGCTTCGATCTGATGAAGAGCGGTGTTTCTTTAACCGCAGCTTCGGGGTGAAGAGCAGTGTTTCTTCAACTGCAGCTTCGATCTGATGAAGAGCGGTGTTTCTTCAACCGCAGCTTCGGGGTGAAGAGCAGTGTTTCTTCAACTGCAGCTTCGATCTGATGAAGAGCGGTGTTTCTTCAACCGCAGCTTCGGGGTGAAGAGCAGTGTTTCTTCAACTGCAGCTTCGATCTGATGAAGAGCGGTGTTTCTTTAACCGCAGCTTCGGGGTGAAGAGCAGTGTTTCTTCAACTGCAGCTTCGATCTGATGAAGAGCGGTGTTTCTTCAACCGCAGCTTCGGGGTGAAGAGCAGTGTTTCTTCAACTGCAGCTTCGATCTGATGAAGAGCGGTGTTTCTTCAACCGCAGCTTCGGGGTGAAGAGCAGTGTTTCTTCAACTGCAGCTTCGATCTGATGAAGAGCGGTGTTTCTTCAACCGCAGCTTCGGGGTGAAGAGCAGTGTTTCTTCAACTGCAGCTTCGATCTTGGAGTGTGAGAACTCCGCTGGTTTCCTTGTTTCGAAGGAGACCCCTTTAAATCGATGTCCGTGCTCAGGTTGGTATTCTTTTGTACCTGTGAGATAAAAGATTTTGTTAATTCATGTTTGAGCGGTCATCGTTTGACCTGTTATTGATTATTATTCTTTTGTTGTTTGTCTTTGTTTCATGTTATTATTATTATTATATTGTCATTTTTATCGACACATGAGTAAATAGGAGAAAATACACTTCCTGTGGTGTTATTTAAGCAATTAACCGAAAAGAAAAGAAAAACATGCAAATAATGAAGCGAAAGTTTTTCCACTAAAAATGTCATTTTTGTACAATGCATATACAAAATACGGGAGATACAAAAATAACTCCCTGAAACTCAGAGAGGTGTGTAGTCTGAAGGCTCATCGGGATCCTCATCATCTGAGATATGCACGGTCCCTAGCGGAGGTGGACGGGCCTGAGGGGGTGGCGGAGCTGCAGAGGGTCCTGCCTCGTGATCATGGGCTCGCCTGAACTGAACCTGAGCATAGCCGTCTAAGAAGGACTGGGTACAAGTGCCCAAAAACCCTAAGGTCTCAGAGATCTTGTCCCCCAACTTCTTGAAGGCTTGGCTCAGCTGAGTGGTCTGCTCAGCGGCGGCCTTCCTTCTACGCTCCAAACTCTGCTCCGTCTGCTCCCTGAACTCTCTCATGGTCTGAGAAAGAGGAGGGAGAATCCCCTCCATCGCCTGGACGCGGGATCTCAGAGAGTCTAGTGACTCGTCAATCATCTGAAGGGTCATGTCAACCCTCTGAGACGCCTGGTCCTGTGACGTCCTCACATCATGAGCGAGCTGCTGCCTGAGCTCCCTCTGCCCCTGAGCGATCTGCTCAATCAGCCTCATCTGCTCTCCTCGGAAGGCCTCCAGAACTCGAGTCTGCTCATCTCTAAAGGCATCCATGGCCCGAGTCTGCTCCCTCGCTGCATGCTCCATGTAGCCTGCCTGCTCTCGGGATAGTCGCTCCACCGTCTGAGACTGCTCCTGGATAGCAGCCTGTTGGCGATCCAACCTCTCGTGAATGGCCCTATCCCTCTCATCCTGTCGCCACTCAAAGGCCATAAACATGGAGGAGAGGAGCTGGAAAAAGTCCGGCTGAGCTGGCTGATGTGGCGCTGGCTCTGGTGGTGGTGCCGAAGAAGTGGATGCCCCAGGATCGCCTCGAGAGTACGGATGGTATCTCTCGGAGGGCTCGCGGGCAGGCCTCTGTACCCTGGTACTCGGCGACGGGGCTGGAGTCGGGGCCCTAGATGCCGGTGAAGAGGCAAAGAGATCGTCCATCGTGATCTCAAAATCAAAATCCAAGGGGGTCCTAGGAGGCTCCTGCTGCTGTGGCGGAGGCACTGTCTGTGACTGAGGAGGTGGAGGAGGCTGATGCTCCGGCTGAGGCTCAGTCTGTGGAGGCTGCGGCTGTACCCGCGGAGGCTGAGGCTGTGGCTCGGGCTGTGGCTCGGGCTGTGGAGGCTGCTCCTCCTGGTGCTCTGGGTGATCAGGGTCTGCCCCCAGGGGTGGAAGCGAGAACAGTCGCCGGGTCTCATGGATAGTCAACACCCTATAAGCCTCTGCCTGGCCTGGAATCTGAGAGATCATCCCCATCTGAACCGCTGCTGCAGCATCTACATGGATCCCCTCCGGTAGAGGTCCTCTCAGCCTCTCGGGGTTAAACCCCAATCCCAACAGTAATCGGGTGATGACTCCTCCTACCATCACCACCGGTGTCAACCCTCTGCCCACTCTGGTCAGGTTGGCCAAGATCTCGTGGCTAATGTTGAGACGCTGGCCTGCCACCATAGCCCAGAGGCTCCAGATCTCGGCCGCGTTAAGCGACCCTGGATTACCAGCTCGACCGAGGTACGAGCTGGAAAGCACTCTGTGCAGATACCGGAGTGCCTGAGACACCAATATGGTGCTCTTCGCTGTATCGTGATCATACAGCACTCCTGGTATAGCAATAGCCGCCCAATGGGCGCGTCTCACCGCTCGCCGCGGGATCTCAACCTCCTCTCCCGAAGGAAGTCCCATAGCCTGAGCAAACCTCTGCCTGGTGATGCTGACATGGTCGCCATCAAACCAAAACTGTACCACCCCCGGGTCAGTATCTGCACTCTGAAAGCCCGTGTAGCGGAGAGTGGCCAAAACCTGGCGGGTAGCCTCTGGGAATGTCTGGAAGGCAGGCTCAAGAAACTCTGTCCAACCCGCTCCCTCGGCAAGTAAATCGAACTCCGGGGCCAACCCGAGGGCCTCTAGAAAAGGGCGAGATACAAAGCGGCTGGCCCGAAACTCCACCTGAGCCAACGCCCTATACCTCTGGGCGGACTCGTCATCCATCCAAGCCGGGGCCTCAAGCTCGGGCTGGGCCTGTGGTGCTCTGCGTCTGGGAGGCATCTTGTAAAAAGGAAAGAGTCAGATAGCGAAAACTTGGCGAAACAAGCACTATCAGTTTTATTTTCCAAAATTTAAGGTCCATCTGGGCCTTATCATGGGCAATGGAGGCCCAACATAAGATAAAAAAAGTAATGACAGATAAAAATAGCAAACATCCCGGCTACGGAAGTACCCTATCATGCCTTGCACGCATCATGGCAAAGGAACATGTAATCCTCACGGAGATAATTAAAGCGAATAAAGATGGGCTTTCTAAGTCCTAAGGCATGCTTCATACTTGGAAAGGTAAATAAATATTCAATTCCAGAATAAAAGATAAAAATTTGGGCAGCACCCCGGCAGGGATGTGCCCAACCCCCTGCGTGAAAAAAAAGATAATAGGCCTCAGGCCCTAGCAATATTAAGTGCTTGTAAATGGGGCGCACCCCGGCAAGAGTGTGCCCCCAACACATCAAAATAATGGCCTCAGGCCATAAAAGCAAAGATATGCACAAAATGGTGCGCTAAAAAGGGTGTAATTCTAAAGTACCCAAGTTATAGATAAAACTCTATTTTTATGTGATCATGCAAAAAGTTCGAATTTAATTACAGAATAATATAGAAAAATGGGCAGCATTTCCCCCTAAATTCTAAAATTATCTAAAGCTCCTTAGAGTTAAAAGAAGAATGTAGAAGTGAATTAAATAAATAAATAAATAAATAATAAAAAGTAATAAAGAAGTAATTATTTACTTACTTGTAATCCGGAGAAGTGTAGAAACTAGAGAAACGCAAGTATCCGAGCACCGGGTGAGTATATAATGCGAAAAACTGAAGAAATCGCAAAAAAAAAAGAAGAAAAGACTCAAAAATCGCTAAAAACTGCTTAAAAACCGCTTGAGAGAGGAAGAAGAAAGGGACAGCAACGTTTGCGCCGTCTGTCACTCATCCTTATATAGAATTTCGTGACCGACGGGCAGGGCATCTGTAAAAGCGACCGACGGGCTGGCCGTCTGTCGCGAAATGAATGCAATTTAATGCGCGTGATGGATGCGATGATGACGCGTGTTTCTGCCCGGGGGACTTCCGACGGGTAGGCTGTCCCTATGGAGGGGCGGTCAGGCCGTCTCCGTAGAGAGGCGGGCAGACCGTCTCTGTAGAGGGGCGGGTAGGCCGTCGGTGACCCTCTCCTATAAAATCTGCAAAATTTTCTTGTCTCTTCATTTTCCAGCACCTTGGGCTTTTATTCTTCTCAAAATGTTTTCCCCTCCTGCTCAAAGGATGCACCGCATTTTAGATGACAAACACACTTGGGGAGAAGGCGCCCTTTCCTCTCTGGCTGGGCTGAAATACCTGTGTCGGGTGAAAATCGACCAGAACCTCCTCCTGGCGGCGACCCACTTCTGGAACCCTAGATTTCACGTCTTCCAGTTCACCTATCAGGAACTGTGCCCTCTTTCTGAAGAATTGGCTTCCATTCTGGGAGCCCAGTTCCCTCCTGGCGCTCCGCCTTGCATCCCCCGCTGCGGCTTACTTCAGACCCGGGACGTAGCCCTAGCTCTGGGCATATCCCCCTCGGAGGCCATCCGGCTGATTCCTTTGAGTTCCTCCTTTTCTCTGGAGCCACTGATCGAGGCCCTAGATCAATTCACTGACATCCCCACCTATCGGGTAAGTATCACGTTCCTATTCTGCATGGTGAACTTCCTTACCGTTGTTCCAGGAGGCTTGACAGGTGATTTTCGTCTGCTTGGAGTTCTGAGCGACTTTCATCTGGGATTGTCCCCTCTACCACTAGTCTTGGCCGAAACCATCTTAGGTCTGGACGCTGTGAGCTCTGGGTCCACCACAATCTTTACCGGTAGCCCCTTATTACTCCAGGTACGTCATTATTTTAAAGGTAGTGCGTCCCTTATGGATTTTCACACTAGCTTTTCTTTGCGGGAGGTGCGTCCTTTCGGATTTTCACACAACCCTGTGCCTTATTTTTGCCTGAAGCAAACCCTACTTACTCCAGCGGCTTTTTTTTTTTTTTTTTTTTTTTTTTTTTTTTTCAGATCTGGCTACAGGAAAAACTGAAGATGTTGTCTGAACCACCCCCTCGAGTCATTCCGCGGTACATGTCGAGCCATTTCTTGCCTCGTCGGCGATTGTATGGGTGTGCCGCGACTGGTGAAGGCATTACCAGATTCGGCGAGCTGTCAGATGATGATATCAGTTTTACATCCGCCTGGCTCCCGCTGTCTCATGCGGTCACCGATGGGTCATCAGGTTGCGTCCCTCTCTGCGGCCTCCGCCAGGCCACCTTCTGCATTACCTCGCGATATTCACGGCAGCTTGGGATGACCCAGGATATAGTGAGGGTTCCCCTGTCTTTCCGAGGAGGAGATCTCTCGGCCGCATTTGCTTCCCAGTATCATGAGCTATGGGGTAGATTACCTGTGAAGACTACCATCCCGAGGTTTGGCGATCATTCTGCGTCCTCAACCAGCGGGTACAAGAAGTGGATCCTCAGCCCAGCCTCCGATAATAGGACTCGAGGGCTCAAGCATCTGAGCGGCGAGAGCAGCAGCAGGACCTAGCTTAGCCTAAATGTGTATTTCTTTTTGTGCTACATTTCTTTTTAATGCAGAACTAGAAAATGACAGAAGTGAAAAGAATAATATTCATCCTTTTCACAAGCTTTGTGTATATTTCCAGATAATTTCAGCATACATGATCAGTTTTGGCATTCACTCAGCTGCTTATGCGCTATCAATACATGAAACCAAATTTTAACAGCATCAACTCCTGTTACCGATCGGCCCTCTCGGGTTTTCACGATCGGACATTTTCTCTCATGCCTCTAATTTTTGCACAGGATGCCTTTTTTTCGGTTTTCACCCTGTCGAGGCGCCCAATTTTAGCACAGCCGCCTTTTTTCGGTTTTTGACTTGCAGGGCATTTTATTCTCTTCTTTTTATTTTGGTCTTTAGCCGTGGAACCTTTTGAGTCTGTCGACATTGATCGGCTCTTTGAATTCGTTCCCATCGCTGTCTGATAAGATTGCAGCCCCTCTGGACAACAGCTTCTTAAGGATGTAGGGCCCTTCCCAGGTAGGTCTGAACTTCCCCCTGATGTCTGGTATCCCTGGCCTCATCTGCTTGAACACCAAGTCTCCTTCTTTTAACGGATGCTTCCTCACCTTCTTCCCGAAAGTTCTCGCTAATCTCTTCTGATATATCTGATTGTGATAATAAGCTTTCAGCCTACTCTCATCCAGTAAGTTCAAGTGCTGCAATCTCTGTTGCGCCCATTCGGCTTCCGGGATTTGGGCTTCCATGACCACCCTTAGAGATTTGAGTTCTATCTCTACCGGCAATACTGCTTCTGTTCCGTACACCAGGGAAAATGGAGTAGCGCCTGTAGATGATCTTACTGTCGTTCTGTATCCCCACAGGGCGAAGGGCAACTTCTCAGCCCAGTCTTTGTAAGTTTGGACCATCTTGGACAAGATCTTCTTCACATTCTTATTTGCGGCTTCCACTGCTCCATTCGCTTGCGGTTGGTAGGGAGAGGATTTATGATGCTGCACACCATATTTCCCGAGAAGTTTTCTGGTTTCTCCCATAAACTGCACTCCATTATCAGACACTATGTGGTGAGGGAGACCATATCTGCAGATCAAGTTCCTCTCTATGAACCTGGCCATGTCCCTCGCGTCAATTTTCTTGAAGGATTCTGCTTCGACCCATTTGGTGAAGTAGTCGATTGCAACTATGATATATCTGTGCCCATTGGACGCCGTAGGGCGAATCTCTCCGATGATATCTATCCCCCAAGCGGCAAACGGCCAAGGAGATGTTAGGTTATGTAGCTCTGATACCGGCAGGTGTCTCAGGTCCGCGTACTGTTGGCATAACTGACATTGCTTGACATACTTTGAACAATCAGTGTCCATCGTAAGCCAATAAAAGCCTTGCCTCATTATCTTCTTGGCCAAGGTCAAGCCATTCATGTGGGCCCCGCAGACCCCTGCATGGGTTTCTTCCATTATCTTGCGCGCTTCTCTTTCATTCAAGCATCTGAGCTGGATCCCATCTGACCGTCTCTTGTACAGCACCCCTTCCAAGGATATGAACTGAGTAGATAACTTACGTATCATCCTCTGATCTTTTTCAGTGGCTTCTTCTGGAAATCTATTGCTTTCCAAGTAATTCATGATATCAAAGTACCATGGCTTCCCATCTGACGCCTCTAGTTCCATCACTGGCTCGGTTTCAAAACTAGGCCTATCAGAGCTCGAAATTAGCACCGGTTTCATGAGCACTCCCTCAGGATTATCCCATATTGACACTAAGGTTGCCAACGCGTCAGCCAGACGGTTCTCATCTCTGGGCACAAAGTGGAAGGTGCAAGTCTCAAACTGCCCACATATCCCTTTCAGATATTGAACATAGGGGACCGGTCTCTCTTCCTTAACAGCCCACTCACCTCGGATCTGGTTTATTACCAAGGACGAGTCACCAAATACCTCTACATTTCTTGCCCCCAACACCGCCAAAGCTTCTAACCCGAAAGTGCACGCTTCATACTCAGCTTCATTGTTGGTTGCTTTGTATCTCAGTTTCTTAGCGAGAGGAAGTTTCTCATTATCTGGGGTTGTCAGGATGACTCCGACTCCGGCTCCTTTGTTGTTTACCGCCCCGTCAAAGTGCAACTGCCATCCTTGAATAGAAATCGCGCCTATGCTCTCATCAGGAAAGGTAAATTCGGGGGTGTCCCCTTGGATAGGATGCTCAGCAAGAAATTCGGCTACAGCTCGCCCCTTAATAGTCTTGCGGGTGATGTATTGCACATCAAACTCTTGCAGCAAGAGCAGCCACCTCCCCATCTTTCCAAGCAAAGATGGCACCTCCTGCAAATATCTTAAAGGATTCTGCCTGGCTACAGCCTGAACCTTGTATGAGTGGAAGTAATACCTTAGCTTCTTCGATGCCCAAATAACTGCAAGGCAGATCTTCTCTACCTCCGCATATTTTACTTCGTAAGCCAGAAACTTCTTGCTGAGGTAATAAATTGCAAACTCCACCCCAAACTCATCCTCTTGAGCCATCATGGCGCCCACTGAACCGTCTTCTACTGCCAGATACAGAATAAGCGGTTTAACAGGTTGCGGAGGTCTTAGTACTGGCGGATTTAACAGGTACTCCCTGATATTATCAAAGGCTCTCTGACAGTCTTCATTCCAGACTACGGGCTGGTTCTTTCTAAGCAGCTTAAAAATAGGTTCGCATATCGAAGTGAGCTTGGCAATAAACCGGCTAACATACTGCAACTTGCCTAGAAAACTCCTTACATCTCTTTCCTTTTGTGGCACAGGCATCTCTCTGATAGCTTTCACCTTATCGGGGTCAATTTCTATCCCCCTCTGACTGACGACATGTCCCAACAGCTTTCCCGAAGTCACCCCGAAAACGCACTTCTTGGGGTTAAGTCGCAGATTATACTTGTCGATCCGGGTGAAGAACTTCTCTAGAGCTTCAAAGTGTCCCTCTCGGGTGGCCGATTTGACCATCATATCATCGACATATACCTCCACTTCTTTGTGAATCAGGTCGCTTAGGATCTTGGTTGCCATCCTCTGGTATGTGGCCCCTGCATTCTTCAGGCCGAAAGGCATAACCCGATAGGCATAGGTACCCCACTCCGTGATGAAGGCAGTCTTAACCCGGTCAGCTATCTTGTTCAGGATCTGGTTGTAGCCCACATATCCATCCCCAAAGCTGTACATCGCGCAATTGGCGGCACTGTCTATCAATACATCAATATGGGGTAGTGGAAAATCATCTTTAGGGCAAGCTTTATTAAGATCTCGATAATCCACGCACACCCTGACCTTTCCGTTCTTCTTAGCCACAGGAACTACATTCGCCAGCCAAGTAGGGTACTGGACTTCCACCAGAAACTTAGCTTCGATCTGCTGTCGGATTTCCTCCTTAACCTTGTCAGCCCATTCTGGCCTCAGCCTTCGCAACTTCTGCTTCACAGGCCTGCAATCTGGGTAAGTCGGGATGGCATGCTCCGCCACGGCTCGGTCAATCCCCGGCATATCCTCGTAGGTCCAGGCAAAGACTTTCTCATGTTTTGTTATTATTCTCTCAAAATTTTTTCTCTCCTCAGGAGTTATGTTTGATGCTATTAGAATTTCTCTCGGATTTTTCGAGGTTCCAAGATTGAAAGGCGTTGTGCCAGTAGAGTCAATGTCAAAAATTGATGGAATATGATCATGTTCATGCATGTTGAAATCATCAGAAACATCGCACAAATAAGTGAAATTGTTCATCTTATTGATAATATTATTGTTATCATTTACATCATAAAAGAGTTCTGGAATAAAAAGACAATCTAGGCTAGAGTCTTCCTCTGCCGCTCCCGAGGTTGACGCCGTTGCAGCTTGCTTACTGACTTTCTGATCCAGCAGAGGCCCTTCAGGCACGTCGGAAGAGATTTTCAAATCCTCCATTTCCAGCTCTAAATCTGCTATCTTCCCTTTTCCTTTCAGCCTGGCAGCTACCATTTTCTCAGTAACGACCTCCTCAAGCTCGCACTTGTCCCAAATGATCCCCTGAGTCATGACTTCTTCATCCCAAAAGCCTTCAGCGGTCTTGATAAACCCGACGTTCCAGTCATACACATCGTTAAAAATCTCAAAGCCAGGGACAATCCTCCCATCTACCCACTGCGGTTCATCTTCACCAGTATAAGCACATACTGAGGATGCGGGGACAAAGCTTTCTGAAATATGGGGGATCCTGTCTGTTTCCCTCTTCTTGCCAAAACCACCTCTGTACCCCAGACCTTTCCGGCTCTTCTGCCCTCGAGTGGTGATCGCGGTCTGCAGCCCTTGGGAGCTTCTACCCAATCCAGCCCCAGGAAGATAGTGCATCTTCCTCATCATACTAACCACAGCCGGGCTATCTCCTGATCCGTGCTCTTCCTTTATCATAGATACATGAAAACCGCTGAATGGCTGATTGGCAATTTCTAGCGCTGAGACCTGGTTCTCCCTGGCCGCCTTGATAGTTACCACCTCTCCTCCGTGCGGGAATTTTATCATCAGATGCAGTGTGGATGGCACTCCCCCTAATTTATGAAACCAGGGTCTCCCTAGCAAAGCCGAGAAATTAGCAGGAATGGGCAGAACCACAAATTCAACCTCCACTTCGATAGGTCCTGTCTTGACCAAGGTCTTGAAGGTTCCCGAGGCTTGCCTCCTCGAGTTATCGTAGGCCGTGATAGTCAGGTCGGATCCGCTGAGCATATCCTCGCTTAAGCCAAAAGCTTGCAAAGCTATCAAAGGGCATACGTTTATAGAAGATCCATCGTCCACCATAACGCAAGCAGTGTGCTTGCCGCTAATCTGCGCCTTAATGTATAAGGGTCGGTTATGATTACGGCCTTCTGCCGGTAAGTCGACATCGGAAAAGATCAACCTCTCCTCGGATCCTCCTTTGATTAGACCCAAAAGCTCTGATGGGGAAATAGTGGTGGCAACTGTGGCCTCAACCAAAGCCTCTACTACCTTCTGCCTATGAGAGGGGGACTGCCTCAACAAATCCCAAATGGATATCTGAGCTGTGGTCTTCTTCAATTGCTTTATAATCTGCTCCTCCTCTGGCTCTTTCTCTGCCACTGGCTGTACTGGCTCAGGTAGCTTTGCAATCTCAGGGATCACCCTTCCACTTCTAGTGACAGCGCCTACCTCTCCCTCTTCTCCATCGGAGCCCCACAGATCAATGTTCAATCCTCCTTCATGCTCGGCTTCTCCACCACTCTCGCTGCTAGACCAGCAATCTAGAGTCGCCACAACTGCTCTCTCCTTCTCATCCTCGGAATTACCGACAGCAGGTTCCTCATTCCCATACAGATCTTGTAGCACATACCACTCTGGCAGGCTAGATTGGATCATGAACACAGGTGGGGGTACGGCATTATAACCAGGCTTCTTCTCAGCTTCTCTCCTCTCAGGGTCAGAGATTTGCTTGCTATCGATCAAGTCTTGAATCGAGTGCCGAAGTGCTTTGCATTTATCAGTGACATGGCCAGAGTACTGGTGGAATGCACAGAATTCGTTGTCCTTATGTCCCGGTTCCCCTTGTGTCGGAGCTGGCCTAGGAGTTAGAGGACGCAATTTTCCCTCCTTCATCAGTCTCTTCAAGACCCAGGATAATGGTCTTCCCAAGTTCGAAAACTTCCTCTGAGTGGCTACCTCAGTAGCAGACACTTCACCCATTCTTCTAGTGCTGTTACTGGGACCTGCCGGCCTACTGGCTCCTTGACCGGGGTTAGCCCTTTTGGCAAAATTATCATTGTTAGCTTTCCGGGTCAAAAACTCCCCTTCTGCTTCGATTGCTATATCCTTGAGAGACTCCCAGTCCTTTAACCCCTTCATCCTCAGTCCCTCCTTCAAGTATGGGCTCGCGTTCTTAATGAAAAGACGAATCTGATCTTGGGTATCAGGCTTTCGGCGCATCTCCATTACTCGGTTCCGCCATCGGGTAAGGTACTCATGGAAGGATTCCCCGGCCTTCTGTTGGAGCAACTCAAGATCTTTCAGAGTCACCTCCATTCTGGTGTTACAGTCATACTGTTTCAGAAATTCCTCAGTGAGCAGATCCCAATCTTCTTTAGTGCGACGGTCAAGGCCGTGATACCAATCTATGGCATGAGAGGTCAGACTCAGACAAAAGTATTCCACTTTCTGCTTCTTGGACAACGTGGTCCCCTTCATGACTAGAGAATATTGCTTCACATGTGCAGTAGGATCAGAAGTACCATCGAACTTCGGCACATCCGGCATCTTGAAGTTATAAGGGATCGGGTCCTCTCCGTCCAGCTCCCTATCCTCAGGATTCATCCCGTGGGCTCTACCTATCATACGAGCCATGGCCTCGAACCTCTCTTCCATCTTTTTCAAAATAAAATCATCAGCCTGAGGTGCCTTCCCCTTTTCGGATGCCATGCTCAACCTATCATCCTCGATATCTCTATCGTCATCAATTCTCAGCACTGGCCTTCTTCTCAGCTCTCCCGAAGCCACTGATCTCAACTCTACCGGTGGCGGCCTAACGGGCTCTTCTCGCCTTTCAAACCTTTCTTCTTCAGGCTCATTCAGTCTTACTGGAGGAGGAGGAGGAGGATTCTGGGGAACATTCGACTGAGCGTTTTGCTGCGTCAAGGCGGCCAACATATTCATCATCCTGCCCTCGAATTCTTCAAATCGACGGCCCACTTCTTCGGCAATCATGGCCCTGGTGGCATCTTCCCCCCTGGGTGAGTTTGCCATCTGAGATACCGTGCCACTTACTTCTGATAAAATCTCGGGCAGACCCTCTCTATCTGACAGCTCAAGAACTCGGATCAGTCATCCGGTCGGTGATCTAGTCCACCTGGGCAGATCTATGATGGCTGCAGGGACAAAAGTTAGAATGATGCATGAAATGTAGGTATAATGCATGATCGTGATATGCATCATTTACAGAGCACAAGCAAGCAAGTAAGTCCTTCCGCCCTTGTTTCTCCCACACACGTGGTCGTGCCGTCTCTTTCCTAGGTGGGATTAGCCCAAGGGTCAACGAGGGACCCAATGGACGCGTATGGTGCGCGGCGAAAAACCGGCAGCATAACACTCCTATGCTAATGTACAAGCGGGTGGATAATGATCGTTACGTATTCGGACGGTCCATAAATTTCGACATGGTCCTACCGGGGCATGATAGCCTTTGGCTAGGTTACCGAGCGAGATATTTGGATTCGTCCAATATGTGAGGATCCATACAGCAAGCATGAGATTATGGTTCATTTCACCTGTGGAAAGTGACTACAGTCATTACATGAGCTTTGGACAAGGGAGATGTTCCTTTGAGGCTACCCAAGCATGATCCCTGCCGACGGGTCTAGCTCATCACGAGCATAGCGACTGATCGGGTCATCATTTTGATATACCATTGAGGTACGTGGCTTGGGCTGGTGATTATCCTTAACACCTCCCCAAATTGAGTGAAAATGAGGAGGTGCTTCAGGAACGCACCGGGGCTAGAAGAGGGACCAAACTAGCGTATTCTAAGGCTCTAATGATATGCAAATGCAAATTTGAGAGGGGGTGAATTTATGAATTAAATTTTAATCATAAATGTTAAAAGAGGTATTTTCAAATCGAAATCTCGAACCATAAACGTCCCCAGTGGAGTTGCCACTGTGACGCGCGCCGGATCCCGAGCGCCGCCCGTTCGGACCGCCCGCACGTGGGCGATCGGGGCATTTGCGGGTCCGTTGGCATCTTGCAATAAATCGCAAGTGCGTCTATGTTGAGCAACACGGAGGTTTCATGGAGTCGCCACCCAATAGAACATTGGGAAAGTTTCTCTCGCCTCGGAGAGTCTAAGACTGCGCTTTTTATCCATATTGAGCCATGAGGCCTAGGATTAGCGCAAAAGCCTCGTGACTCAAGAAGTATCTTGAAGGATAACCTCTAACCTCTCGAGCCCAAAGACCAGAGCTGGGTCCGGGATTTCTCATCTATTTCTACCTCAATTAGTTTATGATCAAATTTTAATATCATTAATTCGCTCTCTCTCCACACTATGCAGTTCAATTGAAAAGCGCATCTATTCACATTCGGAAAGCAGTAAATGAGCAGAATAAATATCAAAAGTGATAAATTACAATAATACAAGGAGCGGAATACAACTCCCTTTATAAATGTGCAATTCATACACAAATCGGGGCATTGTTTATTTTGAGGACTTTGGTCCTCGCATGCATCGTTATCAAGAATGGGATATTTTATATGTGATGATCTTTATTGGATGAAAATAGGGCGTTGGACCCTTTTGCATTTTATACAAAACTCACTTTTATTTAAGTACAAATTGTTGGTCAATCTTTACATTTAACAGGATAAAAAGAGCTTATTCATATACATAAAATAATCAATGAATGAAAAAGCGAGAGAAAATAAATCAAGAGGTTTAAGAAAACTAAACCGGATGAAATCCACCATGCATGGTAGGCAGCCACTCAAGCTCGAAATTATCCAAGAGGACCAATATACACTCACAGAAAATTAAGAGATGTTAACATTCATGAAATTAACACATGAGAAATCGAAAAGACTGAATAGAGATGAAAAATGATCAAAACAATGGAGGCAGAACCCACCGACGGGCGTCGGTTTGGTTATTCCACACGCCCGTTTGTCACTCAAGAAGGGCGTCTGTAGGTGGGTGACCGACGGGCGTCGGTCATAAAGATGGCCCGTCGGTCACCTCTGTCTCCGGAAAAACAGAAAGGGGAAAAGGGCCTTTTGAAATAAAAAAACAAGTTTTATTCAAGAAGGGGACGAGGGAGTCAAAATGAAGAAAAGTAATGATAGGTATTCAAAAATTTCACAGAATGAATGAATAAATGATAAATAATTAAATATAAGATGAAGACAGAGAGAGAATCCAGAATATTTACCCTCAGATAGTTGCCTTGGGTAGAATTTTGATGTCGGTTAGATCCCCGCGCGTTCCACAAGAAAATAGGAGAATGAAAGATTAGAGAGAGAAAATGAGCTATTTCACCTCTGATCCTTCAGAAAGTCAATTTAGGAGTCCAAATCTAAAAAAAACTAATTAGTTTTTAGTTCCTTTGATCGATTTGATCCTTGATTAAGTAAAATTCTTTGGGAAATGTGTGTTTTGGAAGAGAGAGAAAACGTGCTCGAATTTTGGCAGAGTTTCCTCTTCTAAAAAATTTCCCAACCCTTTTGAAGTGAAAATCCGGACCTTATATAGCCAGACACGACCGACGGGCGTCGGTGCGTAGGGGCGGGCGTCGGAAGAATCCTACTGACACAAGGACACTTCCGACGGCCCTGCCACTTTCACCGACGGGCGTCGGAACGGTTGCGTGCCCCGGGAAACCAGGCGGCTCCTGACAAGGGCGGTGACTTTCCGACGGGCGTCGGAAAATTCCTTGAGCCGTCGGTGACTCGAAGCGACGGGCTACTTCCACAGACGGGCTGGCCGTCTGTGGAGGACAAAAAAACCTTTTTGACTCAGAAAACTCCCGTTTTCTCCCCCTCTGCCCCTGAATTGTAGAAAAACCTCATTTCTCTTGGAACGCGGGACTAAAACCTCCAACTTCAGCCTCCTGTACAGGCCTTGAACATTGATTTCATCATAGGGTAACCTCTGATCCGGACTGCTCCAGGACACGGTGCTTACAGTGTGTTTACCCGTGCAGGTGCGGAAGGAGTTGTTTTTGGGAGAGTCGTCGCCATCAAAGCCAACACAGCAGGGACTTAGTGTAGGGCTTGTTTTTGTACCTTTTGAGGATTCTTTTTATATAGAACTCTCATATGATTTTTTAATAGCTTCCGCTTTTGTATATGAATTCTGGATATTGTAATTATCTGTTGCATCCTTCAGTTGATCAGAATAGTAATGTAATGCTTCAGTTACATTAATGCATGATCAGCTTTCATGAATGGTGTTGTAAAGTTTTAAATTACCCTGTATATTGGTATGTATGGTTATGTATGAATGTATGTTAGTCTGTATCTGTGTGGTGGCACCTTTATTCATATGGCATCTCACTCCTTATCGGATGGGATCGCCTACGTATTGGTAAGGGGTGTTACAAGTTGTGGTATCAGAGCCTGGTTTAGGCGTTTCTGGGTGATTGTTTATATGATGTTATGTGTGTATATGTCTATGTCTAGGGCTGTGTTGGCTGACGTGGTTGTCCTCTTATTTGTTAGATGAATTCTGATTCTGCTCACGGTGCGCTCGAGGAGTCCGCTGAAAGTGTGAACCCTCCAGTGGTAGATCCGTCTGTCTCTGTTTCGGTGTCGGCTCAACGTGCTAGGGTTCAGCCCGAGGCCGCTGCCATGCCTTTTGTGGCGATGCTCAGATTGCATCAGGACATGGCTCGGGTTTTGGAAAGAGTGACTGCCCCGAAAGCTCCGATAGTGAGTCTGAGAAGAGCTGGTGTCGAGGATTTTTATGGGACCGGACTTGATGAATCTGAGTTGGCCGAGAAGTGGCTGGATAAAGTTAAGAGAGCTTTGAGGGAAGTTAGGTGTCCTCCCGATCAACAAGCTGAGTGTGCTGTCGCTTTGCTTCAAGGTCCAGCATACAAATGGTGGGAGTTGGTGAGTAGGCAACCTCAGATGCCTGATCCTTTGACATGGGATTTCTTTGATGAGCAGTTTTCTAGGAAGTATGTGACTCAAGCTTATAAGGACGCAAGGTGGGCGCAGTTTCTGAGTTTGAGGCAAAGGGCCTTGTCGGTTGCGGATTATGACAAGGAGTTTAACCGGTTATCTCGTTATGCTCCGCGTGGGGTTATGACGGATGATTTCAGAAGCAAGCACTTTGAGGCCGGGTTGAACGACTCTTTAAAGATCGCTTTAGTTTCTTTGATGTGTCTGCCGGGGGTACATTATTATCAGATTGTTGAGGCTGCTTTGAGGGCAGAGAAGGCGGAAACTTTGATTAGGGAGAGAGCTCAGCGCAAGAGTTCCGCTAGAGGTGGTTTCTCTTCATCTTCGGGTAAGAGATCTAGGAACCCGCAAGATGAACCATCTGCTGGTTCGGCTACCAGAGGGTGAAGGCAAGGTTCAACTGCAGTATCTGGTTCTAGTAGAGGTGGTCGGTCTGATGCTATTCCAGTTTGTGAGAATTGTGGTAAGGCTCACCGGGGTGAGTGTAGGTGGCTCACTGGTGGGTGTTTTAGGTGTGGGAGCACCGAGCACCGAGCACCGTGTGGCTAATTGTCCCCAGACGGGTGAAGATTCGGGTCCTCAGGGAGGAGCTAGCAGAGTTGGATCGAATGCTTCTCAGGCTGCGAGAGGTAGAAGTAGAGGTAGAGGTCGAGGCGGTCGACCTAGAGAAGGAGCTGGTTCTAAGACAGTTGAGCGTCCTCCCCCAATGACCGCTAGAGCGTATGCAGTTAGAGCCAGAGAGGAGCAGGATGCCCCTGATGTGATTGCTGGTAAGTTCCTACTCCATGACACTGAATTATATGCTCTAATAGATCCTGGTTTCACACACTCATATTTATGCACGCATAAGATTATTGATAAGTTGCATATGGTAGAACAGTTAGACTATGAGATTTGTGTGACCAATCCATTAGGGCATAGTGTCAGTGTGAGTAGAGTTTATAGGAATTGTCCGTTGATGGTTGAAAGTGTTGAGTTCCCTATGGATTTGATAGAGTTACCCTTCAGAGAGTATGATTTGATTTTGGGTATGGATTGGTTGGGCAACCATCGAGCCGTGGTTGATTGTCATAGGAAGACTTTCGTGCTTCGGGATAGGAACCGAGCTCCTGTGTTTGTTAGAAGTTTGGGTGCGAGTTCCGTGCACAATGTGATTTCTGCGATTCAAGCTAAGAGGTTTTTAAGAAAAGGTTGTGAGGCTTTTCTGGCGGTGGTTTTGGATTCCAAGAGGGATCAAGTTAGGATTGAGGACATCCCTGTTGTCCGAGAGTTCAGTGATGTTTTTCCGAGTGACTTGCCGGGTTTGCCTCCGGAGAGGGAAGTGGAGCTAGCCATAGAGATTATGCCGGGTACCACACCGGTATCGAAAGCACCTTATCGGATGGCTCCTGTGGAGTTGAGAGAACTTAAAACTCAACTACAAGAGCTATTGGATAAGGGGTTCATTCGACCCAGCATATCTCCTTGGGGAGCTCCAGTTTTGTTCGTTAAGAAAAAGGATGGATCCTTGAGGATGTGTATCGATTACAGGCAGATTAACAAGGTCACAGTGAAGAATAAGTATCCGTTGCCCAGAGTTGAAGATTTGTTTGATCAGCTTCGAGGTGCAGGTGTGTTTTCCAAGATTGATCTTCGGTTTGGGTATTATCAGCTTCGTGTTAAGGATCAGGATGTGGTTAAGACTGCATTTCGGACTCGGTATGGCCACTACGAGTTCCTTGTTATGCCGTTTGGGTTGACTAATGCACCAGCGGCATTCATGGATTTGATGAATAGAGTGTTTAGGCCATACTTAGACCGGTTTGTAGTGGTGTTTATAGATGATATTTTGGTGTATTCCAAGGATGAGACCGAGCATGAAGAGCATCTTCGGATGGTTTTGCAAGTTTTGAGAGAGCATCGATTGTTTGCTAAGTTAAGTAAGTGTGATTTTTGGCTTCGGGAAGTGTCGTTTTTGGGCTATATAGTTTCAGCTGAGGGTATCCAGGTGGACCCAGCTAAGATTGAGGCGATAGTGGATTGGAAAGCGCCTAGGAATGTCCAAGAAGTGAGGAGTTTCCTTGGTTTGGCGGGTTATTATCGTCGGTTTGTGAAAGGTTTCTCTGTGATTACAGCTCCGATGACCCGGTTATTGAGGAAAGGAGTTAAGTTTGAATGGTCGGGTAAGTGCCAAGCCTGTTTTGAGCGATTGAAGCAGTTGTTAGTTGAAGCTCCTATACTGACTCAACCCACTTCGGGTAAGGAGTTTGTTATGTATAGTGACGCTTCAGGTGTTGGTTTGGGATGCGTTCTGATGCAGGAAGGAAAGGTTGTGGCTTATGCTTCTCGACAGTTGAAGCCACATGGGAGGAATTATCCGACGCATGATCTTGAGTTAGCAGCAGTTGTCTTCGCTTTGAAGATTTGGCGTCATTATCTCTACGGAGAGAAGTGCAGGATCTTTACGGACCACAAGAGTTTGAAGTACTTTCTGACTCAGAAGGAACTGAATATGAGGCAACGTCATTGGCTTGAGCTGTTTAAGGACTACGATTGCATTGTGGATTACCATCCGGGTAAGGCCAATGTAGTCGCAGATGCGTTGAGTAGGAAGTCAGTTTCTGCCTTGTTTTTGAGACGGTTCAGATGGAGGTTTGGTTTCGATGGGGCTTTGATAGCTCAGTTTAGGGTCAAGCCTACTTTGAGACAGCGGATAGTTGATGCTCAAAAGGTTGATGAGAAGCTTCATCGGATTGTGCAATAAGTCGGTTCGGGTAAGCAGTCAGATTTTTCGGTTCAGGATGGGGTTCTTCTGTTTGGAAACCGTTTGTGTGTGCCGGATAGTGAAGAGTTGAGAAGACAGATTTTGGATGAGGCACATAGTTCAGTTTTCACCATGGATCCTAGCAATGTAAAGATGTATCGGGATTTGAAGCAGTTCTTTTGGTGGTCTGGTATGAAGAGGGACATAGTGGACTTTGTATCCAAGTGCCTGACTTGTCAGCAGGTCAAGGCTGAGCACCAAGTTCCTTCAGGACTACTCACGCCTTTGTCCGTTCCCGAGTCGAAATCGGACGATATCGCCATGGATTTTGTCTCCGGTTTGCCTTTGACTCAGAAGAAGCATGATTATGTTTGGGTTGTTGTCGATCGACTCACGAAGTCTGCTCACTTTTTGCCGGTTAGGATGGATTATCCAATGCATAAATTGGCCAGTATTTATGTGGATGAGATAGTTCGATTGCATGGAGTGCCTTTGTCCATAGTTTCAGATAGAGACCCAAGGTTCACATCCAAGTTCTGGAAAGAGTTGCAGGGAGCTTTGGGTACCAAGCTGAAGTTCAGTACAACGTTTCATCCTCAGACGGATGGTCAGTCCGAGCGAGTGATTCAGATCTTAGAGGATATGATGAGGGCTTGTGTTTTGGATTTTCCGGGTAGCTGGGACAAATATGTATCGTTGATGGAGTTTGTTTACAACAACAGTTTTCAGTCAAGCATTGGTATGTCACCGTATGAGGCTCTGTATGGACGTCAGTGTAGGACTCCTATTTGTTGGACAGAGTTATCTGAGAGGTCAGTGATTGGGCCAGATCTGGTGAGAGATACAGAGGAGAAGATCAAAGTTGTACAGCGGAATTTGAAAGTGGCCAAGGATCGTCAGAAGTCTTATGCCAACCTGAAGAGAAAGGATGTGCAGTTTGGAGTTGGGGACAAGGTTTTTCTTAAAGTGTCTCCTTGGAGAAAAGTACTTCGGTTTGGGAAGAAAGGGAAGCTTAGTCCTCGCTTCATTGGTCCGTATGAAGTGTTAGCAAGGGTTGGTCCGGTGGCCTACAGACTAGCTTTACCGATGGAATTATCGAAGATTCATGATGTGTTTCACGTTTCTATGCTCCGTCGGTATAGATCGGATCCTTCCCATGTGCTGTCGGTTCAAGAAGTTCAGGTTCAGTCAGATTTTACCTATGATGAGGAGCCTAGAGCTATCCTAGCTCGGGAAGTTAGACAGATGAGGAATAAGCAGATTCCTTTGGTCAAGGTTTTGTGGAATCACCATGGGGTTGAGGAAGCAACTTGGGAATCAGAGGAGTCGATGAGATTGCAGTACCCGCAGTTATTCAGTTCAGGTGAGAATTTTGAGGACGAAATTCTGCTTAGTAGGGGAGAGTTATCACATCCCGTTTGCCCCCTAGTCGAATGAACCATTTGTGTGTGTGCACATTTGCATGAGTTTGGCATCATGTAAGGGTATTCTGGTAAATAAGTATGTTTTGTGGGTTTGTTCATGCGTGGGAATGCATATAGAAATATTGTGTGCATAATTGGAATTAAAATTATTTGCATGTGAGTGCACCATAGTAGGATATATTATTTAGGTGTCTCATTGTGTGTGTTGTGCATACAATTGTAGGGTATGTTTTAGTTGAGAGAGTCTAGTGTGTGTGTGTGACATAAGCATCTGTGGTGTAAGTGACCAAATCCCTCCACTAGGAGATTGACACTTGTCTTAGGTTAAGAAAAGAAAAAGGAAAAGAAAGGAAAGGGGAAAATCAGATTTTTCACTTGTGTTTCCCGTTCATCACCGTCCCCTCCCTCTCCTCTTCTTCTTCTTCTTCTTCTTCTTTTGAACCTTAGTTGAGATTCAAGGGTTGCTAGTGGGGTTTTGATCATCACTTAGTGTTCATTGGTAAGTCTTATGTATTCATTTTGCTTTTGTACAATTCTTCATCTTCTTCCCTTGCATTTTTCTGTTTTGGGTTTTAAGTTAGGGTTTTGAGTTGGTGTATCTTTGTGCTTTGTTGCTTAGTTGATCCTCCAAGAGATCTTAAAGGCAAGGAAGTCGCTGGATCTAGTGGAACTAAACACTAGGAGCTAAGGATTTGAGGTTTGGGAATTTCTAATTTGAATGTGTGTATGATTATGTGTTCTTGAAAAATTCTGGAAATTTGAGATGGATATTATGTTTATTATGGTCTATATGCTATGGGACTAGTATTGGTGAATGATTGAGCTTAGATTGTGAAATTTTGAACTCATATTGTGTTTTTGGGTAAAATGATGATGAATAGTGAGGTATGTTAACTTGAGGAATTTGATTATATAAAATGATGATGTTCTTTGAATTCTTATGTATGATTTGTTAATGGCATGACTCAATGATGTTGTATTTGGGTTTTTACCATTATTTGTTTGTGAATTTGATGATTGAAGTGAAAGTTTTGGGATTGTTGGCTGGAAATGACCTGGAAATCGCACAGAGGAATCGCATCTGGGCATGGGTCACGGTGGCAACCAATTTGGTTACCACCGTGAGCCTCGAACTAGATGCATCCTGCCGTGAATTTTGGTATGTCACGGTGGCAACCAATCTGGTTACCACCGTGAGGTATCCAAACTTTGGTTTCTATCTGGGCAGTGGGTATGTCACGGTGGCAACCCATTTCGTTACCACCGTGAGATACCCAAGCTTTTGATTCTGTCTGGCTTCTTTGGTATGTCACGGTGACAACCATTTTGGTTGTGACCGTGAGGAACCTAAACCTTTGCTTCAATTTGGTTGCTTTGGTATGTCACGGTGACAACCATTTTGGTTGTGACCGTGAGATACGCCAGACTTGCTTTCTGCCCGGATCCTTGGTATGTCACGGTGACAACCATTTTGGTTGTGACCGTGACCTACCCTGTTTTTGCAATAAAATCCCTTTATTTTCGCATGTTTTAGGAATGTTTTGTTATGGTTTTTAGCACGCAATACCATGTTTTTGAGCTATAAGAATATATGTTCTGATTATCATAGAATGTGAATTCTTCGCATGTCGTAATTTAACTACGGCCATTAATTGGGTGTTTCTCCGCCTGCAAGAGTCGGTCTAGTGGATAGTTAGGCATGCCTAATAGAGTCTTAGCTGCAGCCTCTGTTTTTGTTTGGACCCCCCGATCAGGTCCCCGAGCGGTTCCGCGTGAACCCCTATCTGAAAGGATCTTGTTTAAGATCTCCTTTGTAATGTTTTGTAAAAGTCAAATGAAAATCTGTTTTATCGGCTCGTACCCGTAAAGTACTGTCTGTATCAGCTCGTACCCGTAAAGTACTGTCTGTAACTCGTTATCCACTTCCTCGGGTCAGCAGGTGCTTATTAAGAATTGTTATATGAGGAAAAGTATGTTATATATGTATGGATTCATCGATGAAGTATAATCTGCTAAAAAGGATATGATTGTTGTTATGAACTTCTGATGAATGGTTCTATGCTTGTGAGCAGGAGTTTATGTTATTATTATGCCATGATTATTGTATGTACATGAAGTACGCATGTGAATTGCCTGGACGACTTTTGTGAATGGTTGTCGTTATGCTATATGTGTGTTTTCCCACTAAGCGTTTATCGCTTAGCACGGTGTGTTTACCCGTGCAGGTGCGGAAGGAGTTATTTTTGGGAGAGTCGTCGCCATCAAAGCCAACACAGCAGGGACTTAGTGTAGGGCTTGTTTTTGTACCTTTTGAGGATTCTTTTTGTATATAACTCTCATATGATTTTGTAATAGCTTCCATTTTTGTATATGAATTCTGGATATTGTAATTATCTGCTGCATCCTTCAGTTGATCAGAACAGTAATGTAATGCTTCAGTTATATTAATGCATGATCAGCTTTCATGAATGGTGTTGTAAAGTTTTAAATTACCCTGTATATTGGTATGTATGGTTATGTATGAATGTATGTTAGTCTGTATCTGTGTGGTGGCACCTTTATTCATACGGCATCTCACTCCTTATCGGATGGGATCGCCTACGTATGGGTAAGGGGTGTTACAGTTATCAGTGATAATTAGAGGTTTGGGTTCGGATCCTTTGCATAATGTGATTTCAGCTATGAAGGCAAGACGATTTATGAGGAAAAGATGTGAAGCATTTTTGACTTTGATATTGGATTCTAGGCGTAGTCAAGTAAGAATTCAAGATATTCCAGTGGTTAAAGAGTTTGAGGATGTGTTTCCAGGAGAATTACTTGGTTTGCCTCCAGAAAGGGAGGTTGAGTTATCCATCGAGATTATGCCGAGTACTATTCTTCTTTCTAAAGCAGCTAATCGAATAACTCCTATAAAATTGAGAGAGCTTAAGACTCAATTACAGGAGCTATTGGATAAAGGCTTCATCAGACCTAGTGTATCTCCGTGGGGTGCTCCGGTTTTATTTGTCAAGAAAAAGGATGGTACGTTAAGAATGTGTATTGATTATCGGCAAATCAACAAGGTCACTATAAAGAATAAGTATCCGTTACCAAGGATTGAGGACCTTTTTTATCAGTTAAGAGGTGTAGGAGTGTTCTCCAAGATAGATCTGAGATCAGGTTATTATCAGTTGAGAGTTAAGGATGCGGATGTAGCTAAGACAGCTTTTATGACATGATATGGCCACTATGAGTTCTTAGTGGTGCCGTTTGGTTTGACCAATGAACCAGTGGCTTTTATGGATTTGATGAATAGGGTGTTTACGCCATATCTCAATCAATTTATGGTTGTGTTCATCGATGATATTTTGGTTTATTAAAAGAATGAAAATGAACATGAGGAACACCTTTGGATTGTGTTGCGATTTCTGAGAGATCACCAGATTTTTGCTAAGCTTAGCAAATGTGACTTTTGGCTAAAATAGGTGTCATTTCTCAGGCATATGATTTCTTTTGAGGGTATTCGGGTGGATCCATCAAAAGTTAAAGCAATTATGAATTGGATGCCACCTAGGAATGTGCCGGAGATGAGGAGTTTTCTTGGCTTAGCTAGTTATTATGGACGGTTTGTAAAAGGATTCTCAGTAATTGCTTCACTTTTGAGCAGGCATCTTCTGAATGAGGTTAAATTTGAGTGGTTTGAAAAGTGGCAATTGAGTTTTGATCAGTTAAAAAGTATGTTGATTAAGGCTCCTGTACTTACTCAACCCATCTCGGGTAAAGAGTATACTATGTACAGTGATGCTTCAAGTGTTGGACTCGGTTGTGTTTTGATGCAAAACGGCAAGGTGATAGCTTATGCATCTAGATAATTGAAGCCCCATGAATAGAACTACCCGACACACGAATTGGAGTTAGTAGCAGTTGTGTTTGCTCTCAAGATTTGGCGGCACTACCTGTATGGGGAAACCTATAGAATCTTCACTGATCACAAGAGTTTGAAGTATCTACTTACTCAAAAAGAATTGAATTTAAGGCAGCGAAGACGGTTAGAATTGTTTAAAGATTATGACTGTCACACCCCAAAAAGTACCCTAGAAGGACTTATGCATACTGAGGATGAGTAGCGACCGAAGTTGTGCAAGTTGAAGTATTAGTATGTCAGGCGAACTATTTAGGAATTTAAGTGAAAGTTCTGATAAGTATGGCCAATGGTAAAAATTGTGAAGTGTGGAATTAGGACTTGATTGAAAGAATAAAGGTAATTAAGTGGGCCAAGGTGATGGATTAGTAAATTATGAATGTCAATGTTTGAGGTGATGAGAGTTGAAGGATTGAAAGGAGTTTTTGGCATAAATATCTATTTTTGGACAAATGGAATTGTGACAAGTGGCAAGGGGATAGGAGGAGTATAAAAGAGAGGAGTTGAAAAGGAGAGAAAAGGCAGAAAAATCTGCCCTCTCCCTTTTCTTGTTCTCTCTTCTTTCTTTCTTCTTCCTCTTCTTCTTTTCCTTCTTATTTCAATGCTATGTGGATTCCCTATGAAATGCCAAGATTTAATGGATGAAGTTGTTTAGCACAAGAGAGTTAAGGGAAGATGTGTTAAGAGGTAAGTTTAAGTTTGATTCCATCTTCCATTTCTTTGAATGGTTTTTGGGAACCCTAGGTTTATGTTTTGTGATTTTGTGTGTTTTGCTGAGAATTTTGGATGGGGAAGATCTTGAATGGATTATTGGAACAAGAAAGATCTATAAAGAAAGCTAATTGGAGCAGAGGAGTTAAAGGTTTGGGAATTTATTGATTTTGTGCATTTTGGTGATTTTTGTGTTTACATGAGAATTTCTGGAAAATTGATGTTTAATGAGCTATATTATGGTGTTAATGTTATGGGTAATCATTTTATTTGAGTTATAATGCATGAATGTTTAAGAATTGAACAATTATTGAAGTTTGATGAATATTTACTTAAATTTTTGGGTTTGTATTCTTGAGGAGTTTGATTTTGCTAAGCATGATTTTGATTGTGTAAATTGTGGATTTAAGTTATGTTTTATGTTATATGTGATGGTGGAAGGCTTATTTGAAGGTAAGATAAGGTTTGGTTTGATTTTGGGTCAAAATGGTTTTGTGGTTGGAAATCTGGGTTTTCTGTATTTTGCTGGAAAACTGGGAATCGCAATGCTGTCGCGAGTGCGACAAAAAGGTGAATTCCAGTTTTACACATATTGCTCCGTTGATTTGCTTAGCGTCCGACTCGTGATTGAGAATCACAGCTCGTGAAGCTTTGGCACACGAGAAGTGAAGCAATCACGCGTCGGGCATGGGAGACTGAAGATTCGCGACACGTGAATCGCGTTCACGAGTCGTGAACTATTGTTCACGAAACGTGAGCATCGTTCACGAGTCGTGAACAATCTTCACGAGTCATGAAGATTGTCCAAGACTTGTGAAGATGCCGCTGGAGTCGCGGACCTTCGCCCCTCCCCTCGTGCAGGCCTACCGGCCACTGTCGCGAGCGCAACACTGGTCGCGATCGCGACAGTGACCCCTCTTTGCCTATTTTTCTGATTTTGCCCCTTTCCTTCCATTATGAATTTGTATCACTTCTTTTTGGCTTTTCACTTTTGTATGGGAATAAATATGCTGAAATATGTATAATATTATAATTTCTTTATGATGAATTATATGTTATGCTTTGAGCATGATTTGTATTATATATGACCTGCAAGAGTCAGTCTAATAGAAATGTTAATTATTGATGTATTTACCATGCGTAGTAATCATTGATATATAAGAACTTGATCTACCATGATTATGTTGTAAATGTATGTGTGTAACGAAATGTGAACTTATCCGTTAAGTCTAAATAAATATGATCACTTAAAGTAATCGTTGAGACTAAATATGGACATGATATCTAATAAAATAAATGTGTTTAATATGTTCATATGAGATATTTATATGTGAATGAATGCATGTTGTAGACACGGGGTCCTGAGACAACCCAGATCAGAGTTATTCAATGATGATAAGATGCCTTATCACAGGCAAAAAGTTTGAAAGTGGTGATTTCCTCTTTAAATTTGCATTTTAGAGTGAAAAAGTAAAAAAAAATAAAAAATGTTTTGGAAATTAGATTTGAAAAATGGGGATTAGAAATTGTAGTATTTTTAGTTAATCTTTAATAATAAAAAAAAAATTAAAAAATTTCCGAGCGTCGACCATGGTGGCGCCTTGCGGCAGCGCGTAGCGCCTGTGCGCGCTGCGTGCCATTGCGTTGCGCTCTGCGCGTGTGATGGGGAGCTGTCGCTCGCCCATCTCCCCTACCATCGCGTGGCGCGCGTGCTGGCAGCCCGTTGTTCGCCAGCGACGGGCGTCCGTCGCACCTGTTCCGTCGAAATTGCCCAATTTCGCCCCAAAATCAGTTTTTTTCCAATTTTTCACCTAAAAATCTATTTTTTATCCCATTTTTTTTGGGTTTTTGAAGAATTTTTTCAATTTTTAAAATTTAAAATAATTAATATCTGATTTAATTAAGATTTTTCCATTAATTAGTTAGGTTTTTTAATCTTTTATTCATATAAAAAGAAAAAGATGGAAAGAGAAATGGGGGGATTTTTTCTATGTTTTTTTCTTAACTTTTTTTTCTTCTTCTACCTCTCAAAATTCTCTACATTTTGCTGGAAATTTTCCCCAACAAAAATCAAAAGAAAGTTCATTATTCTTCTTCTTTTTCCAATAGAATTTCTTCTAAATGTATTTTTAGGAGTAGAGGTGGCAAATTGGGCGGGTTTGAGTTGGGTCATTAATGGGCGGGTCACAAATGGGCCAAAAAGCATGGGTCATAAATGGGTCAAATGTCCAATTGGGTTGGGCGGGTTGGGTCGACCCATGGGCTAAAAACTTTTTGAATATATAAAAAAATTATATTAATACGCAAATGAGTCGGGTGATCCAAACGGGCCGATTTTGGTCCAAATGGGTGGCCCAAATGGGCCGCTTGAGGCCCAAACGGGCCGAGATGTGATTTGACCATTTTAATCAATTTTTAATAAAAAATAAATTTCGATATAATAAATGAGTATTAAAGTGACTAATGTAAAATAATTTGACCCAAATGAATTGGATGGCCCAAATGGGCCGCTTGAGACTCAAACGGGCCGAAATTTGATTTGACCATTTTAATTCATTTTTAATAAAAAATAAATTTCGATATAATAAATGGATATTAAAGTGACTAATGTAAAATAATTTGGTCCAAATGGATTGGGTGGCCCAAATGCCTGCTTGAGGCCCAAACGGGCCGAGATGTGATTTGACCATTTTAATTAATTTTTAATAAAAAATAATTTTTGATATAATAATTAATTTTGTTTATTTCAGCTGTAACTTTTAAAATAATTTTTTTTTTAATTAGAATATTCACATCGTAGTTAATTAATTTAATTTGCCTTATTTACATAACCTTTATATATTGATAAATATAAATATGCACTTTATTCTTTTCTTACTCTTCACCCAGTAGTTTCAAGAGAATATTTGATAACTTCACAAAGTGCAAAATAAAAATACAAAAACAGAAATTTTTTTAAATTTCTAGAACATAATACGCAAAAATGAAAACGATGCCGTGAAACATTTTTGTTTAGTTTCTGTAATTTCTATTGATTTAAAACATCAAGTCACATAACAATCATTCATTATCGATCTCAAACTCCATCTTCGTTACAAACTTTTAACGCTGTGTCAAACTTCCAATGTCCACCACAAGCAAATCGACGGCCACCACAAAAACACCATCAACATCAAATCTTGCATACAATCTAGCAGACAGAATCCAAAATAAGGAGAAGAAAACACCAACCAGCACCTTCTCCAGGCATTAATTACTTGAAAAAAGAAAAAAATAATAAAAAAAATTAATAACCTATTTTTTATGTAAACTACCACTGGTTTGCCTCGCCGGAGATGCACAACACATCATCTATGGAACCAATCTTCCCGAGTATATATATCCCGCAATTTGATTTTACACCTCACTCAAATGCCAAGAAACGAACCTATGACTAATTAAAAATAAGAAAATGAAATTCAAATCTCAAACCTTAAACAAAATCCCTGTAACTGCTTTCACTCTGATTTGTGTATAATTGGAATCACCAGTTTTACATGGCAGCGAGCAAGAGAGAGAGGCGGCGAACAAGAGAGAGAGAGGCGGCGAGCAAGAGAGAGAGAGAGAGGCGGTGAGGGTGGCAGCGGCGACGATTAGACAGTGGAGAGGGAGAGAGGCGGTGAAGGTGGAAGGACTCGATGGAGAGGACGAGAGAGCGAGAGGGATAGAAGGGCCGCAACAAACAGAGATGGGAATAAGGAAGAGTGAGGCCCGTTGGGCATTAGGGGGCAGACCCAAACGGGTCACATTTTACATGGGTTTCATTTGGGCGGGTCTAAATGGGTAGATTTTTAATTGGGTTGGGTTTGGGTCAGTTTTTTCTGGGCGGGTTGGGCGGGTTTTTTGGGTCTGGGCAAGTTTGACAGGTCTATTTAGGAGGAATTTTATTGATTAATTTAATTTTGAGACAAATAAAATAATTATTTGCTCTCAAAATTCAGTTTTATAACTTGTTTATTTGTTTTCAATTAAACGTTTTTCCAAAATTTTTTTTATTGAAGCCCTTTTTGATGAAAAATTGATTTTAGTACAAACAAAATAAGTGTTTGTTCTTGAAATCCATTTTTTTCATTTGATTTTCTAAAAAAAGAAGTTTTTTTTATAAATGATTTTTTTCTTGAGACAAACAAAAGGATTGTTTGTTCTTGAGATTATTTTTGTTTTTATCAATAAAAATAATTCTTTAGGCAAAAAATTAATTATTTGTTCCTAAAGAATTTTTGATCATTTTCTCTATCTTTTTTCCTTGGAATAAAATTCCAACATTTTATCATTCAATTCTAATCCTGCAAATCACAAACAAGGAAATCAATATCATCTTTACCTTTATCGAATTCGACACTCTGAGGGTAAACATTCCGGGCTCATTCTTCTTATTCTTTTTATTATTTTTGCATTTAATTAATTATTCATGTACATTTTTATTATTTTCATTCATTCATTTATTTATTTAGTTAATATTTGTTTTATTTAATATGTTGATATATTATTTTATTCTTTTTCATGTGAATATTGATTGTTTATTAATTCCTAACATGTAATTGATTTATTTTGCTTTGATTTCTCATTATTTTTAACATATAATTAATAAATTCATTTTAATTGATATTTTTACCATGTAAATGTTTTATATTAATTGTAATTATATTGATTAACCATGTCATTCATTTAATTGCTATCATTATTTTGTTATTCATTTTTTATCATTCTTTTATCATTGTCATTGCTATTTATTTATTCACTTATTTATTTTTATTATTCATCATTATTATTATCATGTTCATATTTTTACATGTTAATTCATTAACATGTTTTGTTTATTCCAGTTAAATCATTTAATTCTTTTATCATTTAATGTATATTTTCATTTATTTTGATTTGTTAACATTTAAATTCAATTATCATTCTTTGACATCACCTTGTTTTTTTTTTAATTTGTCATTCATTTATTATTATTTAATTGATTTAATTACTAACATTATTTCATTTGTGTTTTGTTTGTTTATGTCAAAACTTATTTTTCGCTTGGGCCTTTTTGCGAGCACACGAGGGGATCCAGAAGGCTCATTTGGGTTAAATGTTTAATTGCTTTATTTATAATATTTTATTTATTTGCCTTATTTATTTTACCATGTAATTTCCTATAAAATTGTGTATTTTAGGCACGCTAGAAAGAAAATTGCTAAACTAATTTTTATTAATTAACTTGGAATCTTTCCTAATAAAAATGGGACCAATGTCTCAATTTTCTCTATCCAAAATCATCACATCAAAACTGTTTCATAATAAATATGCATGCGAGGACCAATGTCCTCATCATTAATGAATATTACGACTCCGCTGTGGATAATACTCGAGACTTTACTTCGAAAGTGCCTTGGTTAAAATTTACAATTGAGTTTTAATTTAAAAATTTCATCCTTTTTTGAAACTGCATTGCATCTCATTAGAGCCTTAGATCTATGCTAGTTTGGTCCCTCTTTCAACCCCGGTGCGTTCTCGAAGCACAACCCTACGTTCACTCAATGTAGGGAAGTGTTAAGGATAATCACCAGCCCAAGTCTCGTACCATCATGGTATATTAAATGGAGGCCCGATCGGTCGTTACGCTCATGATGAGCTAGACCCTTTGGCAGGGACCATGCTTGGGTAACCCCAAAATATCATCACCCATGACTAAAGCTCATGTAATGGAAATAGTTACTTCCCCTAGGTGGTATGAACCATAATACCTTGCTTGCTATATGGATCATTATGTATTGGACAAACCCAGATAATTTGATTAGTCACCTAATCAAAGGCTTTCATGCCTTGATAGGCCCATGTCAATTTGTTCTGACTGCCTAAATACACAATGATCACAACTCATGTGCCTGTGCATTAGTTAGGAGGGTTATGATGCCGGTTTCCCACCGTGCACCATACGCGTCCATCGGGTCCCCTGTTGTCCCATGGGCCAATCCCACCTAGGAAAGAGACTATGACCTCGTGTGCGGGAGTAATAAGGTTAGAAGGACCTATGTGCTTGCATGTAGTTGTGGATGATGCATTTCATATTCATGTCATTCATGCACAAATAAATTTTTTTTATTTCCTCCCTATGTATACATCCTATTCTTTGCATATAATTATTACATGTACGTATCATCCTGTATATAGTCACTGTATACCGTTTGTTGCACAGCACGATCATGCATTGCAAATTATTGATGCATCATCCTAACGTGTGTGTTTTGCAGCCACCATAGATCGGCCCAGGTGGTCAAGAGGTCCCCAAGGGTGACTGCGTAGGAATCCATTCTTTGAGCTGCCAGAAAGGGTAGAGTTCTCTTACTCAGTCTCAGAAAGTAGTCACGCTACATCATCCCAGTTCTCCATAAATTCAGAAATGGCTAACTCACCAAGAGGGACAGATGCTACTAGGGTTATGATAGCAGAAGAAGTGGGCCGAAGGCTTGAAGACTTTAAGAATCGGATGATGGCCATGATGGCTACATTTGGTTAGCCAGTTGCACTGCAGAACCCACCTCCTCCTCCCATGAGACAAAATGAACGGGAGGAGGACAGAGAAGATAGGCAAGAGGAAATTCGCCCACCACCTGTAGACTTGAGAGCAACAATGTCAAGGGTCCAGAGGATACGGCCAGCCCAGAGGTTGGAAGATGACCTAAAAGAGGATGAATATGAAGAGCCAGTGTCAGAGAGAGGGAAAGTACCCCAGACAGAAGAGGCCATCTGGAAGAAGATGGAAAAAAAGTTCAAGGCAATGGCAAAGATGTTGACAAGGGGTCGAACGATGAACCCCGAGGACAAGGAGCTGGATTGCGAGGATCTAATCCCTCTAAATTTCAAAATGCCTAATGTCCCGAAGTTTGATAGCACATTGGACCCCATCGCGCATATTAAGCAATACTCCCTAGTGATGAAGGGGACGACGCTGACAAAGAGGCAGAAGATTGAATACTTCTATTTGAGTTTAATAGGTCATGCGATGGACTGGTACCATGGGCTGGAACGAAGAATAAAGGAAGACTGGGACCTACTGATGGAGGAGTTCCTCCAGCAATATGACTGTAGTACAAGGATGGAGGTCACTTTGAAAGATCTAGAGCTACTGCAACAAAAGCCAGATGAGTTATTTCATGAGTACCTAACCTGATGAAGGAACCGGGTAATGGAGATGAAGAAGAAGCCGGATACTCCAGACCAGATCAGGCTATTTATTAGGAATGCTAGCCCATATTTGAAGGATGGGTTAAAAATGAAGGGGCTGAAGGATTGGGAGTCCCTGAAAGACATAGCCATCAAAGCTAAGGCTGAACATCTGGATAAAATGGCTAAATCTGCAAACTTGGCCTTGGGCAAGAACAAGGGAAGCAGCAGTGGTAATTGGGGCAATACTGGGGCAGCAGAAGTCTCAACCATCGGAATGACTCCTAAACACCTCACTATCTCGGGCAAGCCATTATCTTGGCACTTCACCCGTCTCATAAAGGAAGGAAAGTTACAACCCTTGCCAGCTGGGCCTGCCCTAAGTCAAGGAAAGCCTAGGCACAGAATAGACTGGTATTGTGAGTATCACCAGTACATATAAAACAGACTATTGTCGTCCTCTAAGAGATCGCATTCAAGAATTGGTGCCTGGCCTGGAGGAAGAAAGAAAGAATTAGAGTTGTTACGATGCCTTTCTTTTTTAAAAGTGTATTCCTGAACTATGCACTTATTTCTCTTTTCTATTTTAATAATATGGGCTTTTCTTATATATGCATTGTCATATCTTATTGCATCAAGCACAAACGATAATCATGATTAAGGCATTGGTTTAATAAACATTGTTTCATTCAATCTCAATAAATAGTAATCTTCGTTGCATCCAATTTGAATCTTGAAGCGAGATAAAATTTGAGAGAATAAAAAAAAAGTGCGAAAAAGTCTTTGCCTGGACCTATGAAGACATGCTAGGAGTTGATTATAGAATTGCTAAGCACACCATTCCAACATACCCCGATCACGGACCAGTAAAGCAGAAGCTCAAAAGACCCAGGCCGGAAGGGGCAGAAAAGGTCAAAAGGAGGAATCCACAAGCTGAGATGAAGCCGAATTCTTTATACAACACCCGGGTTGGTTATCATCATGCTAATAGTTAAGAAGAGCGAAAAAGTATGAGCTATCAGGATTTGAACAAAGCTTATCCAAAAAAAATGCAAAAAAAAGAGAAAAAAAGAACAAAAAAAAAAAATAAATGAACAGGAAAAAAAAAAGAAAAAAAAAAGAGAGAGAAGGAAAGCCATCCTGGGAGCAAGCTTTGTTCAAATCCCATTGAGCTACACATGCCCGTACCTTGCCATTCTTCTTGGCTACCAAAAAAAGGACCAAAAGACTAATTAACAAATCATCTAAGGGATGTACAATACAAACGGCAAGCTGATGACATTCAGTTTAGATGCGTGGACGAGAGAGGAGCTAAGTGGGTTATGGAATAAATTCATACCAGAATTTGTACAGGCTATATGAAAGTTTAATGTTGGCAGAAAAGATCAAGAGACAAGGATTGGGCAGAGAAATGATCCTTTTACACTTTGAGGCTAGAGAGCCACCACTGGAACCTTTACAAGAGTCACCTATTATTCCTCGACACAGGAGGCAGAAGTAATTCGGCTGGTCGATGTAAAGCTCAAATCTTTAAGGACGGTTATGGAAGCCCAGATTTTGAAATTCGACAGGGCGCAGCAATGGCAGCAGCAGTTAAGCAAGTCAGACAAGGACAAGTCATGGGATTACTGCCGCAGTCAGATCCATCAGAAAATACTCTACTTGATCCTTCGGGAAGGAAGTCAAAAAGCATCCGATGAAAGAGGGAGATTTAGTCTTCAAGCAAATAAGGCCAAATGTTCCAGACGAATGAGGTAAATTTAAGCCGATGTGAGAAGGTCCTTTTGTTCTTAAGAGATTGTTATCCAAGAGAGCAGCAACGGACAGGAACGAAGATAACTTCAAAGAATCGGTCAACATTGACAGACTCAAGAGGGTCCATGGCTAAAGTGAATAAAATCAAAAGAAGAGAATAAAAGCCTCGCATGTCGAAAATCGAAAAAAGGAGTCCTTGCTAAAATTGGGCGTCTCGTCAGGGTGAAAACCGAAAAAAGGCACCTTGGGCAAAAATTAGGGGTTTGAGAGAAAATATTCAATCAAGAAAACCTGAGAGGTCTGATTGATAAAAGGAGTAGGATGCACCTAAGGTGTTACTCATTGAGATTGAATAAAACTAGTGTGTTTTGTATCACATGTCTAGTCATAGTCATTCTTATTGCTAAATGGTGCATAGAGATAGAAATGCATGCATAAGCTAGGCGTAAACATGCAATTAAACGGTTAAGAGAAACCTGTTGCAGGTATAAGGACATATGTTGGAGAAATTCTCAAGGCAGTAATTACAATTTTTTTAATCTTCCTCCTACTCTTAAAAAAAAAAAGAGAGGCCGTTGGAGATGAAAACCGTGACTGGCTCTCTAAGCAAAAGTTAGGCCAAAGGACAGAGTGAAAACCTTGAAACAGGCAGTCTATCCTTCAAAAAAAATGAATAAAAGCCGCTGGAGTGCGTTAGGTCCATTCCAGGCAAAAAAAGAATTAGGCACAGGGTTATGTGAAAATCCCTAAAAGGACGCATTTCTTGCTAAGAAAAGCTAGTGTGAAAATCCACAAGGGACGTACTACCTTTAAAATAATGACTATTGACGCCTGGAGCGATAAGACGGCATTACTTCGAATGGCTTTCCTTCAGGCAGAACTTGACTCAGAGTCCTGGGGGCAAAATGCTCATTGACCGGGGGGCAAAGATGCTCACGGGTCAGTTCTATTTGAGAAGATTATGTGTCAGAGTCCGTAAAGCTAGGACAATGCTTTTTTAGATCATTGGGGGCATCAGACAATGTGAGCAACCGAGCAGTACCCTCAATGAATCCCTTAACCACTTGGGATGTGGTCTATCCATGTTTGCATATCACATGCATCTCACGTGCATTCAATCCTTTATGCGTATAGATATGCACACACAACTCTTGTAAATTAATCCTTTGCTCGTGTTTGGTGTATATAGCTTTATGTGTACATTTCACACACATTATGCACACATAATCTTTTGTACATCCTTTTGTGCTAATAACTTTACAGGGAAAATTCCGAGCCAAAGGATAACTCTGGCAAGATGAATTCAAGATAAAGCCTACGCAAGTCAAAATCATGTAAGCCCATGAAGGGATTATCTTTAACTCCTTTTTTTGGCATTATCAGTCTCTTCGGAGCATTATCTTTAAGTCCTTTTTTAGGCGTTCCCAGTCTCTTTGGAGCATTATTTTTAAGTCCTTTTTTTAGGCGTGCCCAGTCTCTTCGGAGCATTATCTTTAAGACCTTTTTTTTAGGCATTATCAGTCTCTTCGGAGCATTATCTTTACGTCCTTTTTTAGGCGTTCCCAGTCTCTTCGGAGCATTATCTTTAAGTCCTTTTTTTAGGCATTATCAGTCTCTTCGGAGCATTATCTTTAAGACCTTTTTTTAAGGCATTATCAGTCTCTTCGGAGCATTATCTTTAAAACTTTTTTTTAGGCATTATCAGTCTCTTCGGAGCATTATCTTTAAGACCTTTTTTTAAGGCATTATCAGTCTCTTCGTAGCATTATCTTTAAGTTCTTTTTTAGGTGTTCCCAGTCTCTTCGGAGCATTATCTTTAAGACCTTTTTTCAGGCATTATCAGTCTCTTCGGAGCATTATCTTTAAGACCTTTTTTTAAGGCATTATTTGTCTCTTCGGAGCATTATCTTTAAGTCCTTTTTTAGGTGTTCCCAGTCTCTTCGGAGCATTATCTTTAAGACTTTTTTTAAGGCATTATCAGTCTCTTCGGAGCATTATCTTTAGGCCCTTTTGTTAAGGCATTATCAGCCTCTTCGGAGCATTATCTTTAAGACCTTTTTTTAAGGCATTGTCAGCCTCTTCGGAGCATTATCTTTAAGTCCTTTTATTAAGGCATTTCAAATCTTTTCCAAGACGTTCTCAGTCTCTTCTGAGCATTAAGTTATTTTCAAAAAATGTCCCAAATCCCTTAAATCCAAGGTGATCTAAGAGATGGGTTTAGCTCAACATCGTCAGGCACTATCCAAAAAAAGCAAGCCTATTCATGCATGCCATGTTGGGGGCAATCGGGTAAGCTTCTCTATCAGAAGATGTACATTCACACACATCACACAATAAGTGTACAAAATTCAAATTCAAATGTACAAAGAATACAAATTCTCGAAAACAAACAAAGCAAAACAACAAAACTAAAAGAAGAAGATATTTTCAAGGCGTTGAAAATCCAAAGTACTGTAAAAATTCAAATACATCCAAAATGTAAGAATCCCAAAAACTTACAAGTAAAAGAAAAAAAAAACAAAAACAAAAAACAAAATTGAAAATAAAAATAAAAACAAAAACAAAGGATCATTTTAAGAGACGCCAAAGACATTGAAACCTATCTGCCTGCGGGCAAGCAACCAAAACCTCTAATATAATTTTCCTCTGAGGAGGCTCAAATCTATTTTCCTCTCTGGAGGCTCAACATCAAATTCTCTCACCCTCTTAAGAAGTACGCAGGTCTTTTCAACAAGGAGGCTACATTGGAGATGATAGAGGAATCGATATTTGGGGAAAAACCAACCGTCCTTCAGGGGGGCACCCCGTCTGATATCGGCCCCAACAGGTATGTACTGCCACATATAAGTATCTCTTTTATATACCTTGCACATTTGCTTTTCCCTTTTTTTTGTAGAAAATAAGAAGAAGAGGCTCGGGATAAGCGCCAACAAAGAAAACGATGAACGAGTCACCATACGGACCAAAGGATGGTCAACAGTCAGGCTTTGGGTTAACCGGAGGGTAGTTAGCAAATCAGACACTATATTATAGTGGTTAGCAGATATTGTACTAGCCGGATGGGGGTTAGCAGATCAGACATTTTACTAGCCATATGGGGGTTAGCAGATTAGAATATTGTACTAACCGGATGGGGGTTAGCAGATCGGACATTGTACTAGCCGGATGGGGGTTAGCAGACCAGACATTGTACTAGCTGGATGGGGGTTAGCAGATCAGACATTGTACTAGCCGGATGGGGGTTAGCAGACCAGACATTGTACTAGCCGGATGGGGGTTAGCAGATCAGACATTGTACTAGCCGGATGGGGGTTAGCAGACCAGACATTGTACTAGCCGGATGGGGGTTAGCACATCAGACATTGTACTAGCCGGATGGGGGTTAGCAAATCAGACATTGTACTAGCTGGATTGGGGTTAGCAAATCAGACATTGTACTAGCCGGATTGGGGTTAGCAGATCAGAATGTTGTACTAGCCGGATGGGGGTTAGCAGATCAGAATATTGTACTAGCCGGATGGGGGTTAGCAGATCAGAGATTGTACTAGCCGGATGGGGGTTAGCAGATTAAACACTGTGCGAGCCGAGACGAGGCTAGCAGAATACACGTGATAGAACAGATTGCAACTGGGATTGTAGTTAGAGAACACTACATCTCACAGACACTACACGAGCTAAGACGAGGCCAGCAGAACACATATGATAGAACAGGTCGCAAACAGAGGTTGTGGTTAGATAACACTACATCTCATAAATACTGCGAGAGCCGAGATGGGGCCAGCAGAGCACATGCGGTAGAACAGATCGCAAATAGAGGTTGTGGTCAAAAAGCACTGCATCTCACAGACACCGTGCAGGCCGGGACAAGGCTAGCGGGACACCATGCGATAGAACAGATCGCAATAGAGGATGCAGTTAGACAACACTTCACCTCACATTGCACAGGCTAAGATGAGGCTAGCGGGACAGACCAGTTGCCGTGCAAGCCGAGATGAGGTTAGTGGGGCACAACGATAGAACAGATCGTAACAAAGGATGCAATTAGACAACACTTCACCTCACACCGCGTAGGCCGAGATGAGGCTCGCGGGATAGACCAGCCGCCATGCAGACCGAGATGAGGTTAGCGGGGGATAGCGATAGAATAGATCTCAATAGAGGATGCAGTTAGACAACACTTCACCTCACACCATGCAGGCCGAGGTGAGGCTAGCGGGACAGATTAGCCACCGTGCATGCCGAGATGAGGACAGCGGGGCACATGCGATAGAACAGATCGTAATGGGATTGTGGTTAAAGGACACCGCATCTCACAGACGCCGTGCAAGCCGACCGGAAGCGAGCAAGACAATGAGATAGAAAAGATTGCAAATGAACCACAGTCGGATAGCACTACAGCTCAACGGCAACAAGTCGCAACATTCCACATGGCAAAAAGGTAAGGGCTGCCTCAGGTACGCATCTCTTTCCTTCTTCTCTGCATTTTGGCTCATCTAGGCACTAGTGCACTAGTTTCCCCAAAATTGGGGGCAACTGTAGACACCGGGTCCTAAGGCAGCCCAGATCAGAGTTACCCAATGATGATAAGATGCCTTATCACAGGCAAAAAGGTTGAAAGTGGCGACTTCCTGTTTAAATTTGCATGTTAGAGTGAAAAAGTAAAAAATAATAAAAAATGTTTTGAAAATTAGATTTGAAAAATGGGGTTTAGAAATTATCATATTTTTAGTTAATCTTTCATAATAATAAAAAAAAAATATTTCAAGCGTCGGCCGCTGCGGCGCCTTGCGGCAGCGCGCAGCGCCTGTACGCGCTGCGGCGCGCGGAGCCCCATAGCGCAGAGCTCCGCGCGCGATGGGGAGCTGTCGCTCGCCCGTCTCGCCTTCCAGCGTACGGCGCACGCACTGGCAGCCCGTCGCTCACCAGCGACGAACGTCCATCGCACCTGTTCCGCCGAAATTGCCCAATTTCGCCCCAAAATCAGTTTTTTTCGATTTTTCACCCAAAAATCCATTTTTTATCCCATTTTTTTTTGTTTTTGAAGGCTTTTTTCAATTTTAAAAATTTAAAATAAGTCATATCTAATTTAATTTAGATTTTTCCATTAATTAGTTAGGTTTTTTAATCTTTTTTTCATATAAAAAGAAAAAGATGGAAAGAGAAATGAGGGGATTTTTTCTAGGTTTTTTTCTTAACTTTTTCTCTTCTTCTTCCTCTCAAAATTCTCTACATTTTGCTGGAAATTTTCCCTAACAAAAATCAAAAGAAAGTTCATTATTCTTCTTCTTTTTCCAATAGAATTTCTTCTAAACATATTTTTAGGAGGAGTTTTATTGATGAATTTAATTTTGAGACAAATAAAATAATTATTTGCTCTCAAAATTCCGTTTTCTAACTTGTTTATTTGTTTTCAATTAAACGTTTTTCCAAGATTTTTTTTATTGAATCCCTTTTTGATGAAAAATTGATTTTAGGACAAGAAAAATAAGTGTTTGTTCTTGAAATCCATTTTTTTCATTTGATTTTCTAAAAAAGAATTTTTTTTATAAATGATTTTTTTCTTGAGACAAACAAAAGGATTGTTTGTTCTTGAGATTATTTTTGTTTTTATCAATAAAAGTAATTCTTTAGGAAAAGAAATTAATTCTTTGTTCTAAAGAATTTTTGATCATTTTCTCTATCATTTTTCCTTGGAATAAAATTCCAACATTTTATCATTCAATTCTAATCCTGCAAACCACAAACAAGGAAATCAATATCATCTTTACCTTCATCGAATGCAAAACTCTGAGGGTAAACATTCCGGGCTCATTCTTCTTATTCTTTTTATTATTTTTGCATTTAATTAATTATTCATGTACATTTTTATTATTTTCATTCATTCGTTTATTTATTTAGTTAATATTTGTTTTATTAAATATTTTATATATTATTTTATTCTTGTTCATGTGAATATTGATTGTTTATTAATTCCTAACATGTAAGTGATTTATTTTGCTTTGATTTCTCATTATTTTTAACATATAATTAATAAATTCATTTTAATTGATATTTTTACCATGTAAATGTTTTATATTAATTGTGATTATATTGATTAACCATGTCATTCATTTAATTGCTATCATTATTTTGTTATTCATTTTTTATCATTCTTTTATCATTGTCATTGCTATTTATTCATTCATTTATTTATTTTCATTATTCATCATTATTATTATCATGTTCATATTTTTACATGTTAACTCATTAACATGTTTTATTTATTCCAATTAAATCATTTAATTCTTTTATCATTTAATGTATATTTTGATTTATTTTGATTTGTTAATATTTTAATTCAATTATCATTCTTTGACATCACCTTGTTTTATTTTAATTTGTCATTCATTTATTATTATTTAATTGATTTAATTACTAACATTATTTCATCTGTGTTTTATTTGTTTATGTCAAAACTTATTTTCCGGTTGGGTATTTTTGTGAGCACACGAGGGGATCCAGAAGGCTTGTTTGGGTTAAATGTTTAATTGCTTTATTTGTAATATTTTATTTATTTGCCTTATTTATTTTGCCATGTAATTTCCTATAAAATTGTTTATTTTAGGCACGCTAGAAAGAAAATTGCTAAACCATTTTTTATTAATTAACTTGGAATCTTTCCTAATAAAAATGGGACCAATGTCTCAATTTTCTCCATCCAAAATCATCACATCAAAACTATTTCATAATAAATATACATGCAAGGACCAATGTCCTCATTATTAATGAATATCCCGATTTATGCATGATTTGTATTTTATTTACAATGGGGGTTGTATTTCGCCCCTAGTTTTGTTGTGTTTACTTTCATGTGCTTTACTTTGATTATATTTTATTTACCACTTTCCTTGAGTGGACAATCTGTGCTTTAATTAGCTACATTAAAATGAATGAGAAATGGGATGAAACTTTAAATTCAAATCTCAATTATAAACTTAACCAAGGTATGAATAAATGGGAAGTCCCGGACTCACTCTGGTCTTAAGCTCAACGAGGTTAGAGGACCATCGTAATGTTTTATTGGGATGGGGCCTCCAAAATATCTCTTATTGCCTACCAAAAGGCCCAACTCGAATAATCCTAGGCTCCACGGGGTTAGAGGATCATTCAAATGTTCTATTGTGATGAGGTCTCCAAGATCCCTCTGGCTTGCCCAAAATGGATATATATACACCGTCATAGGCTCACTGAGGCGAGATGACCTTTCCCAATGTTGTATCCAAGAAACCTCCTTGTTGCCCAACATAGACGCACTTGTAATTCGTTACAAGTTTTCATGAACCTCATCCCGAAGGCCCTAAAGGCAGGCTGTTCGGGGGGCCCCGGGGTTTGGCGCGCATCACACATGTGCCTAATAAAAATGAAAGAATGTTGTGCATATTGTTGAATGTGTATGTATGTGGAAACGAGACGAATCCAATAATAATAATATGGAATTTGGCCTGCATTAGTCGAGTTATGGATAGATAGGCATGCCTATAGAGTTCTGTTAGCTGCAGCCCTCTGTAATGTTTGGACCCTGATCAGGTCCCCATTTAGTTCCTCGTGAACTTCTATGTGTACGGATCTTGTGTAAGATCCCCTTTGTAAAATGTTTTGAATGTGATAAATTAAAATGGTTTCCGATTCGTACCCGTAAGGTACTGTTACTATTCGATTCATACCCGTAAGGTACCGTCACTGTTTGATTCGTACACATAAGGTACCGCCATGCGTTCGATTGGTACCCGTAAGGTACCACCATGTGTTTACTCACTTATCCACCCCTATAACTTAGCAGGCAATTAATGAAGATAAAAGTATGTGATTGAATTGATGCATTCTATGATGGTGTACAAAAGCTACATGAATAAACATTCGATGCATTTGTGATAAATGCCATTTGTCTTGTGCTTTACGCGCCCCTCCGTTCTGGATTCTTATGGATACTTATGTGGAAAGGTGTGGTATCTTCGAATACCCCTATGTTTTGTATAATAAGGCGATATCTGTTAAGTGAAAAGAAATGTATCAAGCAATGTTTGTTCTAATAGATATGTATATAATGAACCTAAAAGCATAAGAGTTAGTATGTGAATTATGCATAGTATTAATTTGTTCAAGAGTTATGAGTATGCTTTTCTACTTGATGCCTTTGGAAAGAATTATGAAGTACTTGATATGCATGATTGATATCTTTGAGAGCTCAGTAAATGTACTTTATGAATGTGTGTATATATATGTGTTTATATGTTTGAATGAGTAAACAGGTATGTACTATATTATCTGCCTTCTGGACGTAAGCTGGGCTAAGCAAAACGATAAGAAATTATGTGCATTATTTAATGATTTTTAATGAATGTATTAAGTACGTATCGATTAGTAAGCATGAGATAGGAACCAGATTTAAGATAAATATTAAGATTAATTCTAAAACTTGTGTGAATGAAGTTCTCTGTAAGAACTACGTGGTTCTGATTCCCAACCATAGGGATACGTAGGAAGCTTAGAATATTTATTTCAAGCCCGAACCAAATATGAGTATTGAAATGATTTGCTTAGTTTTAAACAAGTAACTGGTTGATTAAATGAAAGGTTTTGATTTAAGTATTGATAGTATAATTGTATGAGTTTGAAATATTAATAATAATGGGATTTCCTAAACTTTATATTTTGATCTTGAAAATGTATTTCGGGAATTTATTGAAGTGTAACTATCTATAGGGCTATTAAGTGATTTAAAATATATGTGTCACACCCCATTTGCCCCCTAGTAGTACAAGCCATTTGTGTGTGTGCATTCATTGTGTGTGCTTGGCTTGTGACAAGGGTATTTTGGGTAAATTACATTGTGACGCGCGCCGGAACCCAGCAAGGGGCCTCGCTGTTGAATCCGCCTTCGGGATTCGAGGGGCTGGTTTGCGTCTTTTTGATCATGGGCGCCACAAGACATCATAGATGTATCCTTCCCAATAGAACATTGGGAAGAACCACCTAGCCTAATGGCACCTATAGGCACCTTTGAGGTGTTTTGGAGTTACTACCCAATTTACAAGAAATTGGGAAAGGTCTCTCACCTCTATTGGTCAAGACCAGAGATATGGTGTTCGGAACTTCACTCTTATTTATGCTTTGGTTAATTATAAATGGGTTTTTAAATTCTTAAAATTATATCTTTTGTCTTACACGATTAATGCAATTAAAAATAAAAGCGCATCTCAAGCATCCAAAAGCGGTAAAAGGAAAGCAATAAATAAAGCGATAAAAGAAAGTGATAAGCACGCAAGCACACAATTATAAGAGAAGCGGGGGCAGAATACAACCCCAATAAAAGGAGATTAAAGATGTGAATGGGGACGGAATACAATCCCCAAAAAATAAATAAAGTTGCCCCAAAATTAATTACAAGGGGCCAAAATGAAATGAACATAATTTTAAAACACTCGCACAAGATCAAAATAAAAGGACATACATAAATCGGGGCATTATTTTAGGAACATTGGATCCTTCGCGCTTATTTGAAGAGGGTTCGAAGAGTCGTTTTTGTTGTTTGATGAACCGGGATGAGTGATCCCATTTTTGGAGAAAAATGGACTTTTCGTTTTAATTGTGATATTTTTTATTGTTTGGCTAAAATGAGGGACATTGGTTCCAAATTTATTAGTGGAAATTCCAATTTAATTATAGAAATATTTTTGTGATTTTTTATCCTACTAGTGCATAAATAAAATAAATATTTACAAATAAACACAAACACATGAAAGGGGGTTGAAAAGATCTCACCAAGCCGAAGTGTTCGTCCACGTGTCGCGACCCATCCGGGGAGTCGCGGGGACACTCACATAACGCGACCCAAATTAAATCTCAGACAGAAAATAATATCAAAAACATTAGTAATAATTCTATAAATTAATCAAATAAAGACAAGATAATGACAACAATAAAATTATAGTGATGGTAACAATAAATAATTATGGCATAATAACAATAATAAAATATAATAATAATAATAATAATAATAATAATAATAATAATAATAATAATAATAATAATAATAATAATAAGAAGAGCATAATAGTAATAATAAAATAATGGATAAATACCATAAATATAATAATATTCATAGCATAATAATATTAATAACAAATAAAACAAATAATAGTGATAATAATGAAATAATAAATATTAGTAGTATTAGCAAAAATCATGATAATGCTTCAATATAGTGGTAAGAACAAATAATAATAGTAATAATAATAATGAGGGGACATGGAGGCCAACGGCAAACAAAAAAGGGGATAAAAGCACAAGACTCACATTAAATCATCACAAAGATATTAAACTAAAAACCTAAAATGCCAATAGTAGCAAAGAAAATATGAGAGCTAGAAAATAAACATGGCAAAATAATAAAATCAACAAAAATAATAACCAACAAAAGATGAATAGATGAGAAATTAAGGTGGTTCCAAAGTGTTTACCCTCAGAATTTATAGATCAAAAATAGGATGTCTCAATCCGTTCCCCTTGTCGATTTTTGCGGTGATAAACACCCGAAACAAGTATAAAAATCTGTGTTTTAAATAAATTAATTCAAGAAAATATTTTTTGTGGGATGAATAAGTTAAGAAAATTAATTTCTCTTGCTCAAATCAAGCCCAAGATTAAGTATTTTAGAGTAGCAAAGACTAAAACTTGAGAAGAAAACTTAAAGGTTTTTGAAGAATTTTTGAACAAGAAAATTCTTCCTAGAGAGTAAAAAATGCTAGAGAGAAAAGCCAAAAAAATTCCCTTGTAAAAATGTTGCCGTCCCCCTCAAAATGAAGGGAAATTCCCCTTTAATTTTCAGTCTTGGCCAAAAATGGAGAAAGACAAAATGATCTTTTAATTTTGTTAATCGAAAAAATCATGAAAGGGTGAAAGAAATGGGTAAAAACGGACTGGAAAACAGACTGTAAAATGCAGAAAACCAGCAAAAACGACGGGGCGAGACAGGTGGTTACATGGAGAGGGGGGAACGCATGCTGCCCTCGGCAGTGCGCGCGTTGTGCTGTCACTGCGCGCGCATGCGCGGCAAGTGGCTGCGTGATGGCCACTTAGCAAAAGTGGCCGCGTGATGGCCACTTTGCCATCAGGTGGCCACTAATGGTAAAGTTGCCACTTTGGCCACTTATTCAAAGTTTTAAAGGTTTTTTTTTTTAACCTTTTAAATTCTTTTTTTTTTTTTATTTTAAATTAATTAACTAATTTAATTTCTCTTTTTCAATTAAAGTAATTAATTAATTTAATTCAATTAAATTAATTCCCCCCCTTTTTTTAAATATCAAAAATAACGAAAATAATACTATTTTCAAAATTAATTTAATTAATTTTTTTATTATAATATTTTGTTTTTTTTATATATATTTATTTGTTTATTTTTTATTTAAAAATAACTAGGGTCTCGACAAGGCAAACATCATTTTTGACACCTTTACTTGCAAGTATCGCTTTCATCATAGGGTAATTCTGATCTTGAACCGCCTCAGGACCCGGTTCTACATACATGTTTTGGAGTTTTGCTAGTGTGTGGGTGCATATTTTATTTTAGATTGCGAATTAGTTGGGTTGCATTTGGGTGTGTTGCTCACATGTTTGTAGGATGTGAGTGAGTTGTGCTTGTGTGTTTTCTCACACATTGGTAGGGTGTGCCTAAGTTAGGAGAGTCTTATGTGTGTTTGATGTGTGCTTGTAGGGTATGATTTATTAAGACCCACCAATAGTAGTGTGCTATGTGGAAAGGGGAAGGTGTATTATCGAGGAAAGAGAAAGAGAAGAGCAAAAATTTGCTCTCTCATTCCCGTTCTCCCCTCTCTTCTCTTTTGCTTTCCCTTCTACTTCCTCTTCCTCTTCCTCACCTTGGCTCACTCCTTTTGGGTTGGATTATTGGTGGATCTTGATAATTCTAAGAGCTTTATTGGTAAGTTTTGCTGCATTCTGTTCTTGTTCTTGTTCTTTCTTCTTCATCTTCATCTTTTCCACGTTTTTGGGTTAGGGTTTAACTTAGAGTTTGATGTTTGTTGTATTGTTGGGTTTGGTTGTTAGTTGAGCCTCCTCGTGATCCCAAAGGGAAGGAGAAGGCGTCGGGAAGTGGCACTAAGTGATTAGGAGCTAAGGAGAATAAGGTTTAGGAGTTTTTGTGATTTATGCATTTTTGTGATTTTTTCTCTTTGGATGAATTTCTAGAAAATTTGGTGTTCTTGATGTTTATAATGGTTCATATGTTATGGGTTTTGGTTTAGATGATTCATGAAGCCTTGATTGTGAGTTATTGAACCCAAATGTGCATTTGATTGAAATGATGAATGAATAGTGCTGAGATTTAAATTGTGTAAATTGATGTTGTTATTGGCATGATTTAATTTGAATTCTTGTTATAAATGTTGCGTTTAATGTTGTTGATGATGTTTGGATTGCTGGATTTGAGGTAAGTTGATGTTTGAGTTGAGATTTGAGGTTTGGGTGTTGTGGAGGTGAATTTTCTGCAGATTTCCCATGTAAGAGCTGGAAATCACGACTCTGTCATGAGCGAGACATTGTGGCGACCTCGCGATAGAGCCCGGTGAAAGCAGCTCTTGAACACGTCCGAGCTCCCTGCCGAGCAGAGCAGCAGAGCCTCTGTCGCAAGCGCGACAGAGCGCTCGGCTGCTGAGCTATTTTGGGCGATCCACTGTCGCGAGTGCGCTCTCGAGTGCGAGTGCGACGGATCGGGCGGGCAGTTCACTGTTGTGAGCGGGACGCCTTTCACGAGTGCGACAGTGAGTTGTATTTGATCCTCCGCGAGATCGTGAAGATTGCCGTGATCGCTACCTGGGGCAAGTTCGCCTCTGTCGCGAGTGCGACAGTGACCTTTTTCATGCCCTATTTTTTAATTTTGCCTTCTCTTCTAAAATTAATTACAAATGGTTTCTTCATGAATTTTTACCTCTGTATGCTATATAATATGCTTGTTTATATGTGCAATATTATGAATCCTTCATGATAAATGATATGTTATGATTTGGAACCTGAATTGGATTACGCATGACCTGCGAGAGTTAGTATAGTGGATAGTTAGGCATGCCTAATAGAGTCTTTTAGCTGCAGCCTCAGTTCCGTTTGGACCCCGATCAGGTCCCCGTTTGGTTCCTCGCGAACCCTTATGAATTTTGGATCTTGTTTAATGTCCCTCCGAAAAATTATTTTGAATGTGATAAAATAATGGTTTTCGATTAGTACCCGTAAGGTACTGTCTGTATTCAATCCGTACCCCGTAGTGTCACACCCCAAAGTGGCCCTAGAAGAATTACAGAGTTTTGTTCGAAAAAGGTAAGTTTATGTGCGAGAGTTCTGTCGCGAGCGCGACAAGTGTCGCGGGCACGACAGAGCCCTCCAGCGGTTTTCGAACTTCAGCTGGTTGGTATGGGCGTGAGCGTTCTGTCGCGAGCGCGACAGAACCCCCTCGCGAGATGTGTGCATAAGTGGGACTAAGAGACTTGGAGTTGTTGGGAGTTGACACATGGTATCATAGAAGAGTGACAAATGTCATCATAGAAGAGTGACAAGTGTCATTGTAGAAGAGTGACAAGTGGCGGCATATGAGAGTGCCAAGTGGCATCGTAAGAGTGTGCCAAGTGTCATTGTAAGAGAGTGACACATGGCGGCGTAGGAGGTTGACAAGTGGCATCGTAGGGTTTGGACACATGGCATGAGTTAAGCTTATGTTATGAAAAGAGATAAGCACGTAATTAATTTGGTAAGTGGTATTAAATTGAATAGTAAATGTTGGATAGAGTTTGACCATTTGCCTTTTGCCTTCTTTTGCTCACGTTGGATTGTTATTGGCCATTTGTTCTCCATCTCTTTCTCTTTTCTTAGGCCTTCAGCCGTTCTCCCTCTCTTATACTTTATTTTTGTTCTTTTGGTTTGCTTTTCAAGAGAATTACTTGAAGTGGCGTAAAGAGAGCATAGTAAGACTTGATTAGATCTCTTCAGAAGGTTAGCTTAATTTATTTTCCGATCTGACATCCTTTTTCTCTTTGTTTTTGATTTAAAGTAAAAAAAAAAAGAAGAGTAACCCCAAGTGTTTTGTGTGTGGTTTTGGTGCAAGTTGGAGGCAAGAGAGTCGATAAAGGAAAAGAGAAGATCGGAACGAGTAGAGAACTGTGATCGAGTTCCTAGAGGTAGGGATCGAGTGCGATTTTGTTTTCCTGGCATGTGATTGAATGATATGTTTTTGATTGCTTTCAGTGCTCATGACATGTGTATATATGTTTATAAGTATGTAACTTGATCATTTGAGTGTTTGTGTTGATGATAGAGCTTGATTTTGCGAAATTCTGCTTATTTATCATTAGACCCCAGTGTATAGTATTTATTATAAGTAGAGCTATAAGATCTCAATTGGGTTGATTCCAATTGTATATGAAATATAAGATCCGTGTCTAAAAATGTCTAAGAGGGTGCTTGATCTAATTCTGGCCCTAAGTATCCCAAAAAGTAATTAAAACGTAGGTGACCCTATTCTGGCGGGTTCACTGGAATAGTATATGTTGTTTAAATCATATCTTTTGTTATAGATGTCCAAACGACCTGAAACTTGTCCCATTTGAAAGCTAACATCCTAGAGCACAATTATTAAGATAACGTTTTGCCTAAAAATGACTTTTAGAGGTTCATTTAGACGATACAAGTTTAGGGTAAAAAGAAGTCTCGTGAGGCACCAAAGCAGAGTCTCTATCGCGAGCGCGACACCTGTCGCGACCTCATGACAGAACACCCTATATTAAGCTCTTTTTCTTCATTTTGAGCCCATGGTTGGCATGGGTCAACCCCTTGCCTTTCCCCTTAACATTTTATACATGATTAGGGCTCCTAAATGATTACAAATTAGTTGTTAATGGAAAAATACATATGGGTATGATTAAAGATGGTAATTTAACTAATAAAGTAACAATGTATAGTTGTAGGAAGTATAGTAAATGACATGACAAATATGTATGAACTTAGGAATTGTTACATAATGCATTTGGTATAGAGTATAGAGCCTTTTTGTAATCTATCTTCTGTCGCGAGCGCGACCTCTTGTCGCGATCGCGACAATGAACTTGGCTTCTGTCGCGATCGTGACAGTGAACCTCTTCGCATCCTGTTTTATTTGTTTTGAAGAGACTGTTTTCTTCTGTCTTGCTTTGCATGATTTATATGTTTATGTAATGAGTTGAACACATGTATATGATGATTATTAAAGATTGTACATCAATTAAATGTCTCTGAATTTGATAAATGCACTTGAATTTTAGTTGATGAGTTGATGTCCGTGTATAGTGTGTGAGTCGGTATTGAGCCTGATTACCGTTATAGTGGATAGATAAGCATGCTTATAAAGGGATTACCGAGTGCAGCTGCCAATGTTCCACCCCGTTTGGGTGAAGCGGGTCGACCTCTGAGAATGGTCATTAATAGAGATATATGAAAAAGTTTTGTGACTTCGGTCTATCGAAATTATTATTTTTATAGAGCGTCCCGTATCCACCATGTGAGGAACTCAGGCTTGTTTTGTTAAATGTTGTGCAGTGAACTTGAGATGATTATAGTGTTGCTTTGAATAAAGCTATAGTACATGAGAGTAATGTTTAAATACATGACAGCTTTGTATACAAGTGTATAATTACATGAGCGTGTTTACACGTATATGGACACATGATAGCGTACATTTGAATACGTGATATGTACAAGTTGTAGTGTATATAAAAAAGTAAAAGAATACATGATATATGCATGTGAGTTCATAGTTTTTGATAACTGAGCATGCAACCTGTATATGTGTAAGAGCTATATGCATGAGCTAGCTGATCCTGTTATATGAGATCCTGTCACATGAACTGTGTGATTTATTTGTGACTTTGTAAAGAAGTCCTTTGCATTATTTCATCCCCACTAAGCGTTATCGCTTAGCACGGATGTTTGTTTCCGTGTAGGTTACAGGTTCGGACCAGTGAGCAGACATTTGCGGGTCAAGGCCACTAGGAGTTTTTGCTATACCCTTTTTGTATAAGAAAGAGTTAGAGTTTTACATTTTGAGTAACATCATTATGTAATATAAGTAGAAAAATCACAAGTAAAGGTACATGTAAATGTATATGTAAAGCTAAATGGAAACAGATGTAATATGAACATGTAAATGTATATGTAGTTAATATGAAATGCAAGTGGGCCCTAGTGTAGTATTTTATTATTCTTATACGCATGTGTATAGTGCTATCGCTTTCGCTAATGCATGTACATGTATACGTAAGTGTCCGCGTAGCACCCCGATATTCCTTACCGGGGGTATGGGGGTGTTACATTTAGTGGTATCAGAGCTCTAGGTTAATTGGTTCGGGACTAGAAGGTGATAGAGTATAGGTTAATGTCATAGTTTGTCTAGAGTTGTGGCCTAATGCAGATGTCGTTTGTGTAAAGTATAGATGGAGTCCGACTCGCGTGAGAGCGTAGACGAGGCAGCGGCAGATGTGAATGGGTAAGAGTTTTAGGTGACACTCTGTATTCCTGTCAGCTATCTTCTTGAAATCATTTGACACGAGCATAGTGAAACATGGGGATGGGAAAAGTGCATTACAGTAGCTTACATTGCATTTTCGCATCATCTCGCATACATAAATCATTACATGACCATTCCATCCGCATCCCTCATTTGTATGTGAAAAAGTATCATTGCATGCGTTTCATTGAGAAAAGCTGACAGGATATACATCCAGTGCTAGATGCATAGAAGAAGTATATGGATTAGAGTGCAGTGCATTAAGGAAAGTGTAAAGTGTGTTCGATTTGATAGCTGTATGGTGTAAGTGATTAGCAGGGAAATTTCGAGGACGAAATTTCTTAAGGGCGAGAGATTTGTCACACCCCAAAGTGGCCCTAGAAGAATTACAGAGTTTTGTTCGAAAAAGGTAAGTTTATGTGCGAGAGCTCTGTCGCGAGCGCGATAAGTGTCGCGGGCACGACAGAGCCCTCCAGTGGTTTTCGAACTTCAGCTGGTTGGTACGGGCGTGAGCGTTCTGTCGCGAGCGTGACAGAACCCACTCGCGAGATGTGTGCATAAGTGGGACTAAGAGACTTGGAGTTGTAGGGAGTTGACACATGGTATCATAGAAGAGTGACAAATGTCATCATAGAAGAGTGACAAGTGTCATTGTAGAAGAGTGACAAGTGGCGGCATATGAGAGTGCCAAGTGGCATCGTAAGAGTGTGCCAAGTGTCATTGTTAGAGAGTGACACATGGCGGCGTAGGAGGTTGACAAGTGGCATCGTAGGGTTTGGACACATGGCATGAGTTAAGCTTATGTTATGGAAAGAGATAAGCATGTAATTAATTTGGTAAGTGGCATTAAATTGAATAGTAAATGTTGGATAGAGTTTGACCATTTGCCTTTTGCCTTCTTTTGCTCACGTTGGATTGTTATTGGCCATTTGTTCTCCATCTCTTTCTCTTTTCTTAGGCCTTTAGCCATTCTCCATCTCTTATATTTCCTTTTTGTTCTTTTGGTTTGCTTTTCAAGAGAATTACTTGAAGTGGCGTAAAGAGAGCATAGTAAGACTTGATTAGATCTCTTCAGAAGGTTAGCTTAATTTATTTTCCGATCTGACCTCCTTTTTCTCTTTGTTTTTGATTTAAAGTAAAAAAAAAAAGAAGAGTAACCCCAAGTGTTTTGTGTGTGGTTTTGGTGCAAGTTGGAGGCAAGAGAGTCGATAAAGGAAAAGAGAAGATCGGAACGAGTAGAGAACTGTGATCGAGTTCCTAGAGGTAGGGATCGAGTGCGATTTTGTTTTCCTAGCATGTGATTGAATGATATGTTTTTGATTGCTTACAGTGCTCATGACATGTGTATATATGTTTATAAGTATGTAACTTGATCATTTGAGTGTTTGTGTTGATGATAGAGCTTGATTTTGCGAAATTCTGCTTATTTATCATTAGACCCCAGTGTATAGTATTTGTTATAAGTAGAGCTATAAGATCTCAATTGGGTTGATTCCAATTGCATATGAAAGATAAGATCCGTTTATAAAAATGTCTAAGAGGGTGCTTGATCTAATTCTGGCCCTAAGTATCCCAAAAAGTAATTAAAACGTAGGTGACCCTATTCTGGCGGGTTCACTGGAACAGTATATGTTGTTTAGATCATATCTTTTGTTATAGATGTCCCAACGACCTGACACTTGTCCCATTTGAAAGCTAACATCCTAGTGAACAATTGTTAAGAAGAGTGTTTTGCCTAAAAATGAATTTTAGAGGTTCATTTAGACGATACAAGTTTAGGATAAAAAACAGTCTCGTGAGGCACCAAAGCGGAGTCTCTGTCGCGAGCGCGACACCTGTCGCGACCTCGCGACAGAACACCCTATATTAAGCTCTTTTTTCTTCATTTTGAGCCCATGGTTGGCATGGGTCAACCCCTTGCCTTTCCCCTTAACGTTTTATACATGATTAGGGCTCCTAAATGATTACAAATTAGTTGTTAATGGAAAAATACATATGAGTATGATTAAAGATGGTAATTTAACTAATAAAGTAACAATGTATAGTTGTAGGAAGTATAGTAAATGACATGATAAATATGTATGAACTTAGGAATTGTTACATAATGCATTTGGTATAGAGTATAGAGCCTTTTTGTAATCTATCTTCTGTCGCGAGCGCGACCTCTTGTCGCGATCGCGACAATGAACTTGGCTTCTGTCGCGAACGCGACTTCTTGTCGCGATCGTGACAGTGAACCTCTTCGCATCCTGTTTTATTTGTTTTGAAGAGAGTGTTTTCTTCTGTCTTGCTTTGCATGATTTATATGTTTATGTAATGAGTTGAACACATGTATATGATGATTATTAAAGATTGTACATCAATTAAATGTCTCTGAATTTGATAAATGCACTTGAATTTTAGTTGATGAGTTGATGTCCGTGTATAGTGTGTGAGTCGGTATTGAGCCTGATTACCGTTATAGTGGATAGATAAGCATGCTTATAAAGGGATTACCGAGTGCAGCTGCCAATGTTCCACCTCGTTTGGACGAAGCGGGTCGACCTCTGAGAATTGTCATTAATAGAGATATATGAAAAAGTTTTGTGACTTCGGTCTACCGAAAATGTTTTTTTTATAAAGCGTCCCGTATCCACCATGAGAGGAACTCAGGCTTGTTTTGTTAAATGTTGTGCAGTGAACTTGAGATGATTATAGTGTTGCTTTGAATAAAGCTATAGTACATGAGAGTAATGTTTAAATACATGACAGCTTTGTATACAAGTGTATAATTACATGAGCGTGTTTACACGTATATGGACACATGATAGCGTACATTTGAATACGTGATATGTACAAGTTGTAGTGTATATAAAAAAGTAAAAGAATACATGATATATGCACGTGAGTTCATAGTTTTTGATAACTGAGCATGCAACCTGTATATGTATAAGAGCTATATGCATGAGCTAGCTGATCCTGTTACATGAGATCCTGTCACATGAACTGTGTGATTTATTTGTGACTTCGTAAAGAAGTCCTTTGCATTATTTCATCCCCACTAAGCGTTATCGCTTAGCACGGATGTTTGTTTCCGTGTAGGTTACAGGTTCGGACCAGTGAGCGGACATCTGCGGGTCAAGGCCACTAGGATTTTTTGCTATACCCTTTTTGTATAAGAAAGAGTTAGAGTTTTACATTTTGAGTAACATCATTATGTAATATAAGTAAAAAAATCACAAGTAAAGGTACATGTAAATGTATATGTAAAGCTAAATGGAAATAGATGTAATATGAACATGTAAATGTATATGTAGTTAATATGAAATGCAAGTGGGCCCTAGTGTAGTATTTTATTATTCTTATACGCATGTGTATAGTGCTATCGCTTCCGCTAATGCATGTACATGTATACGTAAGTGTCCGCGTAGCGCCCCGATATTCCTTACCGGGGGTATGGGGGTGTTACACGTAGGGTACTGTCTGTATACTCGTTATCCACTACTGTGAGTTGGCAGGTGTTCTGCTTGCTTTGGTTTGCTTCGATATGATTACAAGAATATGATTTTCGAATGCGCATAATGATAAGTATGAGAAATCAGTCAATATGTATATGAATATGGATATGAGCTTCTGAATGCATGTCTTTATTCTGCAAGCATGATTATATATCTGATATGATTATCTGCATATGTCATATCGTGTATGTGATTTTCTTTGGCGACCATTGTGAATGGCCGTCCACTCTTCTGTTGTGTGTTTCCCCACTAAGCGTTATCGCTTAGCACGCTGTTTTACCCGTGCAGGTGCGGAAGGCATTTTTACTTTGGAATAGTCACCGCCAGTCAAGCCAACACAGAGGGATTAGTGTTAGGGCTTATTTTTGTCGTATTTTATGATGATTCTTTTTGTATTAGAACTCTCATTGTATCAGTATTTTTGTATAGCTTCCGCTCAGTATATTTTGGATATGTAATTATTTTATAATATCAGTTTGATCAGAATATTATTGTAATGAATGTTGTTATATTAATGCATGATCATGATGATGTTCCTCTAAAATTTTAATTTTCGCTGTATTTTCGTATGTTGGTGATGTGTGAATGTATGCTTTGTATCGATCTGTTTGGTGTGACACCCCTGGTCCTATGGCATCTCACTCCGATCCGAATGGGTTCACCTATGTATGGGTAAGGGGTGTTACAATATGATAATTTATGTTTAATGTGTTTTGATTAAAAAGTAAATAAGTATTTCTGGCTATGGTATATTAACGAATTTGTATAGAAAATTGTTTAAGTTTTGCATGATGATAAGAATACGAATGTGCGTTAACTTTAACCGATGTACTTTAGGCTTATGTAATTGTGTATCTGCATATGCTGGTATTTTCAATCACAGTGAGTGATTGGTTGTTATTATTATTACTTTGTGGATCCCGACTAAGCGTTATCACTTAACACGGTGATTTGTCCATGCAGGTTAGGAGATCAGAGTAGCGCAGCGGTTCTCCGTGACTTTGGCCAACGAGTTGGTAGAGGTTATATAAAGGTTTATTTGATTGTCGGTCTGTAATTAAGTCTATTTATTTAATACTTATTTGAGATGTAATTATCTTTAGTGCGAATGATGGTGTGTGTGAGATAAGTTTAGGATGTGTATGTGATTGAGGTTCTAGATATTAGTAATTTTATTACTCTAATTTCTGTATTGCCATGTGTGCCCTTATCTGGTGGCACTTTCTGCTCACCGTAGCTCTTCACTGTTCGAAATGCTATATGTGGGAGTTGGGGGTGTTACAAAGACTACATCATTGATTATCACCCAGGTAAAGCTAATGTAGTGGCAAATGCTTTAAGTAGAAAGTCAATTTCGGCTCTATCTTTATAGAGAGGTAGATGGAGATTTTATTCGGAAGGAGCACTTATTGCCCAGCTTAAAGCTAGGCCAAGTCTAAAGCAGTGGATTGCTGATGCTTAGACAAGCAATCCTATATTGCAGCGTGCTTTTCAAGTAGCAAGAAGTTGTGGTCAGACTGAGTATTTTGTGGATGATGAAGGGGTGCTAAGATATGGGAACTGGTTGTGTGTGCCTAATGTCGGTGATTTGAAAAGAAAGCTTTTGCTAGAGGCACATTCTACGATTTTCACTATGCATTCCAGAGGAGATAAATTGTATAGAGATCTCAAGCAATTCTACTGGTGGCTGGGTTTTCACCATATTTCAAAGTGTCTAATATGTCAGCAGGTAAAAGCCTAGCATCAAGTCTCATCAAGTTTGCTTAATCCTTTACCCATTCCTCAATGGAAGTGGTATGATGTCACGATGGATTTCGTATCTGGTTTACCATTAACTCAGCGAAACTATGATTCGGTTTGGGTTATAGTTGATCAGCTGTCTAAATCAGCACATTTTTACCGGTCCAACTAGATTATTCTATGGATAAGTTGGCAGTGATTTATGTGAATGATATAGTTCAGCTTCACGGAGTTCCATTATCAATTGTGTCTAATTGAGATCCAAGGTTTAGATCGATGTTTTTGAAGGAATTGCAGTCAGCTTTGGGTACTCAACTAAATTTTAGTACCGCATTTCATCCTCAGACCGATGGTCAGTCAGAGAGGGTAATTCAGATTCTAGAGAACATGCTTCGGGGTTGTGCTTTCGACTTTTCGGGCTGTTGGGACAGATATGTGTCATTGATGGAGTTTACCTACAATAATAGTCATAAAGTGAGCATTGAGATGTCTCCGTTTGAGGTTTTGCATGGAAGGAAGTGTAGAACTCCAGTTTGTTGGACTGATTTATCGAAACATTCTATTATAGGTCCAGAATTAGTTAGAGACACCGAAGAGAAGATCAGACTAGTACAATAGTATTTAAAGATAGCAAAAGATAGATAGAGATCCTATGCCAATTTGAAGCGGAGGCACATTTAGTATGAAATTGGCGACAGGTTATTTTTGAAAGTATCACCATGGCATAAAGTTCTCTATTTTGGTAAGAAGGGAAAGTTAAGTTCACGGTTTATAGGACCTTATGAGATTCTAGAAAGAATTGGTCCAGTTGCCTACCGATTAGCCTTACCGATGGAATTAGCCAAGCTGCATGACATATTCCATGTCTCAATGCTTCGCCAGTATAGATCAAATGGATCTCATGTGTTGTCGGTTCAGGATGTGCGAGTTCACCCTGATTATTCATTTGATGAGGAACATAAGGAAATCTTGGCTCAGGAAGTGAGATAACTTCGGAACAAGCGAATTCCTTTGGTTAAAGTGTTATGGCAGCATCACGGGGTTGAAGAAGCAATATGGGAGCCAGAAGAGACTATGAGATGATAGCACCCTCAGTTGTTTGACTCAAGTGAGAATTTTGAGGATGAAATTCTTTAAGGAGGGGAGATTTATAACACCCCGATTCCCACACTAGTAGTTTGAGCAATTTTATGTGTATTATTGTTGTATGGTAATTTTAGAGTTAATTGCAAAATTTTTTAATTAAGTGATTTGATTATGTGGTAGAGAAAAGAAGAAGGGTTGAAATGGAACTTTGCCAACACCAACTAAGAAATTGATAAGTGTAGGAAAGAGAGAGTAAGGAAGAGTAGATAAAGATGGAAGGAGAGAGAAAGTGAGGGACAGAAATTCACGTTTCTGCCTCTTCCTCACCGTCTCCTTCTTCTTCTTCTTCTTCTTCTTCTTCTCTTCTTCTTAGCCTTGATCCTTTGATTATCTATGCAAATTTGTGGGTTTTGGGTTTATTTTGGCAAATTTCCAGGTTTGTGGTTAGTTATTTTCTTCTCTTCTTTTTCTTTTCTCTTCTTCCTATTTCCTTTTGGTGTGTATAGGTTTTGAGGTTTGGTGTTTTGTGGTTTGGTTGATTTGGTGTTCAGAATTTCCTGCTAAGGAAGCTAAAGGTAAAGAGAAGGTTGGAGGGAGTTCATCCAAGTGATTGTGGTGAAGCTTTGTATCTCAAGGTTTGGGAATTTTGTGTTTTGAATAATATTGATTTATGTTACAAACTTCTAGTAATTGATGAAATTGAGCCTGATTATTTGTATATTTATATAAGTATAGTTAACTTTGAGTTGAATTTAGAAATGATGATGATTTGAGATGAAAATTGATAATGTGGTAGTATAATAGAATTTGTGAATTTGGCTAGATTGGTGAATTAGGTTGCTTGAGATGCTAATTAGGAGTTTAACTTAATAGAATTAAGTTTTGATGGTATAATTTGAGTGTGGTGTTGACGTTGGATTTTGGGTTTAAGGTTTGGGAAAGTGTATAACATGAATTTTTTGGGTTTTTGATGAGTCACACGGCGGTATGGAATGCCTTACCACCGTGTGATCGAATTTCTGGGTTGAGTTTCGTTTCTCTATAGGGTTATATGGTGGTATGGGTTTGTCATACCGCCGCGTAAATGCATACTGTTTGATGAGTTGCTGTGGTTCTTGGTTTACACGGGGGTATGGGTACATCATACCGCGGTGTAAATACATTTTGTTTTGATGAACTGCTTTAGTGCATTTTTACATGGCGGTAAGGTTTCGCTATACCGCCGTGTAAATGCATTTTATTTTTGGAGGAGTTTTGGCTTAGCAGGCCACACGGTGGTTAGGTTTCCTTCACCACCATGTGGAATGTCCTACACGGCGGTAAGGTTTCATTATGCCGCCGTGTAAAAGCTCCCTGCTTAAAAATTTTAATTTTTTAATTTTGTCTTATTTGTCTACCTTGACTACGTTATTACTTTTAATTTTTATCTATTTCATTATTGCCTAGAAGATGACGTTGAATTGTAGCATTTATCTTGAGATATATTTTATTTTTATGTGATGTGTATGGGTAATTGTATTGATGCCTAACTTGCAAAAATCAAATAAGTGAATAGATAGGCATGCCTACAGAGTTCAGTTAGCTGCAGCCATGTGTTCTGGACCCTGACTAGGTTCCTATTTTGATCCTTGCGATCCCTTTTGAATTTGTATCTTGTTTAAGATCCCATGCAAAAATGTTTTGGAATAAAAAGAAAAGAATTATTTTTCATATCTTTGGTATCCATGCATTAAGAAAGAAATTGTTGGTACCTTCGGGTATCCATATCCACTATTTTGAATGGGCAGGTTTATTGTATTATGTATGATTTATGAAAAGATGCATACTATTGTGATTCAGTTCATATAATAATATTATGTGAGCAGTGCAGCATGACTGTAGTAAAAACCCATTAAAAACCCATTAACGAAATGATGTGAAATTCATTTTAGAAGAAAAGGGCAAAATCGAAAAAAATAGGGCAGGTGGAGGCTCACTGTAGCGATCGAGACAAGAGTCGCGCTCACGACAGTGGCCAACAGGCCGATCATGAGGAAAACCAAAGGGGGGCACGAGTCGTGCAGGTCGGCAGGACTCATGTTGATGCTCTCAGCCACGTCACGAGTAGTGTTCCAAAGCACGACTCATGACTTGGCTCCCAGCAAGCACGGATCGTGCTTTCTGTCCTTTACGAGTCACGAGTATCCTTCACAACTCATGAAGTGCTTCATGACTTGTGAAGGTGCTCTACTCCATGCCAACTCGTGACTATCTTCACGACTCGTGCATACCGAATGTAACAGGCCAAATTACACCCTAGTAGCATATTGGTTATGTATTTAATTGAGGACATAAGTGTAAAATAATTGAGGACCTACTTGAATAAGGTAAATAAGTTTAAGTGGCTAAAGTGTTAATGTGCATGATTAAGTTTAAGTGAGGATTAATTAGTGATAGTAGAGGTTTACTTAAGCTCATCATGGATTAGTATAGTTGTACTGGATTCCAAGTGTTGTTGGTTGGCTATGCCACCTGTGATGCGCGCCGAACCCAGCAGGGGCCCTCATTTTGAATCTGCTTTAGGATTCGAGGGATAGGTTCACGTCTTTTTCGATCATAGGTGTTATGAGATATTTTCGGCCCCTCCTTTCAAAATAGAACATTGAAAAGGACCATTCATCGCCATAACACATTTAGGCACTTTTGAGGTATTTTGGAGTCGCCACCCAATTTACAAGAAATTGGGAATGTTTAACCTCTTATTGGTCTAAACCAGAGATGGTGTTCGGAACTTCGCACTTATTTATGTCTTGGTTGATTATAAATGAGTTTTTAAATTATAAAATTTCATCCCTCATCTCACGCGATTAATGCATTGAATTTAAAGGGCACATCATTCACATTGAAAAGCGATAAATAAAGTAATAAATAATTACAAAATAAATAAAATGGGATAGAACAATCCCTCAAAAATAAATTGCAAAATAAAATAAAATAGGGACAGAACAATCCCCAAAAATAAGAAAACGTAAATAAATAAACACAGAAAAAGAATTAAATGCAACATACATAAATCGGGTTATTTATTGAACTTTGGGAACATTGGTTCCTTTTTATCAACTTAAAAGAGTTGGAGAACCGTTTTTGAGTATTGATTGAGGAAAATCGGGATGAGTGATCCCATTTTATGAAAACCTAGTTCTCCATTTGAAAGTGAAATTTTATTTGCTAAAAATAGGACATTGGTCCATTTTATTAAGAAAACCCCATTTATTTATAGAAATATTTTTGTGTGATTTTTTATTAAGCGTGAGAAAAAAATGATTTGATTAATTATTACATGCCAACAAAAACTTGCCAAATAAATAAAGGAAAAATAATGAATACAATAAAAATAATAATTCCTTGGATCTCCTCTTTCGTTCGCACGGGTGCTCAAACAAGGGAAAACAAAAATTTGACACCAAAAACAAACACAAGCAAAATTAATGTTAGTTATCAAGTCAAGAAAATCAATTAAACATTTATAACAATAAATAATAAGCTAATTGAAAATATGCATACTAGTAAATTAAATGGCACATTAAAATAAATTGACACTTTAAAAGATCAATATTAAAACATAAGTCAATAATAATGCCAATAACAACAACAACAAAAATAATAATAATAAGAATAATAATAATGATAATGATGATGATAATAATAGGAATAATAGATGATGATAGTAACAATAAATAATAATAATAACATACTAATAACATATATAATAATAGTAACAATAATAATAATAACAACAACAACAACAAAAATAAAGATAATGATGAATCCAAGAGATTGAATGAACAAAAAAAAGAAAAGTCAATCAAACATGCAATATGAAATAATAACATCTAAGCATGCAAAAAATCATAAAAAATAACTATTACAAGAGAAAATCATGCAAATCTTATTTTACATCTCTTAACACTACGTAGGTCTATCCATTTTTATGCCAATGACAAAATAAAGAATGAATACTCATGCTAAATAATACATCACAAACCAAAAAAATACATACATGCATTAATTCAAAAAAATAACAAAGTAACGTAACATAAAATAAATTAACATGAATAAAATGAAGCAAAATAAAATGAAGAGTTGGATCCAAGAATCTTTACCCTCAGATTTAAGTGATATTTGAAGCGAGGTATCCCAATCTAATCTCTTGTCAAGATCCGAAAATTAACTCAAAAAAAATGTTCAAATAAATCTTGAGTTTATGTCAAAGAAAACTCAAGAACACAAATATCCAAAAGTGACTTGATTTTTTTTGTTTGATATATGATCTGAAAATTCAAGTTAAGGAATTGATTTTCCTTTCTCAAAGGTTTCAATATCAATCAAAAATTTTTAGAGATGAGAAAAAAACTAGAATGAAATTTAAGGTGAAAAACTTGTAAATTTAATGAAGAGAATTAAGAAGATTAAGGAAAATGATTTTTATTTTTGAGAATAATAAAAGACGAACTCCAAGAACATTGAACTCTTTATTTTTCCAGCAAAATCCACTAACTCCCCCCAAGAATATCTCTCTCAAATGACTTAGAAAAAATATTTTTTCTAGAGAGAATTTCCTTACTCCCCAAAAACCAATTTTCTTCCTCCTCTCAAAAAATGAAAAATGACCCATGTAAAAACTCACTTCCTGCCCCTCTCCAGCTCCCCATCAGATTTTTTCAAGATTCCCCTCCCCTAATTTCAATAAAAAACACTCCAAAATTCAAAATTAAATCCCTAAAGTCAAATATGGACAATTAAAATTTTTATTTATTTTTATTATTTGTTTTGTTATTTTTGACCTTTAACTCCCACCCAATTTGACTAATATTTGTCAAATTTTGATAAAATCTGAAAAATTCACAAGAAAAAATTATTTTTAAACCTAAAAAATTAAAAAAAATCAAAAGTTGGGGTTTAGGGGCTGTTGCGGCGGGATTTCTCGCTGATGGACGAGAGATCTCGCCGATGGGCGCGAGATGCACGCTGCATGCTGCGCGCTGCACGCGGCGCGCGCAATAGCGACGCGAGGCCGCGCGCTTCAGCGACAAGAGCTGCGCAGCACGCAGCGGGCGCTGCGCAGCCCGCGATGCGTAGGGCGCCGAGCGCTGGGCGTAGCACCTGCGCGCTGCTGCAGGCGGGCCGTCGTGCTTGACACTTGCAAAATTATTATTTTTTTTTAATTTTTTATTTTAGAAAATATAATAAAATGAAATACAAAAATATGGATAAAAATAAAAATACATAAGAAAATATAATAAAAATAAGAATAAACACTTTAAAAGGATTTTGAGGAAAATAAGAGAATTTGACAAAGAGATGATCGATTCCTACTTTCTTGCTCGTGAATTAGTCTTTATTTTCATAATCGGCTAATCCTGATCTTGGATGACTCGGGACCCGGTGTCTACAGTTGCCCCCAATTTTGGGGAAACTTGTTAGTGGTTATGCCCTAGGCCAAACATTTGGACCTTGATGTAATCATTACTTTTTCATTTATATAATGGTTTTCTTCGCATTGATATTATTGGCATGTTACACTATTGTAATGTTTATGAATAACAATGTTATTCATGTTGTCCCTAGTCATTTATCAATAAAGGGCATAAAGATAAATTAAGACTAGTATAGATTTGCATTGATATTCATGGGATGATTATATATGTTGATATAAATAAAATCTATATGTACTTGCTAGAGAACAAAGTACTGGATAAACCCACTATAAGATCACTTCATGGGTTAATGTCATAAGTGATCTTATAATAGATATATTATTGAATCCTTTGACCTGAGGTTATCATAGTTTCCTACATAAGGATCATTATGTTTTGACATAATCAAACGTTATCTTTAATAGGATAATTATAAAGTTTATGATCGGACATAATGAGAATTATGAGGAGGAAAGTGAATAATCAAGATGGAATTTGTCCCTCTCTTATGAGAGAGATATCTATTGGGCCCCTCGATAAGTAGGACTGTAAAATGCATGGCCGTGCTCAAATGAATTGATAGTGTGATCAATGTCATTTGAATTTATCAGTCTACTTGGTGATCGAGAAATTATATGTTTGAACAATTTAAGTTTGACATGGACCATGACTTATGTTCGAACAAGATATCGTGTGACAAAAGGATAATAACATGTTCTATTGCAAGGTTAAAATCGGACTAATGATATTTATATTATTTGGGTAGTCATAATGTCTTGCTAGAGACCAATTATGACTTGTGGGCTTTTATGGGATTAGGCCCACTGCCAACATAATATAAACCTATTGGGTCACACACCAAGAGCAAAATGAACAGAATGGATTTTATTGGGTTATTTCGGAATAAAATATAAATATAGGTATTTATATTTAATTTCGAAATTACATATTTATATATATATATTTATGCATATAAATATCTCTTATTTTGAATATGAGATAATAATATGTATTAATATATTACTTCTTATTATTTAGAATAATAAATAAATAAATAAATATATATATAAATATATGTATATATATATATATATTATATCTTAATTTTGAATTAAGAGATAATATCCTCATTTATCTTTTCCTAAGAGGAAAAGGATTTGAAATATATATACAGTTATATATGGGATATATGTTAATAAAAAGAGTTTAACCCTAATAAAAACACTAATCACGTTATTCTAAATAACTAGGATTAGAGTGGCTGTAATTATCAGTAAGTAAGAAAGAAAAGAATAGACAGCCATCGTTCTTCTTTGTGAAAGAAAGAAAAAGAAAAACAGAGCCACCATTATTCTTTGAGAAAGAAAGAAAAGAAATCCATTCGCATTCAAGGGAGCTAGCACCCCTGCGACTCCTGCTCATTTGTTCGTGCGTGTGGATACCGATAGAGGACGTTCGCGTAAAGGCAGCGTCTTCAGTCCAGATTAAAGAGTTATTTCGTTCTAAAGGTTAGTAATTCAATCTCTTCCCTTTTTGAATCAATCGAATCTACTTGGATCCTATTTCGGGTTTCGAATTTTTCCGCTGCGTTTAATGTTGATTCAATCCGTTGAAACCCAGCAAAACTAGCATGCAGGTGCCCAGTTGAGCCAAAATTCAGGAAAGAGGAAAGAAGCACATACCTAAGGCGACAACCTTCCTGTTGCTATGAAGATCTCCCGAATTGCAAACCTACTTTGGTCTTGCGATATGCGGGTTCCATCATTGAATGGCGACGCGTCGAGTCCGCTCCGAACTTACGAAACGCAAGAAGACTACAGAGTGCGAAGTTCAATTTTTTTTTGAGCTGCTCTTCTGAGCGGGGAGTTTTTTTGAACCGAGTTGAAAATAATGCTCTAAAGAGATTGAGAGTGCCTTTGAGTAAGGACTTAAAGATAATGCTCCGAAGAGACTGGGAATGCCTTTAGAGAAGGACTTAAAGATGATGCTCCGAAGAGACTGAGAATGCCTTTAAAAATGGGTTAAAGATGATGCTCCGAAAAGACTGAGAATTCCTTTAAAGAAGGACTTAAAGATAATACTCCGAAGAGACTGGGAATGCCTTCAAAGAAGGACTTAAAGATAATGCTCCGAAGAGACTGAGAATGCCTTTAAAGAAGGACTTAAAGACAATGCTTCGAAAAGACTGAGAATGCCTTTAAAGAAGGACTTAAGGACAATGTTCCAAAGAGACTGAAAATGCCTTTAAAGTAGGACTTAAAGATAATTCTTCGAATAGTCTGGGAATGCCTTTTAAGAAGGACTTAAAGATAATGCTCCGAAAAGATTGAGAGTGCCTTTAGAGAAGGACTTAAAAATAATGCTCCGAAGAAACTGAGAATGCCTTTAGAGAAGGATTTAAAGATAATGCTCCGAAGAGACTGGGAATGCCTTTAAAGAAGGACTTAAAGATAATGCTCCGAAGAGACTGAGAATGCCTTTAGATAAGGACTTAAAGATAATGCTCCGAAGAGACTAAGAAGGCCTTTAGAGAAGGACTTAAAGATAATGCTCCGAAGAGACTGAGAATGCCTTTAGAGAAAGACTTAAAGATAATTCTCCGCAGAGACTGAGAATGCCTTTAGAGGACTTAAAGATAATGCTCCGAAGAGACTGAGAATGCCTTTAGAGAAGGGCTTAAAGATAAAGTTTTGAGGAGACTGGGGGTGCCTGTTGGAGAAGGACTTAAAGGTAATGCTCCAAAGAGACTGGGAATGCCTTTTGAGCAAGGACTTGAAGATAAAGTTTTGAGGAGACAGGGGGTGCCTGTTGGACAAGGACTTAAAGGTAATGCTCCGAAGAGACTGGGAATGCCTTTTGAACAAGGACTTGAAGATAAATTTTAAAGGAGACTGGGGGTGCCTATTGGACAAGGACTTAAAGATGACGTTATGAGAATGCCTTCTGAAAAAGGACTTGAAAATAATGTTCTGTGGATGCCTTTAGAAGAAGGACTTAAAGGGAGTTATCACTCTACGGTTTACACGATTTCAACCTTGCGCGGGATTCATCTTAAATTTGTCCTGCCGAAGCTGTCTCTTGGTTTGGCCTTTTCCTGCAAAGCTGTGTATATAGGAATATACCAGAGACTGTGTATGCATGTGTAAAATGCTGTATGCAGATATGAGATGTATGCAAAAATGGATAAACCACGTCCTACGTGGTTAGGGGTCCGTTCAGGATATTGCCTGGCATTGTCTGATGCTCCCAAGGATCTAGGAAAGCATCGTCTTCACTTTTGGGATTCTGATCCATAATCTTTCTAAAGAGAACTAACCCGTGCACATCTTTGCCCCCCGGTCAATGAGCATTTTGCCCCCAAAACTTTAATTCATGTCCTGCACCATATGCCTAAAATGAGGTTATTCAAAGTAATGCTGCCTTATCGCTCCAGGTGTCGGAAGTCATTAATTAAAGATAGTGCGTCCCTTGTGGATTTTCACACTAGCTTTTCTCAGCGGGAAATGCGTCCGTTTTTGGATTTTCACATAACCCTATGCCTAACTTTTGCCTGGAGTGGACCCAACCCAATCCAGCAACTTTGTTTTTTTTTTTGAAGGACAGACTGCCTGTTTTCAGGTTTTCACTCTATCCTTTTGCCTAATTTTTGCTTAGAGCGCCAGTTACGGTTTTCACTTTAACGGCTTTTTTTTTCTTTTTTTTTTTTTTTGCTGATGAGGCTGAGGATATTGCCCAAAAATCTTTAAGAAGTCTCAGGAAATGGTCGTATGAGCTTGATTCCACACATTTGATAGCAAAGTGGGTCGACTGAAGCGTTTGCGTGATGAGAGTAGCAGAGGGTAGGCAGATACATGACTTTGATCACACAAAATAAACTGTTCTGATCACATCATTGCGTAAATGCATGTATTTACATGACTTTGATCACACAAAATAAACTATTCTGATCAAATCATTGCATAAATGCATGTATTTACATGACTTTGATCACATAAAATAAACTGTTCTGATCACATCATTGCGTAAATGCATGTATTTAAATTTGATTTCATTAAACATGATCACTATTTGGCGTTAATCTGAAAAAAAATACAAGACCTCAGCTAATCTCGGGATAAATCTTGAAAGCATCAAACTCCTGTTATCAACTAGCCCTCTCGGGTTTCATGATTGAATATTTTCTCTCAGCCTGTTTCTTCTTTTTTTTTTCAATCATTATTTTTTTTTCTCTTCTTTTTTTTTTAGCCTTTGCCATGAACCTTCTTCAGTTCATTAGCATTCATTGAACTTGCATTCATCTTTATTTTATGGGGAAGCCGCTCTTTCTAACGACAATTCTTTCTAGCACTATAGTTTTGGTCTTTAACGTTGTGCAAACCGGCTAAGGTAGTGATTTTTTTTTTGCCATGAAAGTCTTCTTTTTGTTTGCTTTTGCATGGCTCAATTTCTGAAGTTACCATTGATGGATGAAATGGAATTGTATGTCGGCTTCGAATGGCGTAGGAAAAAATTATGGTTTAGGATAAGACTTTCGTTTTTTCATTTTTCATTTTTTTTATATAATGAGTTATCCTCTTAAGTTTTGTCGTAAAGGTCTTCGCTGGTCTCATAGGATTAAAAGTTGGTCTTGATTGGCTCTGGGGTACATATCTCACATGGTTAGAAAGAAAGGAAATCATATGGTCTGGTTCCAATGAGAAGTTTAATTTTGTTTGGTTGCACTGCATTCATCTTGAATGTCGAGGTGGAAAAGTTGGCTATTAAAGCAGCATTGCCCCCACAATATCCTTGTCAATTGTCGGCATGTCTTTTCAAATTCAGACAAAGGCTCTTCTTCATCTCTCAAGAATTTCCTCCCTTCAGAAGTTATATTAGATGCTATCAGGATTTTCTCTGGACTTTCCACAGTTTCGAGATTAGATGGAGTCATATTAATTGAATTAATGTCAAAATGAATGAATGCCTCATGATCATGACAAATGAAATCATAGAAATACCATACAAATAAGCAGAAATTGTTCATCATATTAAAATAAGCAAATTATCATTAAAAAATAAAAAATCAATAAAGCGTTTAAAAGCATAGTGGCATACTCATTTCCAAACAAGTCTTGCAGTACATACCATTCAGGTAAGCTTGAACCAATCATGGTATTACAGGCCGACTCTTTTTCCCTCTGCTCAGGATTAGTGGTCTGTTTGCTGTCGATCAAGTTTTGAATTCGATCCCTTAAAGGATGACAATAGTCTGTTCTATGCCTTGTGTACTGGTGATATGCACAATACCAGTCTGTTCTATGCTTAGGCTTTCCTTGACTTGGGGCATGCCTAGCTGGCAAGGGTTGTAACTTCCCTTCCTTGATGAGACAGGTGAAGTGCCAAGATAGTGGTCTGGTCGAGATATTTAGGTGTTTAGGAGTTGTTCCTATGGCTGAGACTTCTGCTACCTTAGTATTGCCCCCATTATCGCTGCTATCTCCCTTGCTTTTGCCCAAGGCTAGATTTGTAGACTTAGCTATTTTATCCAGATGCTTGGCCTCAGCTTCAATGGCTATATCTTTTAAGGACTCCCAGTCTTTTAGCCCCTTCATCTTTAACCCATCTTGTAAATATAGACTAGCATTCCTGATGAACAATCGAATCTGGTCGGGAGTATCCGGTTTATGCTTCATTTCCATAACTCGATTTCTCCATCGGGTCAGATACTCGTGGAATGACTTGCCTGGCTTTTGTTGCAGTAGCTCTAGATCTTTTAGAGTGACCTCCATTATTATACTACAGTCATACTGCCTTAGGAACTCTTCAGTCAATAAGTCCCAGTCTTCTTTTGCTCTCCAGTCCAATCCATGATACCAGTCTACCGCAGGGCCTGTCAAGCTCAAACAAAAATATTCAATCTTTTGCCTCTTTGTTAAGGTAGTACCCTTCATCACCAATGAGTACTACTTGACATGTGTAGTGGGATCAGAAGTGCCATTGAATTTGGGAATATCAGGCATCTTAAAGTTCTGAGGTATCAAATCATCACTATCCAGCTCTCGGTCCTCAGGATTCATTCCCCCAACTACTTTCAACATTTTGGTCAGAGCTTCAAACCTTTCTTCCATTTTTCTCCACATCTCATCTTCTAACTTAGGCAATTTTCCCTTTGCTACAGTTTGTTCCTCTGGCTCTTCCCATAAGTCAACCACAGATCCAGGGCCTTCTCTACGCTCGACTGGTACTGGCACTCTTGGCTCCACTGCAGGTGGATTAACTGCTGCTGAGGGTTCCTCTCTAACTTCCTCTTGTTCATCTTGCCCCCCAGCTGGAGCAGTACCCTGTTGTCCAATGGGTGGGGCTAAGGTTGTGGCAAGGTTGCCTATCATCGCCATCATTCTGGCCTCAAAATCTTCCATCCTTTTCCCCACTTCTTCGGCAATCAATGCACGGGTAGCCTCGAACTCTCTAGAAGGATCAGCCATACTGGATGCTATTGAAGATGAAGTCTTATTGCTTTCTGAATCTGGCTCCCGATCTATTGCCCCTCTAAATAACTCAGAGATTAGGATTTCCTGATCAGCCATCCACTAGTATCCCTAGACCACCCGGACGAATCTATGATGGCTGCATAACTCACTTTATTAGGAAGATGCATGACTGAAGTATAATGCATGGCCGTGCTGATGCAGCATGGACAAACACATGCAAGCAGATAGGCTCTTCCAACCTTATTTCTCCCACACACGAGGTAATATGATCTCTTTTCTAGGTGGGCTTAGTCCATAGGTCAATAGGGGACCCTATAGACACACGTATGGTGCACGATGAGAAACCGACAGCATAACACTCTTAATTTAAAGCACATGCGTATGGGTTTTGGCCATTATATATTTAAATAATTCAACTAAATCAAAATGGCCCCATCGGGGCGTGACAGCCTTTGATAAAGACCATTTAATTTGGTTGACTTTATTTAATATATGACAGCCCAAATAGCAAGCATAGTATTGTGGTACATACTACCTAGGGGAAGTATCTATTGCCATTACATGAGCTTTCGTCAAGGTGATGTCACTTCAGGGCTACCCAAGCATGGTCCCTGCCAATGGATCGAGTATAACGACCAATCGGATCTCCATTTGATATACCAAAAATGGTACGAGGCTTGAGCTGGTGATTATCCTTAACACTTCCCCACATTGAATGAACGTAAGGTTGTGCTTCAGGAAAGCACCGGGGTTAAGAAAGGGACCAAACTAGCATAATTCTAACGCTCTAATGAGATGCAATGCAATTTTAGATGAGAGATAAAATTTTAATTTTAAAAGCTCAATTATACATTTTAACCAAGACACTTTCAGAGCAAAGTCACAAACATTCCCCAGCGGAGTCGCCACTGTGACGCGCGCCGAACTCAGCAAGGGCCCTCATTTTGAATCCGCTTTAGGATTCGAGGGATATGTTCACGTCTTTTTCGATCATAGGTGTTATGAGATATTTTCGGCACCTCCTTTCACAATAGAACATTGAAAAGGACCATTCATCGCCATAACATATTTAGGCACTTTTGGGGTATTTTGGAGTCGCCACCAAATTTACAAGAAATTGGGAAAGTTTAACCTTTTATTGGTATAAACTAGAGATGGTGTTCGAAACTTCACACTTATTTATGTCTTGGTTGATTATAAATGAGTTTTTAAATTATAAAATTTCATCCCTCATCTCACGCGATTAATGCATTGAAATTAAAGCGCACATCATTCACATTGAAAAGCGATAAATAAAGTAATAAATAATTACAAAATAAATAAAATGGGATAGAACAATCCCCCAAAAAAAATGGAAAATAAAATAAAATTGGGACAGAACAATCCCCCAAAATAAGAAAACGTAAATAAATAAACACAGAAAAAGAACTAAAATGCAACATACATAAATCGGTTTATTTATTGAACTTTGGGAACATTGGTTCCTTTTTATCAACTTAAAAGAGTTGAAGAACCATTTTTGAGTATTGATTGAGGAAAACCGGGATGAGTGATCCCATTTTATGAAAACCTAGTTCTCCATTTGAAAGTGAAATTTTATTGGCTAAAAATAGGACATTGGTCCATTTTATTAAGAAAACCCCATTTATTTATAGAAATATTTTTGTGTGATTTTTTATTAAGCGTGCGAAAAAAATGATTTTATTAATTATTACACGCCAAAAAAAACTTGCCAAATAAATAATGGAAAAATAATAAATACAATAAAAATAATAATTCCTTGGATCTCCTCTTTCGTTCGCACGGGTGCTCAAATAAGGGAAAACAAAGATTTGACACAAAAAACAAACACAAGCAAAATTAATGTTAGTTATCAAGTCAAGAAAATCAATTAAACATTTATAACAATAAATAATAAGCTAATTGAAAATATGCATACTAGTAAATTAAATGGCACATTAAAATAAATTGACACTTTAAAAGATCAATATTAAAACATAAGTCAATAATAATGCCAATAACAACAACAACAAAAATAATTATAATAATAATAATAATAATAATAATAATAATAATAATAATAATAATAATAATAATAATAATAATAATAATAATAATAATAATGATAATGATGATGATAATAATAGGAATAATAGATGATGATAGTAACAATAAATAAAAATAATAATAATAACATACTAATAATATATATAATAATAGTAACAATAATAATAATAACAACAACAACAACAACAACTAAAATAAAGATAATGATGAATCCAAGAGATTGAATGAACAAAAAAAAAGAAAAGTCAATCAAACATGCAATATGAAATAATAACATCTAAGCATGCAAAAAATCATAAAAAATAACTACTACAAGAGAAAATCATGCAAATCTTATTTTACATCTCTTAACACTACGTAGGTCTATCCATTTTTATGCCAATGACAAAATAAAGAATTAATACTCATGCTAAATAATACATCACAAACCAAAAAAATACATACATGCATTAATTCAAAAAAATAACAAAGCAACGTAACATAAAATAAATTTACATGAATAAAATGAAGCAAAATAAAATGAAGAGTTGGATCCAAGAATCTTTACCCTCAGATTTAAGTGATATTTGAAGCGAGATATCCCGATCTAATCTCTTGTCAAGATCCGAAAATTAACTCAAAAAAAATGTTCAAATAAATCTTGAGTTTATGTCAAAGAAAACTCAAGAACACAAATATCCAAAAGTGATTTGATTTTTTTTGTTTGATATATGACCTGAAAATTCAAGTTAAGGAATTAATTTTCCTTTCTCAAAGGTTTCAAGATCAATCAAAAATTTTTAGAGATGAGAAAAAAACTATAATGAAATTTAAGGTGAAAAACTTGTAAATTTAAAGAAGAGAATTAAGAAGATTAAGGAAAATTATTTTTATTTTTGAGAATAATAAAAGATGAACTCCAAGAACATTGAACTCTTTATTTTTCCAGTAAAATCCACTAACTCCCCCCAAGAATATCTCTCTCAAATGACTTATAAAAAATATTTTTTCTAGAGAGAATTTCCTTACTCCCCAAAAACCAATTTTCTTCCTCCTCTCAAAAAATGAAAAATGACCCACGTAAAAACTCACTTCCTGCCCCTCTCCAGCTCCCCATCAGATTTTTCCAAGATTCCCCTCCCCTAATTTCAACAAAAAACACTCTAAAATTAAAAATTAAATCCCTAAAGTCAAATATGGACAATTAATATTTTTATTTATTTTTATGATTTTTTTTGTTATTTTTAACTTTTAACTCCCACCCAATTTGACTAATATTGGTCAAATTTTGATAAAATCTGAAAAACTCATAAGAAAAAAAATTATTTTTAAACCTAAAAAATTAAAAAAAATTAAAATTTTGGGTTTAGGGGCTGTTGCGGCGGGATTTCTTGCTGATGAGCGAGACATCTCGCCGATGGGGGCGAGATGCGCGTGGTGCACACAATAGCGACGCGAGGCCGCGTGCTTCAGTGATGCGAGCTGCGCGTCGCCCTTGTGCGCGCAGCACGCAGCGGGCGCAGCGCCTGCACGCCACTGCGCCTGACGCTCGCAAATTTTTTTTTTTATTTTTTATTTTAGAAAATATAATAAAATGAAATACAAAAATATGGATAAAAATAAAAATACAAATGAAAATAAAATAAAAATAAAAATAAAAATAAAAATAAACACTTTAAAAGGATTTTGAGGAAAATAAGAGAATTTGACAAAGCGATGATCAATTCCTATTTTCTTGCTCGTGAATTAGTCTTTATTTTCATCATCGGGTAATCCTGATCTTGGATGACTCGGGACCCGGTGTCTACACCAACACACCTAGTTGCATGCAATTTAAATAGTGAAAAAAGACAAATTTTGATCCATTCTTCTTCTCTCTTTGATCCGGCAACCATCTTCTATTTCTGCTCTTTCCTTGTTCTTCTTCTCTTCTTTAGTTTGAACCATTGCCTTTCTGTTGATTTCATCAAGTGATTTTATGTTGTCCTGTAATTACTATCACTACAAGAAAATTGACTTTTAACGACCAAAATTTAACGAAGGGATAAAAATTCGGTCGTTGAAATATACAAATAACGAATGGAAATTAATCCGGTCGTTAGTTCTTAAATTTTATTGTTATATAATGAGAGGATTAAATCCGGTCGTTAAAACAATAAAAATCCGGTCGTTAAAATATACAAATAACGAAGAAAAATTAATCCGGCCGTTAGTTCTTAAATTTTATTATTATATAATAAAGGGATTAAATTCGGTCGTTAAAACAATAAAAATCCGGTGGTTAATGGCCTGAATTAGTGGGAATTATGAGAATTAGAAAAAGAAAAGAGAGGGAAAGTCACGGATGGGAGGCAGAACGGGAAAGAGACCGAGGAAGAGAAAGAGAGAGAGAGGGAGAGAGAGAGAGAGACGGCGGAGCACGGCGAAAGGGGCGAGGAGGCTGGCGACGGTCCACGGCGAGCAACCGGCTCCTCACAACGCCGATCTCGGCGTCTTATTCCTCGTCGCGAAGGTCTCTCACGCTTTCTCTCGATAATCTTATGGGTTTTCTGTTTGATTGTTTCTTTGGATTGGGGACTTAGTTCCATCATTAAAGCTTCTTATTCTTCTTCAGGATTTAAGCCTTTCGGTTTCTGCCTGCACAGGAACTTATCTCTGTAAGCAAAGCAACGGCGATGATCTTTGTTTAAGGTACCCTTTTCTGCTCTTTTGTTGTTGATGTTTCTTTTGTTGTTAATTTCTGCTAATCTGATGCAAAATTTATCACCTCTTCGATAATTTAGTTGGTTCTGTTTTGTGGGCTATGAATCGTTTTCCTTTGGATTTTGGAGTTCGATAATTTATGGTAGTGGCGATTGATTTAGCTGCTCTATTGAGCTTCATTAGAATTTTTATGGTTCTTTTTGATTTGAAATGAACTATTATCTTTTACTGGTCTATACTCAGTCATGAGGTTTTAATCCATTTGCTCTGTATTGCTTTCATCTATTAGATTCTTGTGCAGATTGGATTCTAATGTTCGTCTTTCATTAAGACCACCATTACATTGCACTACTGTTATTTAGAATGGCAATTTTAATATAGACTGATAATCATCATCAGTAATCATTTATTACTTCATGCCTAGCTGGCTATCTATTACGTGCTTCTGCTGCTTTATTCTACATGTCGGCATGAGGTTTTCGTTTCTTTGCTCATTGTTTTTGTATTTGGGGCAAAGTTCATATTTTCCCATTACACGAAGGTCAATGATTAATGTGTACAGTGTACATGCTATGTCTTCTGGATAGGTATGCATTGTAAGGAGTATTAACCTGCAAGTATATGTGTGAGTGTGCATGATTGCAATCCAGGTATTTTCTGATTTTGTTATAATAATCGGGGACTATTTGAATTATTGTTTATTTATATTTCTACTTGATGTTTGGCAGGAACATATACTTGCTGCAAAAAATAATTAAATGTCATCAAAATATCTTCTGTATGGAAATCCTGATAAATTTTTTTTAACCTAAGAAATTGGTGTAACGGAGATAGTTGAACCTGGCTTTACAGATCTACAACCAAGTAGAGGGTAGAGGTGCTGCAATTTTTTCTCAGTTTAGCAAACTATAAGGAAGTAGGAGTGTATCTCAGTAACTAGTTTTGTTGATATATATATATGTATGCACATACAACTTCTGGAGTGCTTTTAGCAGAATAATCAATCTTCATAATACAAGATTTATTTTCATACCTTTTTTTTGCTCTCACACTAAACTTTGTAAGAAATACATATTTTGAAGACAGTTCTGAGTTGGTTTATTGCATTTGAAAAAATAAAACTACCTAACGATGTGTTTTCTCTCTATATTTTGATTGTGAGGAACTGTCTATGCTTTATATGAAAATAACTTATTCATAATTTGCTGTAATTTTCTTCTGAATTATTGCTGGTGTTCCTTAACTGGTTTGCCTCTTATATTGCAGCTGAAGGAAGTGGAATTTCATGGAAATGTATTTGTGCTGCTAATGGGTTTCCTAAAATAGCTTCAGGTAATCAGGTTGCTACTTGTTTTACAGCCTGCAACTGCAGTTCTGGTACCCTTTTTCTTTTCTCTTCTATCTGTAAACCCCCCACCCCAATTATCTAGGTGTTAGTATTGCGCCTTAACTTAGGTAGCAAGAGGAGTTTGAATTGATGTGTCCATCATTGATCACGCTGTTTGTTTTATCTCTCTTAGTTGAATTGTTTTTGCATCAGTCTAGAATATAACACTAGAATATAAGGGTAAAATACATGATATTGCAAATTAGTTGGCATACTTTACTTTTGTTGCTAAACAGGGGATTTATCTTTAATGCAGAGTTCATTCCATCATTCTTGATCTATACATTTGTCTGCATCAGAATAGGAAATGCAATAAGCTATGCATAATTGCATTAGATGGTTCAAACTGCTTGTTAAGTTGTTATCTCAAGTTTTTTTTCTTGTTTTCATAAACTGCAACATAACTTCATAATTGTAGCTAGTTTTTAATATAGCAGATTTCCCAGATTATAATATGTGATGTGCAAATTATAATATGTGATGTGTCTATTATCTTGTGTTTGTTTTCATGGTGGTAGATTCCATACATTGCCATTCACTTATTTTAATTGTTACTCTGTGGTCTCACTTGATGGCACATGCTTCTAAACAGGATCTCTCGCTGAAGATCAAGCTAGAAGGAATCACATTTCTGCCAAAGTTGTTGTGATCATTCTGCTATCATGTGTCATACTCACAACATTTTCTTGTAAAGTATATCATTTTCATTATACTGCATGCATTTAGAGCCTTACATTAAGTTTAATAGTAGGACCAGTTGGGAACTAACATTACTAATGATGTTTCTATGACTCTTTTTAGGCTACGTATATACCCCTCGACTGCAGGACAGTAGGCGAGTAATATCAGAATTGCCTGATCCATAAAGATATATGCATTTAACCCAATTGGTAGGTATAATAAATTTTACATGCATTGGCAGATGTCTTTCACATGTAGCATGAGAGCTCAACTGCACATCCTAAAGCCTGAGAGTCAAGTTCAAGTTCCTTTTAATTTGTGCTGCTGTCTCATTAGCTGTTTGGTGGCTGTGATTGGACCTAAATTTGCTGTTGTGAATTTGTGAATTATGTGTTTCTAAAAAATAAAATGGATTTTAGAAGTCCCCAAATTTGTAAGATGCAAAAGAAAAAATTATTGACTCCTGCTATGTTTTTAATAGAAACCTGCATTTCTCTAACTTTTGTAGTTTGATATCTTTTAACAAACATCTTCTTTTGTGACTGAAATATTCCTTGAAACTTTGTAGTTCAAATTAATTTGCCAATTATATTCCATCAATATACATACACTTCCAGAATTGTTTTGTTGTCGCAGAGTTGGAGCTAGACCAAACTTGATGCTTCAGATTTCAAACAAAGACTTCAGTGTTGGCTCTTTTATTTATTTATTTTTTTTTTCAAGTTGGCATATTTATCCTTCATTAATTAGTTGTGACTGGTTTGTGTTCTTATATTTGTGAATGAATTTGGTATGCCTGATAGATAAATGAATTTCTTTTATGATCTGTCTCTAATGCAAGTCTCATGCGTAATGATGCTTTTCGCTTACCATTACCGTTTCAGGGTAAATACTTGAATTTTGCTTTTATATAATTTTTATTGTTCATAATAAAGATGTCGTTATGTGAAAGAATACTGTGGGAAGTGAAAGTTTCTAAACTTAAGGTTTCATGTGCTTTTGTTGGCTCAGTATTGCAGGAAAGGCAAATTTGGAGAAGTCAGACATGGAACCAGCTCTGAAAGCTCTCAAGGATAGGCTGATGACCAAGAATGTGGTATGTTGTTCAATGCTCTTGATTCTCTTTGTACAAAAATCCATTTATTAGTTGGTTCTTATGTAATTGCAATGCTTATGAAGTTCTCTAAATTGGATTGCAGGCTGTATTGGACGCCGAGAGTTGTGGGAGGTAAATTTACTTTCTCTTCTGTTTCTTTATATTATATGCAGCCTCACTAAATTACAAAAGGAAGAGTCCTTAGGAAAGATAAGATTCTAATCTTTCAATTGCGAAGTAATTCTACTAGCTGGCATTTCGGAAGAAAAAAAACCCTGGATTTACTATAGATTTTTCTGATGGATTTCTTGTTTATGCAGCCTGAGACCCTTGTTGATCATATTAAATTTGATCATGGATACACAGCCAAAAGTCCTGCAATTATTAATGTATGGAATTTGATCTTGATTCTAGGACTCCATTGATGTAAATTTAATTGCAAGATCTCTCATGACTTTTCTTTATTATTCTATTGATTTATGTAGCTACTGGAGATCATGGGAGAGTTCACACCAGAGCAGCAGCGTGCCTTCTGCCAGTTTGTTATAGGTGCGCCAAGGTTACCACCTGGTGGTCTAGCAGTACTAAATCCTAAGTTGACCATTGTTAGAAAGGTATAATACAGTTTCTAATAACTTCAATCTTTATTTCCTTTCATTTCATTTCAGTTCTGCAGTAAGTTATGTTTATAGAATTGTTAATGTTTGATCATGGCATGGTGCTTCTATTAGTTTATATTGATTTAATTTTTGTGTCATTCTTCACATTCACTGGTTAATATTTTTTTCGCTGTCTACTGCGTATTTTGACTGAGAAGTCATGTCACACAAACTAATGTGGGAGCCTTATATAGATCTTGCTATATATTCAGTTTTGCATGTTGTGTAGAGCACCTGAAATTTCTATTGCTGTGCATAACCATTGAATTGTTTGGATGCAGCATTCTTCGGCTGCAGTGAATACTGCAACGAATGGGACTGGGCCTCTATTCTTCCTGATATAATGTTGGGTTCTTTAATCTATTTATTTATATATGACTTTATTGCTAAATTTAGTTATATCTTCATGAGTGTATATTGATGTGAGCATTGCAATTAACTACCAAAATAATATATTGTTTAAAGAATTCCTATATCCTTGGCAATTCCATTTTTTCAGTCTTTGATATAAACATATGGAAAGATGAGATCCAAGATATTTAAATATGAGAATAACCTAATCATATATCTTTCACGATCCACAAATTAAGACTAGAACAAAATTTTTGTTGTGTTTCTCATCTACTGGCTACCAGATATTTATTTCAGCTTGAAACAAATTTATGTGATGCAAGGCTGGCTGTTTTGATGTATGCTATTGTATTTTTGAAGTAGCTAACTCGCTCTCTATCTCTCTCTCTTTCTATTATTGATATTTTTGTTTGTGCTCGTGAATATTAATTTTAGCTTTTATTTTACATTTTGCAGGTTTTTAAAATTTTGGACATCGAAGTTAGGAGGTTTATTTTTCACATTTTTCTTAAAATCGTATGAATATAAATTAGTACAGAGAGGAGTTATTTTCTTGAACTTGTCATTGATAGTTTTTATACTTTGTAAATATGACTATACTTTGTAACTTTTTTTTTTTCAATATATGAAAAGAGTTTATTATATTTTTATATAAAATATATGTGAATGATATGTACCGTACTTGTGATATTATAAAATGGTAAAAAGTATCTTCAAAAACCAAAAATTCCTTCGTTGAAAATGAATAAAATTATCAAATGGAAAATTTGATCAGTAAAATAGTATTTTTAACGACAGGAAAGGTTGAAAAGTGAATATAATTAACGAACAAAAATTCGGTCACTACAAAGTATCTTTAACGACCGAAAATCCTTTTGTTGAAAGTGAATATAATTAACGAAGGGAAAATTCGGTCACTAATAGGTATTTTTAACGACCGAAAATCCCTTCGTTGAAAGTGAATATAATTAGCGAAGGAAAAATTCGGCCGTTAAAATATATTTTTAACGACTGAAAATCCCTTCGTTAAAAGTGAATATAATTAGCGAAGGGAAAATTTGGTCGTTAAAAATCACTATTCAATGACCGGAAACATGCCGGTCGTTAAAAATTTTAACGATCGGATTCATTATCCGGTCGTCTATACCTTTAACGAAGGGGCTTTTACCGACCGGATTTTTCGGTCGTTAAAGGGTTTTAACGACCGGATTTTAACTTTTAACGACCGGATTTCCCTTCGTTAAAGAGCATTTTTCTTGTAGTGTATTAGTCAAGGTAAGTGGTTTAATCAATGGTTCTTTATCATCTTCTACTCCTTGTTTCTGAAATTGAGATTGAATTGATATTGAACTCTTATTTTCATTTCTAGTTTTGGGATGATGGTGGTAGTGGTAGAATCCAGCAAAGCTGAGGGTAAAGAAAAATTGGAGAACCTTGTGGCAAGTGAGCATTTGGAGCATAGGAGAAGAGGTTTGTGAACTAATTGTTTGTGTGTGTGTTAATTGGTTGCTTGTGTACATTAAGTATGTAAATTGTGTTTTGTGGTGTGTTGAATTGAAGAAATGAATATGTTGAGTGATAATGAATATCATGAGTTTGGTTGACCTAAGATTGAACCCTAATTTCGAATGAATTGTGAATTGCTATGTTTATGCTAATGAATGAACTTTGATAAGAAAGTGTTTATGCCATAATGTTCATAATTAATTTAGGGAAGTGTATTATGAGTGTGATGATAAAATGATGCTAAATAGGTTAGTTTGTAGTTAATGAGCTGGAAGTGCAAAATTGAGTTGAGGTCTATTTGACAATCTTTAATTATAAGTGTTATAACTTGAGTTGAATGACTGTAAAAATGAATGGGGATGATGGGATTAGGTTCCTATGATATGTGTCTATAATGGTCTTAGAAATGATCATCTTAATTAAGGGCTTTAAAGTCTGCAAATGTGAGTTTATGTTTAACTAATTTTGTAGGAGGGCCTTTTGGAGCATGTTACGTTCCTTGGGCCATAACTCCCTGTGTTTTAAACAAATTGAGATCAGAATTGTGCTAATTGCAAGTTAATATATATATGAATAAATGATTAGGAGAGCATATTGGTTAAAAACGTTATTAAAGTTGAATTAGAAGTCATATGCATGAAGTAGGAAAAAAATGTGCTTGTAGGGTGAGTTCCTGTGTAGGTCTCTCTTGACCTTTAGTGATTATTTTGCCCATATATTGAGTTTTAGTCAATAAATTGGTTGATTCAGATTGGAACAGAAACCTAAGATCCACGGCTAAAACTGTCTTAGAAATATGGTTGAGCTAATTCTGGTTCTAAGTGTCCCAAAAAGTGGCCAAAACATAGGTGTCCCTATTCTGGCGGGTTCATCAGAATAGTATGGGTTATTTAGATCATATCTGACGTTTTACCTGAAATTTATCCCATTTGAAACTTAACATCCTAGGGAACAATTTTTAAGAGGGAGTTTTGTCTAAAAATGAGGTTTAGGCATTGGTTTAACCTAAACAAAATAGAGTAGAGAAGTAGTCTTGAGTTTTGCTTATTTTTGGTATGTCACAGTGAGAACCAATTCATTAACACCGTGACCAATGCCAAGAGAAGGCAGAATACCTATTTTTGGACATCACGGCCACAACAAAGTCATTACCACCGTGACCCCTTCTGTTTTGGCTATTTTATATGTTTTTCTTCCCGAATTGAACCCATATTGTAGCAAAACTTTCTAGGATCTATCCAATCAATATTTAGGACTATTAAATGAGTATAAGAATAATTACCACTTGGAAAATTCACATGAATATGATTAAGGTTAATCGCAAACTAGTGTAGTAATGATGTATAATTGTATGAATTATAATTCAGACAAGTTTAATGACATTATTGAGGATTATAATACCTTAATCTATATGAGCATGTGTAATATGAACAAGTATATATAATTATGAGTTGAGATTAGGTTGTACATATATGAAGGTTATAAAATGAAATGAGTTTGCTTAATGTGATTATGAACCATGTGTAAGTGTGTAATGAAGTTGGATTGTATATGAGGAAAATATGAGCATGATTGAAATGAATGAGATGTGTAGGAGGATGACTTAATGTTTGTAATGAATACATATATATATGGTTTGTATGAATCAAATGATGAAGTGTAGCCTACCTTGAATTTCATTCTGCTGGATTGGGTTGGTATGTCACGGTCACAACCAAATGGTTGCCACCGTGAGGTACCCCTGTTTTGCACAATGAGTTTGATAACTTGAATAAATGTTATTTACAAGTATGCAAACATGTCTAACATCATCTAATGAGGATTATTATATGTTTAATGCTATGGATTAACGTGATGAATAAGTGTGATTAATGAATGTGAATTTGTTAATAAGTTATATGCTAGACAATTCTATCTTATGAACTAATGTGATAGCACGATGCGGCTAATGAATATTGGCTTGCTTTACATGATATGAGTATTTGTAAGTGAATTTTTGCAAGAACCTATAAGTATGATGGCATGGCAAGTGAATACGAGTATGAGCACTATAATTGAGATGCACTAAGGATGAATTTAATACAAATATATTTGTATATATTTATATATATGTGTGTGTGTGTGTGTGAATATGTTAACCATGATGATGAATTGTGAAGTGAGCCATAGTGCAATGTTGAATCTATTGAAATGCATTGATGATAATATTTTATAATAATGTGTATAATAACCAGACTAATAATTGATCCTACAATTCAAGTAGTGGATAGATAGGCATGCCTATAGGGTCTAAGTGCTGCAGCCAAATGCGTCCGATTCCTCTGGAATCATTAATGCGATTTGAATCCTTATTGGATTCCCAAATGCGAAAATATTGATTTTTATCGGTACCTTCGGGTGCTAATGCGAAAATGATGTATCCACGGATACAAATGTGATTACTGTACCTAAGGGTACAAATGCGATACCCGCTATCTGCTTCATTGAATTGCAGGCAAGGTTAATGATAATATTGAGCATTTTAAAAGAATGTTATATTATTGGAAATGTGAATGCGATGCGTTAAAGTCTGACTTGTGATACAGCCATATAAACATGATTCATTAGTAAGGCTACGTATAAATCAAGCAGTGTGATATGCTATGTTTATATTAAGTAGATCCCAGAGTGTATGTATGTTCAGATATATATGTGAAAGAGGTACTCTTGTGTGCATGGTAAAATACCGTCATCTATTTCTAAGAATGATGAAAACAAAGTATAGAATGAATGTTATGTTGTAAATATAGCAATGTAAGTCTATGCATATGCAAGTGCTAATGGTTATTTTGTTGTATATTTATGAATTTATATATGTGATACAAGTAAAGATAAGACTTATAGAATCGAAATGAATGAATGAAGAAATACCATAATGAGCAAATGAATATATGTGTGAATTCATTATATAAGGTAAGGAACTATGAATGACTTTGATGATATTGATAATTACTTGTTATGTAGTCATTGATGGTTAATCTGAAATTATATATGTGTGACGATATATGATCACTTAGATGAGATAGAAGATATATTATATGTATGTGATAATGCAAGGCCTGTTCAAGATTTGATGTAATGGCTGTTATGTATGAATATGTTATTATATGTTGTATTTTGTTCTCCACTAAGCGTTATCGCTTAGCATGGATGCTTTATCCATGTAGGTTTCTGAAGATAGAGCTCTTGGAAGACAGTCCCGCATCGCCAATGGCTAACACATTAGGGTCTGTTGTGTAGTATGAGTCTTTTGAAATTTGTAATATGTATAATGTAACTATCAAATTTGACTTGTAGAGAAGTGATGTAACAACTAAATATTGTATGTGAGAATAAGAAAATAGTATGTATATTTATATGAGTTTTGAAAAGTATTTTCGCTGCATGTGAAGAAATTTATTAATTCTGAACTTTGTATAGAATACTAATTTATGCTCATGTGTTTCTGTTGTGACACTCCATAGTCACCGTAGTAAAGCTCTACAGTTGGTTAGGGGGTGTTACACCGAAGGCTTCACGAGTCGTGCTGCCTTTCACGAGTCGGACCATCCTGCCCAAAGCACGAGAATGGGATTTCACGATTCTGTCACGCTCACGATAGTGTCATGGCTTTCGTTTCCCAGCCAAAACGTAGGAAAATCCAGCCTTTCAAAATCAAACCCAATTTTACCCAAATCAACCCAAACTTCCTCTTACCTCAAAATCAACCTCCCAATCATCATAAATAACATAAAACACAACTTTTACAACAATTAACACAAACAAATCATGAATTAACATAATCAAAATTCCAAAAGTAAGAAACCCAGAAAAATTGCAGTAAAGTTCATCGAACTTAAAATTTGCTCCAATAATTCATCATTCATGCATCACAACTTAAATCTAACATAAACCCATAACATTTGCACTAACATGAGCCTCATCAAAACTCAAATTTCCAGAAGATCGTTCAAACATACCAAATCATAAAAATGCAACAATTTCAAATAAATTCCCAAATCTGTAAATTCCTATGCTCCTAGTTGCAAGCTCCACTCCCACTCGCCTTCTCTTTCCACTTGGGATCACGAGTAGGCGCTTCTAAACCAGGAAACCCAAGAACCATACAAACACAAAAACCATAGATTAAGAACTCATCTAACAAAGATCAAGAGAAAAGATAAAGAAGAAGATAAACCCACTAAAACTTACCAATAAAGCTTAAGAGATGATCAATTTCCACCCAAAAACCACTTGGATCAAAGCTAGGGCACACTTGAAGAGAAAAGAGGAAGAGGAGATAAATAGAGGAGGAAAAGAACGGGAAAGAGGCAGCAAAATGGCTTCTCCCTCTTCTCTCTCCATCTATTTATACCTACTTCCTAAAACCCTAGCCACATGTCACCCTATCTTTGGTGGATCTTGATCACTCACACCCTACACCCATGCAAGACACTACACACAAGACTAACCCTCATTAATTCAGACACTACTTCCCTATGACCATGCACACACTAACAAGACCCATACACACACACCCTAATATCCTACATGCACCTACACTCTAATAAAGCCCACAAAACACGCATATAACCCAAAATACCATTAACACATGCCAAGACACTCACAGACACACATGCAATCATAGCTCAAACTACTAGGGGGAAAATGGCGTGTGATAACTCTCCCCTACTAACAAGAATTTCATCCTCGAAATTCTCACCTGAACTGAACAACTGTGGATACTGAATCCTCATCGCCGCCTCTGGTTCCCAAGTTGCTTCCTCAACTCCATGATGCTGCCAAAGAACCTTGACCAGAGGAACTTGCATGCTTCTCAACTACTTCACTTCCCGAGCTATAATGGCTTTCGGTTCCTCATCATAAGAATAATCCGACTAAATTCGAACGTCTTGAACAGGCAACACATGCGATGAATTCGATCTATACCGACGAAGCATGGAGACATGGAAGACATCATGCATCTTAGCCAATTCCATCAGTAAAGTCAACCTGTAGGCTACCGGACCAACTTTTTCCAAAACCTCGAACGTCTTGAATAGACAACACATGCTCAGAATCCAACATCACTGCTAGAAATGCTTCACAACCTTTTCTCATGAACCTCTTAGCTTGCATAGCGGAAATCACATTACTCAAGGAATCGAACCCAAACCTTTAACCACAACAGAAGACTGATCTCCATCTCGCAACACAACCACTTTCCTATGAAAATCAACCACAGCTCGATGCTTACTTAACTAATCCATACAAAAGATCAGATCAAACTCTAGAAATGACAACTCAATCAAATCCGCAGAAAACTCAACAACCTGAACCAAAAGAGGACAATTCCTATACACTCTACTCACATTGACACTATGCCCTAAGGGACTGGTCACACAAACCTCATAATCTAACTGATCAACATCATGCAACTTATCAAATAATTTACTCGTGCACAAATATGTGTGTGTGGAACCAGGGTCAATTAGAGCATAAATCTCAGTGTCAAAGAGTAGGAACTTACCTGCAATCACATTCGGGGCATCCTGCTCATCCCGAGCTCTCATAGCATATGCCCTCGCTGGAACCATCAAGGGACGATCAACAGACTGTGATGGAGCTCCCTGTCTAGGCTGACCACCTTGGCCTCTACCTCGACTGGCTTGCGGTGCATTCGAACCCACCCACTCTACTAGCCTCACACTGATCACCAGAAGTCTCACTCAACTTAGGACAGCTAGCTAAATAGTGATCAGTGCTCCCACATCGGAAACAACCACCCTTGAGCCACCTACAATCACCCCTGTGGTGCCTGGTACAGTGAGAACACTCAGGCAATGCCTCAGTCCTATTACCAGAACCACCTCTACCAACACTAGAACCCATGGCAGAACCTTGCCTCCTACCCCTTAAAGCTAGACCTGAGGAAGACTCATTATGCGAGTTTCTAGACCTCTTACCCGATGATGATCCTCCACGAGGGGGATTCCTTCTCTAAGCTCTCTCCCTCAGAACTGACTCGGATCTCTCAGCCCGCACTGCTGTCTGAAAAATCTGATAATAACCAATACCCGGAGTACTCATCAAGGAAATAAGCATCGCCCTCAAGGACTCATTCAAACCGGCCTAAAAATGCCTACACCTAAACTCCTATGTCAGAACACCCTCTAGAGCATACTTCGTAAGACGGTTGAACTCTTTCTCAAACTCATAAACTGACATGGCTCTCAGCTTCAAACTCAAGAACTATGCCCACTTAGCATCCTAATAGTCCTGAGTCACATACTTATTGGTAAACTCCCTCTCAAAGAACTCCCAAGTGACCGGGTCAGGCAACTACGGGTGCCTATGAACCAACTTCAACCAATTGTTGGCGGATCCTTGAAGTAATGCCACAACACTCTCTACCTGCCTCTCTAGAGGGCACCGAATCTCCTCTAGAACTCATTCTACCTTCTCTAACCATTTCTCAGCATACTCTCTAAAGTGGCTCTCGGATCGGTCACTCTCTCTAAGACACTAGCCATGTCTTGAGAAATCTTCAACATCACCTCAAAGGGCATGGCTGTAGCCTTAGGCTGAACCCTAGGTGTTTAAGCCGAAACAAACACTGAAGGATCTACTGCTTAAGGATTCACACTCTTAGCAGATCCCTCAAGCGACCGATGAACCGTATCAGAATCCATCTAAAACAAACACAAGAACACCCGCATCAACCAACACAGTCCTAAACATATATCTATACACAATAACACCCAGAAAATGCTTAAACCTAGGCTCTGATACCAAAAACTATAACACCCCCTACCCATACATAGGAGAACCCATCCGTAATGGAGTGAGAACCCGTATGAGCAAGGGTGTCACCAAGCAAAACGATACAATAAATATACATCCACATATAATATACATACAGAAATACAGCTGAATTAAAGCTTTTAAATAAAATGATCATTCATAGATGTACTAATAATATTCATTACAATAATATTCTGATCAATAGCTGATATCACAAAATAATTACATTTGTCAAAATATAAAGCGGAACCTGAATAAAAGAATAATTACAATGAGAGTTCACTATTATAAAAAGAATCATATAACAAAAAGGTAAGTCCTAACATCAGTTCCCTCTGTGTTGGCTTGACTTGCGGTGACTCTCCCAAAAGCTAACCGCCATCCGCACCTGCACGGATGAAACACCCGTGCTAAGCGATAACTCTTAGTGGGGAAACGAACAACAATAATATGGACGGCCATTCACAATGGTCGTTGAGGCAAAATGCATACTTAATGGCATATGCTGATAATCATATGAGATATAATCATAATCGAGTCCCATTCGTAATCATTCAAAGGCTCATAATCACATTCATATATTTACTCATTCGTATGCTCGTAAATAAAGTCATTCAGATTCACATACTTATAATCATAGTCATTCTGATTCACATTCCTATAAGCATAACAAAATATAATACCTGCTGACTCATAATAGTGGATAACGAATGAACGCATGACAATACCCATGGGTACGAATCGAAAAGCAATATCATATTTTCTCATTCAAAACATTTTACAGAGGGGATCTTAGACAAGATTCAAACACATTGAGGTTCACGAGGAACAAAACGGGGACCTAATCAGGGCCCAAAATAGAACTGAGGGCTGCAGTTACTGAACTCTATTAGGCATGCCCAACTATCCACTAGACTGACTCTTGCAGGTCATGCATGATACAAATCATGCTCAAAGCATAACATATAATTTATTATGAAAAAATTACAATATTATAAATATATAAGCATATTTATTCTCGTACAGTAGTAAAAACCCATTATTGAAAAGATGTGAAATTCATTTTAGAAGAAAAGGGCAAAATTGAAAAAACAAGGCAGGTGGAGGCTCACTGTCGCGATCGCGACTCTCTCTCGTGACAGTGGCCAGCAGGCCAATCGCAAGGAAAAGTAAAGGGGGGCACGAGTCCTGCAGGTCGGCATGACTCGTGCTGATGCTCTCAGCCACGTCACTAGTCGTGTTCAAAAGCACGACTCATGACTTGGCTCCCAGAAAGCACGGATCGCGCTTTTTGTCCTTAACGAGTCACGAGCATCTTTCACGACTCGTGAAGGTGCTCTACTCCATGCCGACTCGTGACTATCTTCATGACTCGTGCATGCCGGAGGCTTCACGAGTCGTGCTGCCTTTCATGAGTCGGACCATCTTTCCCAAAGCTCGAGAATGGGATTTCACGATTCTATCGCGCTCGCAAAGATGTCGCACCTGCGACAATGTCATGACATCCGTTTCCCAGCCAAAACACAGGAAAATCCAGCCTTTTAAAATCAAACACAATTTTACCCAAATCAACCTAAACTTCCTCTTACCTCAAAATCAACCTCCCAATAATCATGAAGAACATAAAACACAACTTTTACAACAATTAACACAATCAAATCATGAATTAACATAATCAAAATTCCAAAAGTAGCAAACCAAGAAAAATTGAAGTAATGTTCATCAAACTTAAAATTTGCTCCAATAATTCATCATTCATGCATCACAACTTAAATCTAACCAAAACCCATAACATTTGCACTAACATGAGCCTCATCAAACCTCAAATTTCCAGAAAATCATTCAAACATACCAAATCACAAAAATGCAACAATTTCAAATAAATTTCCAAACCTGTAAATTCCTTTGCTCCTAGTTGCAAGCTTTGCTCCCACGCGCCTTCTCTTTCCCCTTGGGATCGTGAGTAGGCACTTCTAAACCAGGAAACCCAAGAACCATACAAACATAAAAACCCTAGATTAAGAACTAATCTAACAAAGATCAAGAGAAAAGATGAAGAAGAAAAGAAACCCCCTAAAACATACTAATAAAGCTTAAGAGATGATGAATTTTAACCCGAAAACCACTTGGATCAAAGCTAGGGCACACTTGAACAGAAAAGATGAAGAGGAGATAAAGAGAGGAGGAAAAGAACAAGAAAGAGGCAGCAAAATGGCTGCTCCCTCTTCTCTCTCCTTCTATTTATACCTACTTCCTAAAACCTTAGCCACATGTCACCCTATCTTTGGTGGTTCTTGATCACTCACACCCTACATGTAATGCCTCAATACCCCTTGGAAGGATATTAGGTCGCCACACACGCATACACATACAGAACACTCATACGGAAGCAAAAATAATAAGCATTCAATCACACACAGCGGAAATCAACCTTTTAAACACATAAGCTAATAACATGTCATATATCCATTTATATTACAAAATGAAACTGTTCTTTTACATTTACATATTGGTTACAAAAATTACACTTTACTTTATCATGTACATCCCGTATACACAATTTGCTTTACATCTCATATGCCAAGCTATACAAAAATTCTATACCATGTATACATAACTCCGCCATATACAAAAAGACACCAACTCAAACTCCTAGTGGCTATGACCTTGTAGATGTGCAACCCTCCGAGCCTATAAACCTACACAGGAAAACACCCGTGCTAAGCGAAATCGCTTAGTGGGGATATCACACATAATAAAGACTTCTTACGAAGTCACAAGCATCACTTTATCAACATTTAACTCATTTACAACAAGCATGCCAAGCATATAGATTCGCAAAACAATTAAGTGAACTTCTAACATACCTACATAGCATTATGTATAAGTTCTTATAACCTATTATATACAAATAATATCTTCTCGTATACATGTACTAACTCATTTTACATTTTCGGTATACGATAATCATATACGTCTTTAACCATTTACTATAACTCTCTAGCATATATGACATCTCATGTACTTATAAATAACATCTCATGTACAACTAACAACATCTCTTGTGCATTTACATATAATAGGTAGCCTAATGTCATAGTATAAGTGTATACGGGTACATATAGATACCAAGTAATGGTACCAAATCATATAGAGACCGTAGTCTCAAGTCATCTAGAGACCGAAGTCTTATAACATCTAGATACTTTAAAAGTATCAACATCTAGACATCCGTCGATGCTAAACATATAGGCACCCGTTGGTGCCAAACATCTAGACACCATTGGTGCCAACATCTAGCAGCTGCAAAACATCTAACCCTTTATAGGCATGCCTATCTATCTACTTATGTGAACATCTTAGGCTTATAACTATTATTAATAGCAAAGTATATACACATTCTCATATACATTTACTTTAACCTTTGCTATACACACATGTAACTTATAGCATATATCAACTAGAACATTCATGTACTCTCTTCATTTCTTACTACTTATGCAAACATGTCATCCTAAACTCATTCACATACAACACTTTATATATATATATTATTGCATACGAACTTATACATGTTATTTCATATTAACACATACGTGTTTATATGCATTCGCATATATGGTTCATCATACATGAGATACCCATAGCTCACACATATATTTATCATTCCATTTGCTATCCTTCACATAATTATATATATTGTTACTTCATTTGTTAAATTACCAATCTTAATCATACTCATAAGTTTTTCCCAATGATAACTACTTTTATAATTATTTAATAACCCTAATCATGCATAATAAGTTCAGGGGAAAGATAGGCGATTGATCCAGACCGACCATGGGCTCAACATTAAGAAGAAAAGGCTTCATGTGAGTTGTTCTGTTGCGATCGGGACAGTAGCTCCCCTCAGGTGACTTACGAGACTGATTTTCACTCCAAAGTTGTATCGCCTAAATGACCCTCTAGACCTCATTTATAGACTAAGTGTCCTTCTTAACAATTGTTCCCTAGGATGTCTAGTTTCCAATAGAATAAGTTTAAGGTCATTTGGACTCATAAATTAAGAGATATGCATTAAACACTACAGACTATTGAAATCAGCCCAGCTAGACAGAAACACATCCGTTTATTGCCATTTCTAGGCCTCTTAGAGACATAATTAATTTATGGTCTCTCTTAAAGGTACTGAAGTTATGGTTCAAATGGTGCAACAAACACTCAAATTGGAGTTGTAAAACTCCAGCTATGAGCAAAATAATACATAGAGGTCTGGTAGGACATAAACAGGATTTTCCCTGAACTAAGGTTCATGCTTGCTCTTTGTTTTGCACATGCTAGTTCTTCATTCTCACCACAAAGTATTTGTAGCAATTCAATTACATGTCATCACATAGCACATATTTATGCTCAATATCTCAAATCTCACATTCATGCATCATTTACACATCAAAGGCAAACTAATCAACATACAAATTCAAGTAAAGTCAACATATAACGCATATATATATCCCAAACCTCAAAAGCAGGTTACTGGACACTCTCAATCTCTCACTACACCTTCTCCTTGCCCTTTGCTCTTCCCTTGTCCAAATCTTACACCAACATGTAGAATATATTTTCTTAGTCCATTACTCAATCAATCCAAATCCAACTCAAAGAAAAGGGGTAGAAGCAAGAAATAAACACATAACCATCAGCTCTTACCTTTTTCACTTAACTCTTTAACCAATTCCATTACCAAATTCTGGGTTCCATTTAAGGAGAAAATGAAACTCAACTTAAAAGATGAAGAGATACAGAATTAGAGCAAATACAAAGAATGGCTGAATTGCTGTAAAATTCCACTACCCATTTTGCTCCCAAATCCCGATACGGTTGTATGCAAAGAAGTTGGCTGGCACAAGGTGAGATCCACACATGGACTCCATTACACGAAAACCAATCTTCCACTAAATCTCACATGCAACCCGTTGGAAAATAACCATTAAGTCCCTTACTCAAATCTGCCTTTTAATTACAACTTTCTTCCTTTCAATTATACCTTTACACACTTAATTACTCACTTAATCCAATCTCATTTATACCTTATTATGCAATTGACACTCTAATCCAACTAGGGTACACTTTGGGATGTTACAATTCTCCCCTCCTTAAGAAACTTCGTCCTTGAAATTTTCACGGTAATGAACAAAAAATCATGCTAGTCAATGCACAAATGTAAATCTTACCAGATGGATCAGCAGGATCTTTAACTTCTTCTCCGATCATGGCGAAGACTTGCTTCTGTCTGCTAGGAACAGTAGGCCGCTCTACTGTCTCGGATCTTACTTGTGCTGGTCTTCCTCTTCCTCTACCAGTTCTAGTTGATGCAGACACATTCACATTTCCTCTATTCATTTGAGAACCAGAATTCTCTCTAATCTCCAGACAGTTAGCAAACATATGATCTATACCGCCACATTTGAAACATGCTCCCATGAGCTTCTTGCATGTTCCCCAATGATTCATTTGGCAATGTTCACATTTAGGTGCAGTGCTACCTCTACTCGAAGGTGGCACAACACTCGCCATCGATGCAGGCTCTCGAAATGAATCTTACATAATCTGTCCACTTGTAACTCCTCTGGACCTTTTTCCAGCACCTCTATCACTTCTAGATACTTTCCTTTTCTGCTCTTTCTTCTGTTTTACCACTTCTGCTTCTTCTAATTTTATGGCTGCCAAAACCAACTGATAATAATTTGTTGACTGCATAACCGCCATTGCGAATAAAGGTCCTCTAATAGATTCTCTTAATTCGTCCTTAGACTGTCGACATCTAAAATCTTCTGTTACTAATTCCTTTGGCACATACTTACTCAGTCGACTAAATTCCTTTTCATACTCTTTTACGATCATACCTCTTTGATTCAAGCTAACAAACTCTCTCCACTTTGCTTCTTTATATGCTTTTGTGATGTAGTTCCTTTCGAATTCCTAAGCAAAGAAGTCCCAAGTCAACTCATCCGGTCGCTGGGGATTTTGAAGCACTAGTTCCCACCAGTCATAAGCTGGACCTTGCAATAATGACACTGCACAAGTCACTCGTTGATCTTATGGACAATTGATTTCCTGTAATATCCTTTTCATCCTTTGTAACCAAAACTCAGCCACATCTGACTGATCCAAAGTAGTCCCACTGAACTCCTCTGCCCCTCTCTTTCTAATCAAATCTGTTGGAGGCTTAGGGGCACTTAACCTTTCAATCACTTGCATCATTCCTTGCAACAACATTGGGTCACCAAAATTTGGACATAAACCATCAGCTCGGGGTCTCTCTTGTGCTGGCTGATTAACCCTCGCAGGATTAACACTACGCGTAGTCTCTCCTATATCCTCATTCGGATCCGACTCCATCTACTACCTACACAGGGTAACATCTGCATTAGGCCACAACTCTATACAGACTCACATACATCTAATCAATACTCTAACATCTTATTATTTAGGAACATCTACCTATGATCTGATACCACAACCTGTAATGCCCCAATACCCCTTGGAAGGATACTAGGTCGCCACGCACGCATGCACATACAGAACACTTATGTGGAAGCAAAAATAATAAGCATTCAATCACACAACGGAAATCAACCTTTTAAACACATAAACTAATAACATGTCATATATCCATTTATATTACAAAATGAAACTATTCTTTTACATATAAGCATTCTTTTACATTTACATATTGGTTACAAAAATTATACTTTACTTTATCATGTACATCTCGTATACACAATTTGCTTTACATCTCATATGCCAAGCTATACAAAAATTCTATACCATATATACATAACTGTAGACACCGGGTCCCGAGTAGCCTTGATCAGGATTACCCGATGATGAAATTTAGCTATGTCGGCTTATAGGCAAAAAGATTGGAGCTCAGAAGTGATTTTCCTTGTCTTTTCGGTGAGTAAAAAGTGTATTTTAAAAATATTTTAAAAATATTTTTTAAAATTATTTTGAAGAAGAAAAAGTGTGTTTTAGGTTGAGGGTATTTTATATAAAAAATAAAAAAAAAAATTAGGTGAAAAAATGATTAAAAAATGAAAAAAATAGAAAAAGTGGAAAATAGGGGAAAATAATCGCGACGGAAAGGCGACGGCCAAGGGCCGTCGCGAATTTCTGTGCGCGGAGCACTGCGGAGCGTGCGCTCCGCGCGGCCGACGCCCTTGGCGTCGGTCGCTCTGTGCCGCACACGTCGTGCGCGGAGACTCCGCGCATCAGCACGGAAACGTGCGCGAGGCGCACGTTTGACGCCGATTTTCGGCGTTAAGGCGCTGATTTCGCCCCCACTTCGCCCATTTTCAACCCCCACTCGATTTTTAACGGTTTTTGGACGGTTTTGGGTGGTTTTTGGGTAGTTTTTGAGAGTTAAAACACTAGAAAAAATTCAGAAACAAGGGGGGAACGGATTAAGAACATTTTAGAGCAAAAAACTGAATTTTTTTGGTTTTTACTTAGAGAAAAAAAAAATGAATCTTTACATACTTGTTTTTTAGAGTTTTTCTTCAAGTTTCCAAGCATTTTCCAAGCATTTTCACAAGGAAGAGACAAGGAATTCAAGACTTCTACCTTCAATTCTTCAAAACTGAATTTGAGGGTAATTATTCTTGGTTTTACTCATTAATACTCTTGTTAATTTTATTTATTTTTGCTTCCAATTAACACATTAAACATGTAAATTCTCTTAGTCTCCATATTCTTCTTCTTATTTTTATCTTTAATAGGTAAATTCTTTTAAATTTTATTATATTATTTTCATGTCAAATTATTTTTTGTCCATGTTATTATGCATATTTAATCTAGTTTGTCAATATCTTTGATTTCTTTATGTTATATCATGATTATTATTATGTTTGCATGTGTTAAATATCATTAAAGTTTTTATTAGACTGGATTATTGTTATCATTAGGTGCTAGTATCATTATTATCATTAATGTTATTGTTCATATTTTGCATGTATGTTAAATTTCAAATTTATTTTCTTATGCCTTTATGATAGATATTACTTTAAACTTTATTATGCATGTTAAGTTTTATTGTTCTTATGTTACACATTCATGCACATTTTATGAGTAATAAATTTTTCATGCATGTTAACCTTTATTATTAATAAATTGCATTTGCCATGATGTTATCTCATTTTATGCATGTTAAATTGCATCATAATTATTTTTATGCATGTTATAGTATCTTATGCATGTTATATGGTCATTGTACATATTCTCTTTTATGTCATATTATTTCGTTGGCTTAATCACTAACATTAATTTCTTTTATTTTTATTTTTGGTTGCAAATCATTGTTTTATTCTCATTTAAGCACCCATGCACGTGAAGGAGGAGTTGCGGGGTTTGGTATTTTCTTTATACATTTTTAATTTTCATTTTATTTTAATTTCCTTGTATATATTCATTGAATAAAATGTTTTCTTATGCGCACCTAAATAAAAATCACAAAAATAGTTTTACTAAATTAATTTAGATTTTTCATAATAAAATGGGACCAATGTCCTAGTTTTCATCCCAAATAAAATTATCACATCCAAAATATTTTCTTTAATTGTGCATGCGGGGACCAAAGTCCTCATAATTAATAAATTCCCCGGTTTTATGTATGTTTGCACTTTTAAATGGGAGTTGTATTCCGCTCCTGGTATTATTGTAATTTACCTTTGATGTTATTTTTGATATGTTTATTCTATCGCGTTCAATGTGAATATTTGCGCTATTAAATTAAAATTGCATCGTGTGGAGAGAGAGCGAATTAATGATAATTAAAATTTCATCATAAATTAATCGAGGTAGAAATAGATGAGAAATCCCGGACCCAGCTCTGGTCTTTGGGCTCAAAGAGGCTAGAGGTTTACCCTTCAAGACACCTTTTTGTGCCACGATACTTTAGCGCTAATCCTAGGCTCCCTAGGGCGAGAGGTTTACCTGCCAAGACCCCTCTAGTTGGCCCAAAATGGATACAACGCGCAGTCTTAGGCTCTCCGAGGCGAGAGTAATTTTCCCAATGTTCTATTGGGTGGCGACTCCATGAAACCTCCCTGTTGCCCAACATAGACGCACTTGCGATTTATTGCAAGCTATCAACGGACCCACAAATGCCCCGATCGCCCTCAAGCGGGCGGTCCCATGGGTGGCCGCGGGGATCCGGCGCGCGTCACAGTGGCGACTCCACTGGGGACGATATGGTTCGAGATTTCAATTTGAAAATACCTCGTTTAACATTTATGGTTAAAATTTAATTCATAAATTCGCTTTATCTCAAAATTGCATATCATCTTATTAGAGCTTTAGATTAAGTTAGTTTGGTCCCTTTTCAAGCCCCGGTGCGTTCCCGAAGCACGACCTCATTTTCACTCAATTTGGGGAAGTGTTAAGGATAATCACCAGCCCAAGCCACGTACCTCAATGGTATATCAAAATGATGACCCGATCGGTCGCTATGCTTGTGATGAGCTAGACCCGTCGGCAGGGATAATGCTTGGGTAGCCTTAAAGTAACATCTCCCTTGTCCAAAGCTTATGTAATGGCAATAGATATTTCCACTAGGTGAAATGTACCGTAATACTGTGCTTGCTATATGGGCCATCATATATTAAACGAAATCAATTTAATTTAATGGTCTTCATCAAAGGCTTTTATGCCCCGGTGGGCCCATCTTAGTTAAGTTGAATTGTTTAAATACATAATTGCCAAACACCCATACGTATGTACATTAGATAGGAGCTGTTATGCTGCCGGTTTTTCACCGCGCACCATACGTGTCCATTGGGTTCCACGTTAATCCATGGATCAAGCCCACCTAGGAAAGAGACCGCACTACCACGTGTGTGGGAGATATAAGGTTGGAAGGATCTATCTGCTTGCATGTGTTTGTCTATGTTGCATCAGCACGAGCATGCATTGCATTTTAATCATGCATCATCTTAACAATTTTTGCACTTCAGCCATCATAGATTCTCCTGGGTGGTCTAGAGGTCCCGACGGACGGTTAAGGACGCCGCTTTTGGGGTTAACAGAGTTAGTGTCGGATCAGAGTTCAGAGTCAGTCTTACAAGGAAGTGTGGGGTTTTCTTCCGAATCATCAACAGAAGTAAGCATGGCTAATCCATCAAATGAGTCTGATGCAACCCGGGCAATAATCACCGAGGAGGTAGGAAAGAGAATGGAGGAATTTGAAGCCCGAATGATTGCAATGATGGGCAATCTTGCCACCACCATAGCTAGGCAACAAGCTGCTGTTGCCCCTATCCGAGTACCAGCTAAACAAGAGGTTGTAAGAGAAGAACGTCCTGTTGCAATTAACCAACCAGTGGTTGACCCACCTGTTGTTGAGCAAAGAGTGCCTGCACCTATTGAGCGCAGAGAGGGCCCCAGGTCTGAAGCTGAATTTGGGGAAGATGAGCTAGAGGAGCATAAAGTAGCTAAAGAGAAGTCGCCAAAACTGGATGAGGCAATGTGGAGGAAAATGGAAGAAATATTTGAGGCCATGGCAAGGATGATGACCGTGGGAAAAGGAATGAACCCGGAAGACCGAGAGCTGGATGGGGATGACCTGATTCCCCAGAATTTTAAGATGCCGGACATTCCCAAATTTGATGGCACCTCTGACCCTGCCGCACACATCAAGCAATACTCGCTGGTCATGAAGGGAACGACCTTAACAAGAAAGCAAAAGATAGAGTATTTCTGCTTGAGTCTCACAGGAGCTGCTATTAATTGGTACCATGGGCTTGAGAGGAGGTCCAAGGAGGATTGGGACTTGCTAACTGAAGAGTTCCTTAAGCAGTACGATTGCAGTACCCGGATGGAGGTCACTTTGAAAGATCTCGAGTTGCTACAATAGAAGGCTGGGGAGTCCTTCCACGAGTACCTTACTCGGTGGAGAAACCGGGTTATGGAGATGAAATGCAAACCGGACACTTCTGATCAGATCAGGCTATTCATTCGAAATGCCAGCCCTTACTTAAGAGATGGATTGAAAATGAAGGGACTCAAGGATTGGGAGTCCTTGAAGGACATTGCCATAGAAGCAGAAGGAGAATATCTAGCCAAGAGGGCAAATAGTGAGTCCTATGCCAGGAGGGGATACAGCAATCAGGGGATAGCCAAACCAGCAAGTTCAAGCACTGGTAACAGAGTTGGGAAGACTGCCGAGGTGTCTGCAACCGGCGTAAGTCAGAGGTATTTCTCCAACTTGGGTAAGCCTTTATCATAGGTGCTGAAGAGGCTAATAAAAGAAGGAAAACTGCGGCCCCTATCACCTAGGCCAGCCAAGACCCAAGGACAGCCAGGGCACAAAGAGAATGAATACTGCGCATTCCACCAACATACCGGCCATTTGACGGATGATTGTATAACACTAAGGCATCGGGTCCAAGATCTAATTGACAACAAGCAGATCACCGATCCTGAGAAGAGAGAAAGCAAGAAGATGTCCGGTTATAATACGGTGCCACCTCCAGTCTTTATGATTGGATCGAGCCTATCAGAGTGGTACGTGATGCAAGATCTATATGGAAATGAGTATGTCGCTATTACTCGCCCTACAGTGAATGAAGAAGGGATTTCCGTGGCAGCGATAGACTGTTGGTCCACTAGTGAGAGTGGAGATGATAAAGATGAGAAAAATGGAGAGTTTACGGATCCGTGGGATTCAGAGGAAGAAGAAAGAGTAAAAGCAGTAACAAGAAGTGGGAGGGTCATTCCAGAAGTTGAGAAGCAGCAAGACCCAGCACAAGCAATCGCAAAGAAAGAGCCGGAAGAAAATTCAATAGTGAAGCAACTGAAAAAGACCACGGCTCAGATATCTATTTGGGATCTCTTGAGACAGTCTCGCTCTCACAGACAAAAGTTAGTTAAAGCATTGAGTGTATCAACTGTAGCAACTATAATCTCCCCATCTGAGCTGTTAGACCTTGTAAAGGGGGGATCTGGGGAGAAGTTGGTTTTTTCTGATGCAAATTTACCAGTTGAGGGTCGCAGCCACAACCGACCTTTGTACATCAAGGCACAGATCAATGGTAAACACACTGCTTGCGTCATGGTTGATGATGGGTCGTCGATAAATGTCTGTCCTTTAGTGGTGCTCCAGGCCTTCGGGTTGAATGAGAGTATGTTAAGCAAGTCCGACCTGACTATCACAGCCTATGATAACTCCAGGAGGCAAGCATTGGGAACTTTCAAAGCTTTGGTAAAGACGGGGCCTATTGAGACAGAAACGGATTTTGTGGTTCTGTCGATCCCAGCAAACTTTTCCGCTCTACTTGGTAGACCGTGGTTTCACAAGTTAGGGGGAGTGCCATCCATATTACACCAGATAATTAAGATACCCCATGAAGGAGAGGTAGTGACCATTAAAGCGGCAAGAGAGAACCAAGTGTCTGCCTTGGAGATCTCTAATCAGCCATTCAGTGGCTTTCATGTATCGGTGATCGGAGAAGAGCAAAGCTTAGAAGGTAGCCCTCAAGTGGTGAATATGCTGAAAAAGATGCACTTCCTCCCAGGGGCTGGTTTGGGAAAAGAGTCACAGGGACTGCAGAATGCTATCACTACACGTGGTCAGAAGGATCGAAAAGGGTTGGGCTACAAAGGAGAGTATGGTAAGAAGAAAGTATCAGAGAAGATCCCCATATCTCAGAGAGCTTTGTGCTATCATCCTCGGTATGTGCTTACACCGGAGAAGAAGAGCCGCAGTGGGTAGATGGGAAGATTACCCCAGGATTTGAAATTTTTAACGATGTCTTTGATTGGGAGATCGGAGTTGTTAAAGCTGTAGAGAACTTTTGGGATAAGGAGATTATGACCCAATGCAGCATCTGGGACAGAGATGAGCCCGAAGAGATTGTAACTGATAAGCTGTTAGCCACCAGACTTAAGGGGAAGGAGAAGATAGTGGAGCCAGAGCCGAAGATTGAAGATCTCAAGATTTCACCAAATCAAGAAGCCAAAGCACAGTCAGCTGCAGCATCGGCGTCGACTGAAGTTGATAGTCATTTAGATTCTCTTTTCATACCAGAACTCTTTGAGGACAATGTTAATGTTTCTGATTATGTTAATGAGATGAACAACTTTGCTTACTTGTGTGATGTTTCTGATGATTTCATTTCGCATAATCATAAGCATGATGCATTCATTTTTTATATTAATTCAACTAGCACAACTGCATTTAATCTCGGAACTTTGGAAAATCCAAAGGAAATTTTGCTAGCATCAGACATAACTCCTGAAGAGAGAATAAAATTTGGGAGAATATTAAAAAAATATGAAAAAGTCTTTGCCTGGACCTATGAGGATATGCCGGGAATAGATCGAGATGTTGCCGAACATGCCATCCCAACTTACCCAGAGTTTAAACCAGTCAAGCAAAAGCTTCGGAGGCTTAGGCCAGAATGGGCACAGAAAGTGAAAGAGGAGATCCATAAGCAGATTGAGGCTAAGTTCCTGATAGAGGTTCAATACCCAACATGGTTAGCTAATGTGGTTCCTATAGCTAAGAAAGACGGTAAGGTTCGAGTATGCGTCGACTATCGAGACCTAAACAAAGCTTGCCCTAAAGATGATTTCCCACTGCCTCATATTGATGTGCTAGTAGATAGTGCTGCTGCTTGTATGATGTATAGCTTTGTGGATGGGTACGCAGGGTACAATCAAATCCTTAACAAGATAGTGGACCGGATCAAGACAGCCTTTATCACCGAGTGGGGGACATATGCCTGCCGGGTTATGCCTTTTGGGTTGAAGAATGCAGGAGCAACCTATCAGAGGATGGCGACCAAGGTTCTAAATGACTTAATCCACAAAGAAGTGGAGGTGTACGTCGATGACATGATGATTAAGTTGGCTACCAGAGAAGGTCATTTTGAGGCTTTAGAAAAGTTCTTTCAAAGAATTAGCAAGTATGATTTGCGCCTCAATCCCAAGAAGTGCATTTTTGGAGTTACATCAGGAAAGTTGTTAGGACATGTAGTAAGCCAGAGGGGAATCGAGGTAGATCCCGATAAAGTCAAAGCCATAAGAGAGATGCCAGTGCCTCAGAAGGAGAAGGACGTCAGAAGTTTCCTAAGAAAGCTTCAGTACATTAGCCTATTTATTGCCAAGCTAGCTTCAGTATGTGAGCCTATTTTCAAGCTTCTTAGGAAGAATCAGCCGGTGATATGGAACAATGACTGTTAATTGGCCTTTGACACCATTAAGGAGTATTTGTTAAATCCTCCGGTGTTAAGACCACCACGCTATGCCAAACCACTAATCCTGTACCTAGCTGTGGAAGATAACTCAGTGGGTGCTATGATGTCTCAAGAAGATGATTTTGGTGTAGAGTTTGCCGTTTACTATCTTAGCAAGAAATTCCTGCCTTATGAAGCCAAATATGTAGAGGTGGAAAAGATTTGTTTAGGAGTTATCTGGGCTTCTAAGAAGTTGCGACACTACTTTCATTCCTTCAAGGTACAAACGGTTGCCAAACATAATCCGCTCAGATACCTCCAAGAAGCACCCTCCCTACTAGGGAAGATGGGAAGATGGTTACTGCTATTGCAGGAATTTGACATTGAGTACATAACCAGGAAAACCATTAAGGGAAGAGCCATAGCGGAGTTCTTAGCCGAGCATCCTATTGAGGGAGATCAGTTTGAATACAACTTCCCAGATGAAGATGTCACGGCCATAGCAGTACAAGGGTGGCAATTATTCTTTGATGGAGCAGTCAATAATAAGGGAGCAGGCGTAGGAGTTATTCTTACGACCCCAGATGGTGAAAGGCTACCATTGGCTAAGAAGTTGAGGTATAAGGCTACCAATAATGAAGCAGAATATGAAGCTTGCATCTTTGGATTGGAAGCATTACTTGCTCTGGGGGCAAAGACCGCAGAAGTATTCGGAGATTCTTCCTTGGTAATTCATCAGATCAGAAGGGAGTGGTCAGTCAAGGAAGAAAGGCTGCTGCCTTATGTAAAGCACTTGAGAACGTTGAGCAGCCAGTTTGAGATTTGCACTTTTCACTTCATCCCCAGAGATGAAAATCAGTTAGCTGATGCTCTAGCAACATTAGTGTCTATGTGGGATAACCCAACAGGAGTTGCAATGAAACCCGTGCTGATTTATAGTTCGGAAAGACCTTGCTTTGAAGCTAAACAGGTGATGGACATTGAGGCCAATGATGGAAATCCATGGTATTATGACATTCATAATTATTTAGAGAGATCAGTCTTTCCAGAGGAAGCCAATGAGAAGGACTAAAGAATGATCAGGAAGTTATCCACTCAATTCATTAGTGTTAATGGTACTTTGTACAAAAAGCAAGCTGATGGTATCCAGTTAAGATGTCTGGCAGAGAAAGAAGCTAAAAGAGTTATGGAAGAGGTTCATGCCGGGGTTTGTGGAGCTCACATGAATGGATTAGCCTTAGCAAAGAAGATCATGCGCCAAGGGTTTTATTGGCTCACAATGGATACAGATTGTTCAAAATTTGTGAAGCAATGCCAGTTATGCCAACAGTACGCGAATTTGAGGCATGTGCCAGTTTCAGAGTTACATAACTTAACATCTCCATGGCCATTTGCAGCGTGGGGAATAGACATCATAGGCGAAATCCATCCTACGGCTTCTAATGGGCATAGATTCATCATAGTTGCCATTGACTACTTCACTAAGTGGGTTGAGGCTGAATCTTTCAAGAAGGTTGATGCAAGGGATATGGCTAAATTCATCGAACGGAATCTGATATGCAGATATGGTCTCCCACATCACATTGTGTCTGATAATGGGGTGCAATTCCTGGCAGAGACTAAACAGATGCTCGAGAAATATGGGATCAAACATCATAAGTCTTCTCCTTACCGTCATCAAGCAAACGGTGCAGTTGAAGCGGCGAATAAGAATGTGAAGAGAATTTTGGCCAAGATGGTTTAGAACTACAAGGATTGGGCAGAAAAGTTACCCTTCGCACTTTGGGGATATAGAACAACAGTCAGAACCTCTACAGGGGCAACGCCATTCTCTCTGGTATATGGAACTGAAGCAGTCCTACCAGTTGAAATTGAGCTGAAATCATTACGGGTAGTCATGGAAGCTGAGATTCCTGAAGCATAATGGGCACAACAACGTTTGTCACAGCTAAATCTGTTGGATGAAAACAGGTTACGAGCCTATTACCACAACCAAGTTTATCAAAAGAGGCTGGCTCGATCGTTTGGCAAGAAAGTACGAAAGCACCCGTTGAAGGAGGGGGATTTGGTCTTTAAGATGATGAGGCCGGGAGTTCCAGACATACGAGGCAAATTCAGACCAACCTTGGAAGGTCCATTCATTTTGAAAAAGTTGCTAACAAAAGGAGCAGCAATTTTAGCAGACAGCGATGGGAATGAGTTCAAGGACCCGGTCAATGTCGATAGACTTAAAAGGTTCCATAGCTAAAGATAAAAAATAAAAAGAAGAGAATAAATGCCCCGCGGGTCGAAAACCGAAAAGAGGCGGCCTTGCTAAAATTGGGCGCCCTGCCAGGGTGAAAACCGAAAAAAGGCATCCTGGGCAAAAATTAAGGGCCAAGAGAAAATGTTCAATGGAGAAAACCCGAGAGGGCCGATTGATAACAGGAGTTTGAGGCTGACAAAATCCACTCCGAGATTAGGTGTAGTCATATGCTTTTGAATTCTTGTCAAATGAAAATCATGTATGATGAAATCATATAGAAATGTACACAATTTCGCAATGAATAAAAGAATATATTTTCATTGTTCTTTCAGTTCTGTCTTAAAAAAAAAGAAATATACCAATTGTTCATTGCTCAGTCCCTTCATTGGATATGTGTTTTTTTTGCTCTTAACAGAAGCTTTGGTGATAACTTTCTCTAAAAAAAAAATAATAAAAAAAAGAAGGCCGTTAGAGATGAAAACCGTAACTGGCTCTCTAAACAAAAGTTAGGCCAAAGGGCAGGGTGAAAACCTGGAAACAGGCAGTCTGCCCTATAAAAAAAATAAAATAAAATAAACAAAAGCCGCTGGATTGGGTTGGGTCCATTCCAGGCAAAAGTTAGGCAAAGGGTTGTGTGAAAATCCCCTAAGGGACGCATTTCCCGCAAAGAAAAGCTAGTGTGAAAATCCACAAGGGACGCACTACCTTTAAAACAATGACGTTCAATGCCTGGAGCAATAGGGCGACGTTATTTCGGATGATCTTCTTTCAATCATATAACATACAACACAGAACATGAAACAGAATCCCGGGTAAGTGATCATTGACCAGGGGGCAAAGGATGTACACCGGACGTCTCTTTCAGAAAACTTGTCGACGATCCTCAGGATTCAGGGGGCATTGTAGAGCAAACAAGCTACAACCTCAGCAAACCTTGGACCACCTAGGGCACAATCTATACATTTTTGCAAGCATTTGCATTCCATATCATGCACACGTAATTTCTTGTATATTCCTATGCATACAATCTTGCAGGAGAAATCGGCGGGGAACACCAACAAAAGCCGAGTGACGACACCAGTCCAAGCATCTAAAGGAGCACAGCTCAAACATTCATAGAGGTTAGCACGATGGCGGCACTACTCACAAGAGGTTAGCATGACCACGGCACTACCAATTCACAACAGTTAGCACGATGGCGGCACTACCCACAAGAGGTTAGCACGACCACGGCAATACAATTCACAGAGGTTAGCACGATGGCGGCACTACCCACAAGAGGTTAGCACGACCACGGCAATACAATTCACAGAGGTTAGCACGATGGCGGTACTACCCACAAGAGGTTAGCACGACCACGGCATTACCAGTTACAACCAAAAGACAGCAACAACTACCATCATCAAGCAGGAAGATCGCCGCTTCAGGTACGCGTTTCTTTCCTTTTCCTGAATTTTGGCTCACCTAGGCACCCATGCACTAGCCTACCCAAAATTGGGGACAACTGTAGACACCGGGTCCCGAGTAGCCTTGATCAGGATTACCCGATGATGAAATTTAGCTATGCCGGCTTATAGGCAAAAAGATTGGAGCTCAGAAGTGATTTTCCTTGTCTTTTCGGTGAGTAAAAAGTGTATTTTAAAAATATTTTAAAAATATTTTTTAAAATTATTTTGAAGAAGAAAAAGTGTGTTTTAGGTTGAGGGTATTTTATATAAAAAATAAAAAAAAAGGGTGAAAAAATGATTAAAAATGAAAAAATTAGAAAAAGTGGAAAATAGGGGAAAATAATCGCGACGGAAAGGCGACGGCTAAGGGCCGTCGCGAATTTCCGTGCGCTGAGCACTGCGGAGCGTACGCTCCACGCGGCCGACGCCCTGGGCGTCGGTCGCTCTGCGCCGCACACGTCGTGCGAGGAGACTCCGCGCATCAGCGCGGAAACGTGCGCGAGGCGCACGTTTGACGTCGATTTTCGGCGTTAAGGCGCTGATTTCGCCCCCACTTCGCCCATTTCGCCCATTTTCGACCCCCACTCGATTTTTACCGGTTTTTGGACGGTTTTGGGTGGTTTTTGGGTAGTTTTTGAGGGTTAAAACACTAGAAAAAATTCAGAAACAAGGGGGGAACGGATTAAGAACATTTTAGAGCAAAAAACTGAATTTTTTGGGTTTTTACTTAGAGAAAAAAAAAATAAATCTTTACATACTTGTTTTTTAGAGTTTTTCTTCAAGTTTCCAAGCATTTTCACAAGGAAGAGACAAGGAATTCAAGACTTCTACCTTCAATTATTCAAAACTGAATTTGAGGGTAATTATTTTTGGTTTTACTCATTAATTCTCTTGTTAATTTCATTTATTTTTGCTTCCAATTAACACATTAAACATGTAAATTCTCTTTGTCTCCATATTCTTCTTCTTATTTTTATCTTTAACAAGTAAATTCTTTTAAATTTTATTATATTATTTTCATGTCAAATTATTTTTTGTCCATGTTATTATTTATGTTTAATCTAGACTGGTTTATTGTTGTCATTAGGTGCTAGTATCATTATTATCATTAATGTTATTGTTCATATTTTACATGTATGTTAAATTTCAAATTTATTTTCTTATGCCTTTATGATAGATATTACTTTAAACTTTATTATGCATGTTAAGTTTTATTGTTCTTATGTTACACATTCATGCACATTTTATGAGTAATAAATTTTTTATGCATGTTAACCTTTATTATTAATAAATTGCATTTGCCATGATGTTATCTCATTTTATGCATGTTAAATTGCATCATAATTATTTTTATGCATGTTATAGTATCTTATGCATGTTATATGGTCATTGTACATATTATCTTTTATGTCATATTATTTCGTTGGCTTAATCACTAACATTAATTTCTTTTATTTTTATTTTTGGTTGCAAATCATTGTTTTATTCTCATTTGAGCACCCATGCACGTGAAGGAGGAGTTGCGGGGTTTGGTATTTTCTTTATACATTTTTAATTTTCATTTTATTTTAATTTCCTTGTATATATTCATTGAATAAAATGTTTTCTTATGCGCACCTAAATAAAAATCACAAAAATAGTTTTACTAAATTAATTTAGATTTTTCATAATAAAATGGGACCAATGTCCTAGTTTTCATCCCAAATAAAATTATCACATCCAAAATATTTTCTTTAATTGTGCATGCGGGGACCAAAGTCCTCATAATTAATAAATTCCCCGGTTTTATGTATGTTTGCACTTTTAAATGGGAGTTGTATTCCGCTCCTGGTATTATTGTAATTTACCTTTGATGTTATTTTTGATATGTTTATTCTATCGCGTTCAATGTGAATATTTGCGCTTTTAAATTAAAATTGCATCGTGTGGAGAGAGAGCGAATTAATGATAATTAAAATTTGATCATAAATTAATCGAGGTAGAAATAGATGAGAAATCCCGGACCCAGCTCTGGTCTTTGGGCTCAAAGAGGCTAGAGGTTTACCCTTCAAGACACCTTTTTGTGCCACGAGACTTTAGCGCTAATCCTAGGCTCCTTAGGGCGAGAGGTTTACCTGCCAAGACCCCTCTGGTTGGCCCAAAATGGATACAACGCGCAGTCTTAGGCTCTCCGAGGCGAGAGTAACTTTCCCAATGTTCTATTGGGTGTCGACTCCATGAAACCTCCCTGTTGCCCAACATAGACGCACTTGCGATTTATTGCAAGCTATCAACGGACCCACAAATGCTCCGATCGCCCTCAAGCGGGCGGTCCCATGGGCGGCCGCGGGGATCCGGCGCGCGTCACAATGACTATATGATATACAAAAACACACCAACTCAAACTCCTGGTGGCCATGACCTTGCAGTTGTGGAACCCTTTCAACCTATAAACCTACACGGGAAAACACCCGTGCTAAGCGAAATCCCTTAGTGGGGATATCACACATAATAAAGACTTCTTATGAAGTCACAAGCATCACTTTAGCAACATTTAACTCATTTACAACAAGCATGCTAAGCATATAGATTCGCAAAACAATGAAGTAAACTTCTAACATACCTACATGGCATCATGTATAAGTTCTTATAACCTATTACATACAAATAATATCTTCTCATATACATGTGCTAACTCATTTAACATTTCCGGTATACGATAATCATATACTTCTTTAACAATTTACTATAGCTATCTAGCATATATGACATCTCATGTACTTATAAATAACATCTCATGTAAAACTAATAACATCTCTTGTACATTTACATATAATAGGTAGCCTAATGTCATAGCATAAGTGGATACGGGTACATATAAATACCAAGTAATGGTACCAAATCATATAAAGACCGTAGTCTCAAGTCATCTAGAGACCAAAGTCTCATAACATCTATATACTTTAAAAGTATCAACATCTAGACATCCGTCGATGCCAAACATATAGACACCCGTCGATGCCAAACATCTAGACACCATTGGTGCCAACATCTAGCAGCTGCAAAACATCTAACCCTTTGTAGGCATGCTTATCTATCCACTTATATGAGCATCTTAGGCTTATAACTATTATTCTTAACAAAGCATATACACATTCTCATATACATTTACTTTAACCTTTACTATACACACATGTAACTTATAGCATATATCAACTAGAACATTCATGCACTCTCTTCATTTCTTACTACTTATGCATACATGTCATCCTAAACTCATTCACATACAACACTTTATATATATATTATTACATACTAACTTATACATGTTATTAGATATTAACACATACGTGTTTATACGCATTCGCATACATGGTTCATCATACTTGAGATACCCATAGCTCACACACATATTTATCAATCCATTTGCTATCCTTCACATAATTATATATATTGTTACCTTAAGTTGGTTCTCTTGGATTGGTTTGAAGAATAAGAGAAGGGTTGAATGGGTTCTTGAGAGGTAAGTTTAGTTAGTCTTTTAAGTTGACCTCTTTTTTCTTCCCATATTCCTGTTTTTGATTTAAAGTAGAAAGAAGATTAACTTAAGTGCTTTGTATGGTCTTGGTTTAAGCTGTGATCAAGAAATTGAATAAGGGCAAAGAGAAGGTCGGAATCGAGTAGTGAGCACAAGATCAAGCTTTCTAGAGGTTGGGATCATGTGCGAATTTTATGTTATTCATTTTGATTACTTGCAGTGTTTTATGATATATGTTTGTATATATGTTTGTGGTTATGTATTGGATGATTTTGCATGATTTTTGGATATGTTAGATGGGTTCCATATAGCTTTTGTGTGTAAGGTGTGATTTTGGGGAAATTCTGTTCAGTTTTTATCAAACCTCTGTGTATTATTTTTGTCATAAGTAGAGTTTTAGACCTCCAAATTGCATGATTCCAGTGCCCTTAGAGAGATAAGACATAGATCTAAAATTGTGTTTGAAGAATCGGAAGCCAATTCTGGCTCTAAGATCCTTGAAAAATTTAAAAATTGAATTGTCTTTGTTTGGGTCGGTTACTGGAACAGTATAGGTTTTTTAGCTCATATCTAGAGTTATAGATGTCTAATTGACCTCTAATTTCTCCCATTTGTTAACATCCTAAGGAACAATTGTTATGAAGAAAGTTTTGCCTGAAAATGTCTCTAACTATGTGGAAAATGCGTTGCAAGATTAGACCTACAGTCTGTCCTGAACCAGTGAGGCAGAATAAGTTTAAATGGGGGTAAGGAATTCCTTACCGTCGTTTAAAACCATTATGTCCCTTATTTACCCAATTTTCACGTCCTACAGGGCGGTATGGAGTGCCTCACCACCGTGTAACCTCATTTTTCACCCGAAATGGTCCTTTTTCCATCCCGAATCAAACCCGAACTTCACCCGAAGTTATTATCACTTGTCCAACTTGTGTCTAACATTATTAAATTGGTATATGAATGTCTTTCTAATTAAATTATATATAAATGATGGTATGATATAAGAGTTTATGAATGGAATTAAATGTTATATGCTTTTTAATTATTGAACATGATTTGCAATATGATATTGATTATATATGCTTGAATCATGTTATAATGTTTGAGAGATAGAATGTATATGATAGAGTGTATAGAGTTTATATGTTTAGCCTGAAGAGTCATAGTAGTGGATAGATAAGCATACTTATAAAGGGTTACCGCGCAGCTGCTTCCGACCGCCCCGTTTGGGCAAAGCGGCCGACCTCCGAGATGGTCATATAGATACAGATATAGCACATGTTCTGAGACTTCGGTCCTCTATTTATATAGCGCCCGTATCCACAACTAAAGGATTTCAGGCTATTCCTATTATATGTTTTGAAGTGTACAAGAGTTGATGTATAAGTCTTGTTTTGTATATATGCCTTTGCTTGAGAATGAGAATATGTATACATGACCTGTTAATGAATAAAAGTTTATATGCATGTGAACATGAGATTATATAGATTAGATGATTATTGTTTTGTATTGAACATGTTTGTATAAGTGACGCATGTAATATGTGTGTGTGACTTCAGTAGAAGTCCTTTTCTTTATTTTCATCCCCACTAAGCGTTATCGCTCAGCACGAATGTTTGTTTCTGTGTAGGTTTGCAGGTTCGGATCTGTGAGCGGGCATCTGCGTGTCATGCCACTAGGAGATTTGTTTTGATCTCTTTTTCTATAAGATAGAAATAGAGTTTGTGATGTTTTGAGTAACATCATTATGTGATAAAAGAGTATAGTTGTTACATGTAAAGTTTATTGTAATAAATGTACTGAAACGAATATGTAAAGTAAAACGAAAAGAGTTTTGTAATATGTATAATATGTGTAAAATGCATGTTGGGCCCAAGCATTATTTGATTTTTTTTATCTCGTATTGATGTGTGTTTTGCTATCGCTTCCGCCAGTATACGTATATGTACGTGTTAGAGTCCGCGTGGTGCCCCGATGTCCTCCCGAGGGGTGTTGGGGTGTTACAGGCAATAAGAGACATTTTGGAATTCCACTTCCAAGAGAACATTGGAAAGGTGCATCTAACCTCATTGAGCCTAAGACCAGAGATGGTTCGAGACTTACCATTTATTCATACCTTGATTAAGTTATAATTGAGTTTTGAATTTAAACTTCCATTCCATTTTCTCATTCCATTAAATGCAGTAATTAGAGCACATATTGATCACATAATAAAAGCAGCAAATAAAGCAATATGAAAATAAATTAAATAGAAGAACATTAATTTACAATAAAAATAGGGGCAGAATACACCAATGTAAATGAAATGTAAATCATACATAAAACGCTATATTTATTAAGGATGAGGACATTGGTCCCCACATGCATACTTACAGAAAATATTTTTAAAGTGACAATTTATTTGGATGGAAAACTAGGACATTGGTCCTATTTTATTAGAAAAAAACTCAATTTATTAATAAAAATATTTTTTATGATTTTCTTTTAAATGTGCATAAAATAAATAATTTTACTAGAAATTACATGGCAAAATAAATAAAAATCCAAATAAAGAAAATAATACAAATGATAAAAAATTAAAAAGTCAAGCCAAACAAGCCTCCTGGATCTCCCCATTCACTTGTGGGAATGCCCAAACAAGGAAGACAGATATTATAATAAAAAACAAATAAAATTGAAGTTAGTAATTAAATCAAGAAAATCAATTAAACACATCAAAAATAATAAATTAATAAATTAAAATGAATGAAAAAAAATGCATTATAAATGACAAATAAATTAAATGATATGATTAAAACAAATAATTCCACATATTAATAGATTAATTCATAAAAACATGAATAATAATAATAATAATAATAATAATCATAATAATAATAATAATAATAATAATAATAAATAACAATAATAGTAATAATAATAAAAAAGAAGAATGAACAATGAAACAAATAAAAAAGGAATGAAAAATGTTAAATCTATAAACAAGACAACATAAAATAAATAAATATACAATAGATCTAAAGATCTAAATAATTGTAAATGAGAAATAAAAATAATACAATAAAAAAAATAAACAAATGACAAATAAAACTATGAGATCGGGGACAGAATGTTAACCCTTAGAATTCGGATTCGATGGAGGAAAAAATATGATTGATTTCATCGTTTTTGATCCACAAAATTAGAAATAAAAATAAGAAAAATTGAAATTTTATTCCAAGAAAGAAAATTGCATAAAAAATAATAGAATAAAATAAAATTAATTCTCAAGAACAAAGAATTGATTTCTTTGTCTTAAGGAAGATTATTGATTAAATTGTTAAAAAAAATAATGGAGGAAAAGAAAAAAATTCCAAAAAACAAAAAAATATTTTCTTTGTCTCAATAATGATTATTGATTAAAAATTGAATTTTTATTAAGAAATTTGTTTGAAGAAGAAGAAAACTCAAGAAAAAAGTAGAGAGAATTCTCTCTTGAAGAAGAAGAGAAGAAAACTAAAATTTTTAACCTAAAAAAAAAACCTCCCTTTTCTCTTTCCATAATTTTCTATTTATAAGATTTTTTATGAAAACCTAATTAATTAGGAAAAGAAAATAAATTTAAATCAAATTATTCTTTATCTATATTTTAAAAATGGAAGAAATCATGAAAATCTTTAAGCAATGGGATAAAAAATAAATTTTGGGGAAAAATAAAAAAAAAACGATTAAAAAATTGCATTTTCGGCAGACAGGGGAGACCAACGCCCATCGCTGGAGAGCTAGGGGCACGCGGCAGGCAAGCGATAATTGCACTTACCACGGGCACGAGGAAGGCCTGCCCTCGTGTGCCGATGGCCGAAAATTTCCGAATTTTTTTCTTTGAAGGAATTTTGACTAAAACACTATAATTTCCAGCCTTTTTTTTATTTTAATATTAATTTTTTTAATTTTTAATTTTTTATATCTAAAAAGCGAATTTTGACAAGTAAATCATCACTTCCAACCTTTTTGCCTGTGAACAGGCATTAATTTTATCATTGGTTAACCCTAATCTGTGATGCCTCTGGACCCTATATCTACAATAACACTGCACTGAAATATACTGTAATGCACTCAATAGATTCAGTAAATTTTTTTTTTCAACAATAACAATCACAACATACATTTACAAACTTAGCTGTACACTAACATACAATTCAAATACTTATACCATACGTCATTGATTTCATCTACTGCGGTTGTATATATGTCATGCAAATCCTTCTATCTTGGCTATCGAATACTTCTTTCGGTCGTCACTATATCTTTGGCCATTTTAAATCTACCATAACCTGTGTGTAGTAACAGTCTAGGCGCTGAGCATTAAAAATACCCAGTGGTGGATACATATTCTATCTTTTCAGTAACTAAATCTGTATGCATGCATAGACGAGCTTATTTCCGTAATCACATATTTTGGACATTAATTATTTACTTTGGTTAATTATCACTCTTATAACATTTGTTGTCTTTTATGTCACTATACTTTAACATTTTCAATTCTATTATCAGCGTCACTATTAATTGTACCAATACTCTTAATAATATTATTAATTTTAACAATAATCTTATCAATTACCTTAATTCATATTTTACATTAACGTTATTCTTGTAGTTTTATTATTAATACGTAAATTTCTTCTCAAATTCCTTCTCAATTTCATTCAATTATATAATTAACATTATAATGTATCCATTATTTTCTTTTATATTAACACTATCTTAGTAATCACATTACAATCTATTACCATTACCTTTACATTTATTATTTCCCACTATACTAAATTAAACACTTTTATTTCACTTAGTAGTCCTGTAACACCCTATACCCGTAAGTGGTATGGATACTAGATGTCACAACACTGCACTAACATAGACTACAATGCACTTAACAATCTGGGAAATTTCTTTTTTTTTTCTACAATCACAATCCTATATATATACAATAATATAAGAGTTACATTAACATACAAATTAATATCCTTGTACCGTGCATCTTTGCCTTCGCCTACTGAGACCGTATACATGCCATTCCAATCCTTCCTGTCGGACACTTCTTTCGATCATCACTAAATTTTCGGCCACATCAAAATCTACTATGACCTGCGCTTAGTAACACTCTACGTGCTGAGCATTAATGTAACACCCCGAAATAGCCCTAGAAGAATTATAGAATTTCGGTTCAAAAAAAAAAGATTAGATGTTGGGTGTGAGAGTCCTGTCGCGAGCGCGACAAGCGTCGCGGGCGCGACAGAACCCTCCCGTGGTATGTCAACTAAATTGAGATTTTTTTTGACACGTGGCATCGTAGGGTGTTGGCACATGGCTGCGTAGGAGTGAGACAAGTGGCAAGAGATATATATGTATTTGATTAAGAGATAATTGAAGGAATTAATAAGGTAAGTGGCATTTAATGGGGAGATTTAATGTTGGATAAGGGATTGCAAAACACAGCTGTGCTTTTGAGTGAACACAGCTGTGCTTTTGGCCAATTAATGGATTTGAATATGGATTGACCAACTACCCTCTTCACTCCTCTTCTTTCACGTTGGTTTCTTTCTTTTCCTTTGCCCTGCTCTTTCTTTCATTCCTTCTTCTTCTTCTTTACATGTTTTGAGTGATTCATTTGGATTAGCTTTGAGAGGGGTTAGTAGAGCTTGATTAGGTCTCCTAAGAAGGTAAGTAATGCTATTTAGTTAGTATTGGTCTTCTTCTTCTATCTTATTTCTATTTTTGATTTAAAGTAAGAGAGAAGAGTAACTTTGGTATTTTGAATGGTTTGTGTATGGAAGCTGTGGACAAGAGGCCCAATAAAGGCAAAGAAAAGGTCGGAGCCGAGTAGAGAGCGCGGTTCAACTCCTAGAGGTAGAGATCGTGTGCGGTTTTTCTTTTACTCGTTTTGATTGCTGGTTGTGATATATGATGTTTGAATATGCATATGTTGTGGTTATATGAGTGTTAAATGAGTTGTACATATTTTATAGTTGTGAAGTGTGTTATGGGTAAAATTCTGTTTAGTTGTTCATAGACCTCTGTGTATTATATTTGACATAAGTAGAGTTACAAGACTTCAATTGAGTTTATTCAAATTGCATATGAAACATAAGATCCGTAGCTAAAAATGTCTAAGAGGGTTCTTGAGCTAATTCTGATTCTACGTACCCCAAAAAGTAGTTAAAACGTAAGTGACCCTGTTCTGGCAGGTTCACTAGAACAGTAGAGGTTATTTAGGTGATATATTAAGTTCTAGATGTCCAAATGACCTGCAAAGTTTCCTATGTGAAAGCTAACATCCTAGTGAACAATTCTTATGAAGACCAGTTTGCCTAAAAATGTGTTCTAGATGGTGGTTTTTTCGATTCAACTTTAGGGTAAAAAGTGGTGCCGTGAGGCACCAAAGTCGAGTCTTCTGTCGCGAGCGCGACACATGTCGCGACCTCGCGACAGAACAACTCATTTTAAGCTTTTTCTTCTTCTTTTTGAGCTCTTAGTTGCCATGGGTCAACCCCTTACCCTTCCCCTTAGCTTATTATGCATATTTAGGGTTAGTAAATGACTATAAAGTAGTTATCAATGGGGAAATACATTAGAGTATGTTTAAAATTTGTCATTTAACTAATAAAGATTATATATGCATTTGGTATAATATACCTAGAGTTTTTCCTTTGGCAATCTGGCTTCTGTCGCGAGCGCGACATCTTGTCGCCATCGCGACAGTAAACATGGCTTCTGTGGCGAGCGCGACTCCTTGTCGTGATCGCGACAGTGAACCTTCTCGTCTTGTTCTAGCTTGAGATATGTTTTCTTCTGTCTTAATTTATATGTTGATGCGATGAAGTGATAACATGTATACATGAATTAAGTATATGAGTTGTATCTGAGCCTGATTACCGTTATAGTAGATAGATAAGCATGCTTATAAAGGGCTAGAGTGCAGCTGCTAGAGTTGGCCTTAATTGTGCCCAGAGTTCGGAATACCTCGTGTATTCCATAGAGTTTGAGTTAATTCTCCACATGTAAGATACTGTAACAGTATCTAGTGTTACCCGTATCCACCATGAAAGGAATTCAGGCTTATTGTTATTGCTAGTGTATAGTGAACATGAAATGATTGTATATAGCGTTACAAATAAAAGTTAAAGTACATGAGAATAATGAAACGTGACAGTTGTGTATACAAGTATATGTTTATATGAATTGGAATACATGATTTACATGAGTGTGGAAATATATGCATGTGTGCTTTGACTAATATATGTGGTGCATATACAATTTACTTTGTGACTTCGAAAGAAGTCCCTTGCATTATTTTCATCCCCACTAAGCGTTATCGCTTAGCACGGATATTTATTTCCGTGTAGGTTGACAGGTTCGGACCAGTGAAAGCGTTCATCTGCAAGTGAGGGCCACTAGGAGCTTTTTGTTATTCCCTTTTTGTATAAGATAAAGTTAGAGTTTGTGATGTTTTGAGTAACATCATTATGTAGTATATAGGGAGTATAGTATCAACATGTAAATATTAAATGTATTTGTATATGTAACGTAAATGAACATGTAAGAATTATCAAACTTTTGTATATGTACAATATATATATATATATAGTATAAAAGTAATTTTGTTTGGGCCCAACTTATTTCTAATTTATTGTTACCGCTTCCGCTAATGCATGTGCAAGTATACGTAAGTGTCCGCGTAGCGCCCCGATATTCCTTACCGGGGGTATGGGGGTGTTACATTTAGTGGTATCAGAGCCCTAGGTTAATTGGTTCAGGACTAGAAGGTGATAGAGTATAGTACTAGTGTATATGTTTGAGTTGTCTAGAATGTGGCCTAATGCAGATGCTGGTTTTGTAGGGTGTAGATGGAGTCCGACCCGAGTGAGCATGTAGGAGAGACTATAGGCAGTGTGAATCCGATTCGAGTGGATCCACATGTACAAGCACAAGATAGAGAGGAAAGAGCAAGAGTTGTTCAGAACAACCCGGAGTTGATGCATGGGTTGGTACAGATCCTAGATAGACTGACAGCTCCTAAAGCTCCAACAGATTTGATAAGAAAGAGAGGAGCTGAAGAGTTCCATGGAACATCCCTGGATCAATTTGAGATAGCAGAATTCTGGTTAGAGAAAATAGAAAGAATTTTACAAGAGATCAGTTACCCTCAGAACCAAAAAGTAGTTTGCGCTGTGTCATTGCTGCAGGGTGCAACATATGACTAGTGGAAGTTGGTGTTGCAGCATCCTCAGAGACCCATGGAGTTAACCTGGGATTTCTTTGTTCGAGAGTTCAAGGAGAAATTTGTGACCAAAGCGTATAAAGATGCCAAGTGGAAAGAATTTATCACTTTTAAGCAGAGGAATATGACTGTTGCAGAATATGATAAAGAGTTTACTCGTTTGAGTAAATATGTACCGGAAGGAATGTTAACTGATGACTTCAGATGTAGGCAATTTGAAGATGGATTAAGAGAGAGTATTCGGGGACCTTTGTCTGCTATGGTTGCTTTGCAGCCAGTGGGTTATTATCCATTGGTATTGGCAGCAATGAAAATGGAGGAATCTGAATTGATAAAGCAAAAGAGAGAGCAGAAAAGAAGATTTCCAAGAGAAGATGAGAATGTTGGTAGAGGAGCTAGAGTAGTAAAAAGAGGAAAGGATGAGCAAGCATCGGTACAAGTACCAACTTCGGTTGGAAGTGTGAGACCGCCTACTAGTAGAGGGAGTATGGCCCCAGAATGTGAGCACTGTAATAGACGTCACTGGGGCGAGTGTAGAAAGCTCACTGGAGCTTGCTTCAAATGCGGTAGTACAGAGCATTTACTTGCTCAGTGTCCTAAAACAAGAGAGAATATGGCATCACAAGTAAATAAAGAGAAAGGCAATGCTTCTGGGAATGTTAGAAGTGGAAGAGGACGAGGTAGAGCTGAAAGACCGCCATCGAAAACAGTCGAGAGGCCATTCCCTGAGGATCAGCAACGTGTATTTGCCATGACTGCTGAAGATGTAGAGGCATTGATCGGATCTTCTGGTAAGTCCTCTTATTGACTTATGCAGTATTGAGTTATACAGTATATAGTTTGAGTTAGTTGTTCGGTAGCGGGGGAAATTTCGAGGACGAAATTTCTTAAGGGGGAGAGATTTGTAACACCCCGAAATAGCCCTAGAAGAATTATAGAATTTCGGTTCAAAAAAAAAAGATTAGATGTTGGGTGTGAGAGTCCTGTAGCGAGCGCGACAAACGTCGCGGGCGCGACAGAACCCTCCTGTGGTATGTCAACTAAATTGAGATTTTTTTTGACACGTGGCATCGTAGGGTGTTGGCACATGGCTGCGTAGGAGTGAGACAAGTGGCAAGAGATATATATGTATTTGATTAAGAGATAATTGAAGGAATTAATAAGGTAAGTGGCATTTAATGGGGAGATTTAATGTTGGATAAGGGGTTGCAAAACACAGCTGTGCTTTTGAGTGAACACAGCTGTGCTTTTGGCCAATTAATGGATTTGAATATGGATTGACCAACTACCCTCTTCACTCCTCTTCTTTCACGTTGGTTTCTTTCTTTTCCTTTGCCCTGCTCTTTCTTTCATTCCTTCTTCTTCTTCTTTACATGTTTTGAGTGATTCATTTGGATTAGCTTTGAGAGGGGTTAGTAGAGCTTGATTAGGTCTCCTAAGAAGGTAAGTAATGCTATTTAGTTAGTATTGGTCTTCTTCTTCTATCTTATTTCTATTTTTGATTTAAAGTAAGAGAGAAGAGTAACTTTGGTATTTTGAATGGTTTGTGTATGGAAGCTGTGGACAAGAGGCCCAATAAAGGCAAAGAAAAGGTCGGAGCCGAGTAGAGAGCGCGGTACAACTCCTAGAGGTAGGGATCGTGTGCGGTTTTTCTTTTACTCGTTTTGATTGCTGGTTGTGATATATGATGTTTGAATATGCATATGTTGTGGTTATATGAGTGTTAAATGAGTTGTACATATTTTATAGTTGTGAAGTGTGTTATGGGTAAAATTCTGTTTAGTTGTTCATAGACCTCTGTGTATTGTATTTGACATAAGTAGAGTTACAAGACTTAAATTGAGTTTATTCAAATTGCATATGAAACATAAGATCCGTAGCTAAAAATGTCTAAGAGGGTACTTGAGCTAATTCTGAATCTACGTACCCCAAAAAGTAGTTAAAACGTAAGTGACCCTTTTCTGGCGGGTTCACTGGAACAGTAGAGGTTATTTAGGTCATATATTAAGTTCTAGATGTCCAAATGACCTGCAAATTTTCCTATGTGAAAGCTAACATCCTACTGAACAATTCTTATGAAGACCATTTTGCCTAAAAATGTGTTCTAGATGGTGGTTTTTGCGATTCAAGTTTAGGGTAAAAAGTGGTGCCGTGAGGCACCAAAGGCGAGTCTTCTATCGCGAGCGCGACACATGTCGCGACCTTGCGACAGAACAACTCATTTTAAGCTTTTTCTTCTTCTTTTTGAGCTCTTAGTTGCCATGGGTCAACCCCTTACCCTTCCCCTTAGCTTATTATGCATATTTAGGGTTAGTAAATGACTATAAAGTAGTTATCAATGGGGAAATACATTAGAGTATGTTTAAAATTTGTCATTTAACTAATAAAGATTATATATGCATTTGGTATAATATACCTAGAGTTTTTCCTTTGGTAATCTGGCTTCTGTCGCGAGCGCGACATCTTGTCGCCATCGCGACAGTAAACCTGGCTTCTGTGGCGAGCGCGACTCCTTGTCGTGATCGCGACAGTGAACCTTCTCGTCTTGTTCTAGTTTGAGATATGTTTTCTTCTGTCTTAATTTATATGTTGATGCGATGAAGTGATAACATGTATACATGAATTAAGTATATGAGTTGTATCTGAGCCTGATTACCGTTATAGTGGATAGATAAGCATGCTTATAAAGGGCTAGAGTGCAGCTACTAGAGTTGGCCTTAATTGTGCCCAGAGTTCGGAATACCTCGTGTATTCCATAGAGTTTGAGTTAATTCTCCACATGTAAGATACTGTAACAGTATCCAGAGTTACCCGTATCCACCATGAAAGGAATTCAGGCTTATTGTTATTGCTAGTGTATAGTGAACATGAAATGATTGTATATAGTGTTACAAATAAAAGTTAAAGTACATGAGAATAATGAAACGTGACAGTTGTGTATACAAGTATATGTTTATATGAATTGGAATACATGATTTACATGAGTGTGGAAATATATGCATGTGTGCTTTGACTAATATATGTGGTGCATATACAATTTACTTTGTGACTTCGAAAGAAGTCCCTTGCATTATTTTCATCCCCACTAAGTGTTATCGCTTAGCACGGATGTTTATTTCCGTGTAGGTTGACAGGTTCGGACCAGTGAAAGCGTTCATCTGCAAGTGAGGGCCACTAGGAGCTTTTTGTTATTCCCTTTTTGTATAAGATAAAGTTAGAGTTTGTGATGTTTTGAGTAACATCATTATGTAGTATATAGGTAGTATAGTATCGACATGTAAATATTAAATGTATTTGTATATGTAACGTAAATGAACATGTAAGAATTATCAAACTTTTGTATATGTACAGTATATATATATATATAGTATAAAAGTAATTTTGTTTGGGCCCAACTTATTTCTAATTTATTGTTACCGCTTCCGCTAATGCATGTGCAAGTATACGTAAGTGTCCGCGTAGCGCCCCGATATTCCTTACCGGGGGTATGGGGGTGTGACAATTAAAATGCCTAGTGGTGGATACATATCCTAATTTTTTCATTACTATAACTACATGCATGCACATATAAATGTATCTACTTGATCCCACTATTTGAGTATCAATTCTTTACTTTGATCCTCTATCACTATTATATCCTTTGTTTCCTTTTCTGCAACTATCCTCTAACACTTCAATTCTATTATCAGTGTCATTATTATGTGTGCTATTAATCTTGACAATTCTGACACTATGTTCGGTCTGTTAATTAATAATCAATTACATTAACAATTTTTGTTATCACTTTGTCTATTTTTATAAATTCTATATTTGGGCGTATCATTAGTCATCTAATCACTTATTAGAACAATAGTTAATGTTACTCTTGGCAGTATCAAATTAACATTTTTTTTACTTCCTTTGTGCCCTTAATGCTTCCTTACTTTTCCTTTAATTACACTAACTCTTTTGCGGTTAACAGTTGCACTAATATTTTCCACTTATTCAAATCTTACATAGTTCTTAATTTCAATTTACCGTATTTCAAATTATATTCCTTAATTATTAATAGTAGAATACAAATTACTGACTTATCCAGACACTTATTATTCATAGCATTATTATTATTTTTTTTCTCAAACTATTACTATCATAAATGACATTATTATTATTCTTAATGTTCACTCTAACAATCACCTATACATTCACAATTATATCAATTTTAATTATGGCCTTGACAATTATATTACTATATTTTACTATTATCTTTACATTTATTATTTCACACTATAATTAGTTAAATATTTTTGTTATATTTTATTTGACAAACTATACAATTAGTCTAAATAGTCCCTTTTAATTCCATGCAATACCCATAACCTATAATTTAAATTCACTAAAGACCTTCACATTCTTCATATTTACTAATTTACCCTTCCATGTAACTTTATTATCATTATCATTATTATTCTTGTTAATTAGTTTTATTGATTTCTAATTTCATTTTTTAACTTACAATAATTTATCCAAATTCAATGATCTAATAATTTCACCTAATAGTCCATCTACTTGTTAATGTGCAATTAGGTCTTTATATTAGCATTTTAAAGATCAATTACATTTAAATTTCTCCTTTTTCACTTATTTACAATTATGCCACTAATTTACATTTCTACCTTCACTATTTCTTATTTACAATTATGTCACTATATAAACTTAATTAAATTACACGCATATACCTAATTATATATTTAAACAATTAAAACCATTATTCACTTATTAATTATTTATTCACTAATTATCAATTATGCGTTCAATATTTATGCCAATAATTAATTACACTTTGATAATTTAATTAGTTTTACTATTGTAAATCTACAATTAGATCCCTAAACTTTTATCAAATTACGATTTTACCCTTAATCATCTTATTTATACAAAAATGATACTAAATAATTTATTTTCACATTTATTCCCTTATTTTTTTATTTCATTATCCAATTTCACTATAATTAGAATTATACCACTAAATATTCTTAATTTCACTTTTAATTTATTTTTAACATTCAATTTTTTCATTTTAGCTTTTTAATTGCCATGCCTTTGAAAAATTTACACTTAGATCCTCATCTTTTTCAATAATTACGATTATGTCCCTTATTTTCTCTTAATTACCAAAATGCCCTTATTTACACTTATTTTCCATCTTAATTACTATATAACCTACAAAATTACATTTTGGTCCCTAATTTACCACTTTCACTACAAATTACCATTTAGTCCCTATATTTCAATTATTTTACATTATTATCATTTAAATTACACTTTTCACCTAATTTACTCCATTTTTAACTATTAAGTGCAAAATTACTGATTTACCCCTAAACTTTTTATTTCTTTCATTTAAATCCCATTTTCACTTATTTTTTTATTTATCACTATTTTAATCAATTTAATTGCATATTTATCATAATGCCCCTAGTATACACCTGGTAGAATCTGCGAACTGGATATAGGGGACGTGGACCCTACTGATACACTACAATATAGAATGATCCCAAATGAACACTGCACTACACTGATCACTTTAAACACTGTACACTGAGATAGACCGTCATTAGCCTATCGATAGTGACTCATCATGACTCACACCGCGGTCTAGAATCCCTATGGCTAGCCAATTATATCCTGAACTAGATTTCACTACTAGACTATTACTAAGGGCAATATACATCCATCACTTAGTTCATTTTCCATTTATCATATGATTAAAATAAATTTCACAATAATAATCATTATGGCACTGGTTAGTCCATACATACATTCCATGCCTTAATAATACATACACTGCATATTCACTTCCAATTCATTTATTTATAATTTATATCATCAAATATGCCATTAAGTTTATTTAATCATATCCTAATCATTTTCACTTCACTCTTTTCCATCAATTCCACTCTAATACACTTATTATTTAATTTTAACATCAATTATGCTATTTCTTTACTTTAATATATCATAGCCCATAACATTCACTTTAGACATAATGTATGCTCAACCTATAAAATATTCAATTAAACATGAAAAATTCTAATTAATTTATTTTATACTCCATTTCATTTATACATCCATTTTTAAACATTTTTATCGTCAATTTTACAAAATTAACTATAAGGTTATTAATATACTCATCCGGCCGTCACTTGCATTATACTTTAAAATTTCTCATTTTAGACATTAATCCCTTCTATCTCACTTATTGACCCATATTAACACTAAACATAATATTTTACACAATTTACATCATACATGTTAATATTTTTACTTTGTACATACTAGATTATCATACCAAATTATAACCAATTAAATTTCATTTATTCCAATTGACTTAATACACACTCTATTGTCATTCTAATGTCATTTTATGCACTTATACTTAGTCAATTATCAAAGTACACTAAATTACCCTAACCTATTCCATTCGGCCAAAGTGTGTCCTTTCCATTTCACCTAGTTTTCTTTCCTCTGTTCACTCAATTAACTAAATTACATATTATACATCACTAATACACTTGTTACATGTTTAGAACATCAAAGTATTTCAAGTATTCCTTAAGAATACCATTCGGCCAAACCTAGGGTTCTTACATTCATTTGTTTTCTTTCCATTTTAGTCACTCTAATGATCATTTTTAACCTCCCTAATTACAATTATTAAGTTATATTCAATTTAACATGCATATTTCACACACTTTATACTTAAACATAACCTAAAATCATACTTTAATAATGAAAAAAGAGGGATATTGTATCCCCTAATATTTTTGATATCCACTCCTTAATCTTCCTTTCCATGCCTTTCCTCTATGAAATACCTTCCTTCCCTTAAAACCCTAAAGTGGCCGAATTTTCTCACCAAAGATATCATAATTAATTCACTTCCTTTCTTCAATATAACAACATAAACATCTACATACCATAAAATACCTATTGGAACACATAAATTAAATTATAGAACTCTCAATCACTTACCTCATTTTTGACACATAATCTTGAACCCTTGATTTTTCTCACTTTAATCACCTCAAATGAAAATTAGAGGCTACTACCATGTGATAGAGAGGCTGAAATTTACTAGAGAGGCTGAAATTTAGGGAGAGAATTGGATGACAGATGAAGAAATTTGGTGAAAAGAAAGAAGGAACAATTCAACCAAGAGAGGAGGAAGAGGAGCTACTGGATTTCTGCTGATTTCTCTAGAGAAATCTGATATTTCAGCCTTTATATAGCCTCTCCTAATGGGCTAAGCCATAGGCCAATCAATTGGGCTAACCCAATTTAGGTAATTTAAGCCTATTTTGCAATCCAAAAATAATTTCTCTCACATCTCAAACTCAATTTCTCCTAAAATCAATTCCATAATTCTTAAAATATATGATTTAGTCTCCATGTAAAATTTCAGGTCAATCGGAGACCCTTTTTTGGTCCGATAATTTCTTACTGGTCCGATAACTCAATTTTCAGTCTCACCATAAAATTTATTTTTCATTACCATTTGATTCGTCATAATATTTCAAGCAAAAATATACTTCCAGATAATTGTTCTGAGGTCAATAACTCCATTTAGAGTCCGGTCAAACCTTAGTCAAACTAAAGTTAACTGGTCCGATTGATCCGGTTCACTAGTTGATCTGGTTCGGTTCACTTTCCATCCTTAACATCATTTTCACTCTTAATAGACCATTTAACCTTGGTTTCATCTCAATTAGGGTCTTTACTCGGTCCGGTTCACCAATTTTTCAGTGTCACAATAAAATTATTTTTTCACCGCCAAGCTATTCTACACACTATCCTAAGTCTATCTATGCCTTCAGATAACTTTTTAGATGTCATTTACTATCTTTAAAGTCTTGGTCAAAGTTTGGTCAAACTAATTACTATTTGAATCGAACCAGAAGATTTTCTTCAGTTTGACTTTTGGGGACCTATTTGACCTCATTTTCACTCCAAATTACATCAATAGACTCCATTTAATAGGCACTTTCCAACAGTTCAATAAAATATTTTTTCCTACTGGCTTCCTGGCAGGTCACCCATTAAGAGCTTTTCTGGCCTGAGCACGTTTAACCTTTCTTCTCTACTGTTTTTTTTAGGATCCAATTGCTGATATTTTCACCTGTAATTTACACTATAAATCCTACAAAACTTACTGATTAATTTTATACTAGTATTCGAGCCATTACAAGTCCATTTCCTTATCAATTTACATTTAAATCCTAACACTGACCTTATTATGGTCAATTACATTTAAGTCCCTACTTTTGTTTATTTACAATAATGCCACTAATTTACCTTTTCGCCCTTCATTGTCACTTATTTACAATTACTTCATTATCTTAAACTTAGTTAAGTTATACACACATACATATTCATCATATATATAAATCAATTAAAACTACTATACATCTAATAATTATTTACATAACAATATTCTATAATCCTTGATTATTTATTCACTAATTATCAATTATGCAATTAATACCTATATTATTAATTAATTACACTTTATTCCCTTAATTAACCTTACTATTGTAAATTTATAATTAGGTCCTTAAACTTTTATCAATTTATGATTTTACCCTTCACTATCTCATAATTACAATTATACCCTTATCTACTTTTATTCTCCCATTTAATTCATTTTCCACATGCTTTACATTTACACTTATTCAATAATTACAATTAAAATCTAAATTTCATCATTAAAAATAACTTATTCATTCATATAATCAAATTACTAACTATTTACAATTTAGTCCTTCAATTAACCTTATAAACTTAAAAATTACGATTAGGTCCTCATCCTTTTCAATAATTACGATTACGTCCTTGATTTTCTCTTATTTACCAAAGTACCCTTATTTACACTTATTTTCCATATTAATCATTACATAACCTACCACATTATATTTTAGTCCCTAATTTACCATTTTCATGCCAAATTACTATTTAGTCCCTATATTTACATTTCTTTACACTGTTATCATTTTAATTACGCTTTTCATCTAAATTCTTCCATTTTTAACTATTAAGTGCAAAATTACTTGTAACACCCCGTTCTCCCCCTAGTAGTTTGAGACATGATTGCCATGTGTATGTGTGTATGTGTGAGTGTTTTAGCATGTGTTAAGGGTATTTTGGGCAAAATGTATGTTTTGTGGGCTTTATTATAGTGTGGGTGCATGTATTACATTAGGATGTGAGTATTTGGGTTTTGGTAGTGTGTGCATGTTCATATGGAAGGAGTGTGTGAATTATGAGGGTTAGTCTTGTGTGTAGCACCATGTGTGTTTGTTGGGTGTGAGTGGTCAAGTTCCACCAATCACAGAGTGACATGTGGCTAGGAATTTAGGAAGGAGGTATAAATAGAAGGGAGAGAAAAAGGGGACAGCTATTCTTATTGCTTTTCCCGTTTCCTACTCTTCTTCTTCCTCTTTTCTCTTCATATGTGTACCCTAGCTTGGATTCGTGTGCTTTGTGGTGGGATTTGATCATCTCCTAAGCTTTGATTGGTAAGTTCTTAGTGGGTTTCTTCTTCTTCTTCTTCTTCTTCTTCTTCTTTTTCATCCCTTGTTCTTGATTTTGTTAGAATGTGTTTTAATTTAGGGTTTTGTGTTTGTATGAATTTTGGGTGTTTTTTTTAGGTGAGCCTCCTCATGATCCCAAGGGATGTTGGTTTCGTCAAAATAATTCAAATTAATGCAACGGAATAAATCAAAACCCAAAACAGGATCCATGTATTTTTGATTGATTCAAAAGGAAGAGATTAAGATTTACCGACCTTAGAACGAAATTAACACTTTAACTCGGACTATAGGCGCTGCTGCAACCACGAATGCCCTCTACCGGTATCCACACGCACGAACCAACGAACAAAACTCGCAAGGGTGCTAGCTCCCTTCACGTGCGACTGAATTTTCTGCATTTTCTTTCTCAAAGAAAATGGTGGCTAGGGTTTTTCAAGTGGCGGCTGGGTTTTCTTTCCTAAGAAAAATGACCACTCTTTGCTTTCTCTCTTAGGAAAAACGTGATTAGGGTTAATCCAATATTAATCTATAATCAATGATATATATCTGTATATATATTTTAAACCCTAAAGAGATAAATAAGGATATTATCTCTTATTCAAAATAAAGAGATATTTCTATATATATATATATATATATATTTTTATTTCTTATTCAAAATGATAAGAAATATTATATTAATACATATTATTATATCATATTCAAAATACTAGATTTATTTATATGTGTGTATATATATATATATATAAAATTTTGAAATTAAATATAAATACCTATATTTATATTATTCCAAAATACCTTAATAAAATCCATTCTGCTCATCTTTTGGTCTTAGTGTGTGACCCAATAGGTTTATATTAAGTTGGCAGTGGGCCCAATAATCATAATAGGCCCACAAGTCATAATTGGTCTCTAGTAAGACATTATGACTATCCAAATAATATAAATATCGTTAGTCCAATTTTAACCTGACAATAGAATATGCCATTATCCTTTTGTCACACGATATCTTGTTTGAACATAAGTCATGGTACATGTCAAACCTATATTGTTCAAATATATAATTTCTCGATCACTAAGTAGATTGATAAATTAAAATGACATTGATTACACTATCAATTCATTCGAGCATGGCCATGCATTTTACATTCCTACTTATCGAGGGGCCCTATAGATATCTCTCTCAAAAGAGCGGGACAAATTCCATCATGATTATCATTTTCCTCTGCATAATTCTCATTATGTCCGATCATAAACTTTATAATTATCTGATTAAAGATAACGTTTGATTATGTCAAAATATAATGTTCCTTATGTAGGAAACCGTGATAAACTCAGGTCAATGGATTCCATAACATATCTATTATAAGATCACTTATGACACTATCCCATGTAGTGATCTTACAGTGGGTCTATCCAATACTTTGTTCTCTAACAAATACCTATAGATTCGATTTATATCATCATATATAATCATCCCATGATTATCAATACAAATCTATACTAGTCTTAACTTATCTTTATGCCCTTTAGTGATAAATGACTAGGGATATCATGAATAACATTGTTATTCATAAACATTACAATAATGTAACATGCCAATAATATTAATGTGAAGAAAACCATTATATATAAATGAAAATGTAATGATTACATTAAGGTCCAAATGTTTGGCCTAGGGCATAACCACTAATAATCTCCCACTTGCACTATGCTCAATCATACATATATCTAATACCCATTGACCTAGTATGTCCATCATATTTGGCTTGTGGGAGAGCCTTGGTAAGTGGATCAGCAATGTTATCATCAATAGGTACTCTGCAAATCTTGATGTCTCCCCTCTCAATTATTTCTCTAATGAGATGAAAACGCCTGAGTATATGTTTTGATCTCTGATGAGATCTGGGCTCCTTAGCTTGTGTAATACCACCATTGTTGTCACAGTAAAGATCCATAGGGTTGCTGATACTAGGTACTACTCCCAATTCAGCAATGAATTTTTTGATCCATACTACTTCTTTAGCTGCATCTGATGCTGCTATATACTCAACTTCTGTTGTCGAATTAGCGACAGTGCTTTGTTAAGAACTTTTTTAGCTTACAGCACCTCCATTTAACACAAACACATATCTTAACTGCGATTTAAAGTCATCTTTGTCAGATTGGAAGCTTGCATCTGTATAACCATTTATTACTAGCTCATCCTCCAATCCTCCATATATTAAGAATGCATCCTTAGTTCTTCTTAAGTACTTAAGGATATTCTTAATAGCTGTCCAGTGACTTTCAACGGGATCAGACTGGTATCTGCTCGTCATGCTCAGAGCATACGAAACATCTGGTCGAGTGCATAACATGGCATACATGATTGATGCTATAGCCGAAGCATAAGGAATCATACCCATGCGATCTCGCTCATTAGATGTCATTGGACATTGAGTCTTGCTAAGAGTAATGCCATGAGACATTGGCAAAAATCCTCTTTGGGAATTTTGCATACTGAATCTATTTAGCACCTTATCTATATAAGTGCTTTGACTCATACCAATTATCCTTTTAGAACTATCCCTATAGATCTTAATCCCAAGGATATATGCAGCTTCGCCCAAATCTTTCATTGAAAAAGATTTTCCTAACCATTCTTTTGTCTTTTACATGATAGGGATGTCATTTCCAATGAGTAATATGTCATCGATATATAATACAAGAAACATGACAGTGCTCCCACTAATCTTCTTGTATACACAAGGTTTATCCTCTTTTTTGATGAACCCAAACTCTTTGACTGTTTCATCAAAACGAATATTCCAGCTCCAAGAATCTTACCTCAATCCATAAATGGATCTTTGCAACTTACATAGCTTTCTAGAATTCTCAGGATGGACAAAACCCTCAGGTTGTGTCATGTACACATCCTCAAGTAAGTTTCCATTAAGAAATGCTGTTTTGACATCCATTTTCCATATCTCATAGTCATAATATGCAGCAATGGCAATAAGAATTCTTATTGATTTAAGCATTGCGACTGGTGAAAAGGTTTCATCATAGTCAATACCATGAGTTTGTTTGAATCCTTTTGCAACAAGCCTTGCTTTAAAGATATTTACTTTGCCATCCATGTCGGTCTTCTTTTTGAAAACCCATTTTCACCCAATGGTTTTAATTCCTTCAGGTGGATCAATCAAGTTCCAAACTTGATTATCATATATGGATTGCATTTCAGATTTCATGGCTTTTAGCCATTTCTCAGATTCTGGACCTGACACGGCATCTTAATAGGTAGTAGGCTCATCTTGATCCATAAGCATTACTTCATGACTATCTGTCATGAGAAATCCATATCTCTCGGGTTCGTGTCGTATCCTATCAGATCTACGTGGTACTTGTGTAACAGGTACAGGTTCCACAACAGTTTGTGAAACTTGTTGAGTTTCCATCGATGGTTCTATGTTTTCTTGTGGTTCTCAAATTTCTTCAAGTTGTACTTTACTCCCATTGGTTCTTTTAGAAATAAATTCCTTTTCTAGAAAGACACCATTTCGAGCAACAAACACTTTGTTCTTATAAGCGTTATAAAAGTAATATCCTTTAGTTTCCTTAGGATATCCCACAAAAAGGCATTTATCAGATTTTGGTGCTAATTTATCTGAGACTTGTCGTTTGACATAAGCCTCACAGCCCTAAATCTTTAGAAAAGATAAACTAGGAGTTATCCCAGTCCATATCTCATATGGTGTCTTTTCAACCGTTTTAGATGGAACTCGATTCAAAGTGAATGCAGCTGTTTCTAATGCATAACCCCAAAAGGATAATGGAAGATCTGTTTGACTCATCATAGATCGAACCATATCTAATAAAGTTCGATTCCTCCTTTCAGATACACCATTCCATTGTGGTGTTCCTGGCGGAGTTAATTGTGAAATAATTCCATAATTTCTTAGATGATTATCAAACTCTTTGCTCAAATATTCACCCCCTCAATTAGATCGAAGTGCCTTAATAGTTTTACCAAGTTGATTTTGTACTTCATTTTGAAAGGTTCTGAACATTTCAAATGATTCATGTTTATGTTTCATTAGATGGACATAGCCATATCTACTGAAATCATCAGTGAATGTAATTAAGTACTGAAATCCTCCCCTGGCATTTATGCTTAATGGGCCACATACATTAGTATGTACAAGGCCTAATAAGTCAGTGGCCCTTTCACTATGTCCAGTAAAAGGATCCTTTGTCATCTTGCCTAATAAACAAGATTCACAATTATCAAATGATTCAAAATCAAATAATTACAAAAGTCCATCTGAATGGAGTTTAGCTATGCATTTCTCATTTATATGACCAAGGCGATAATGCCATAAATATGTTATATTTAAATCAGTTGGTTTGGATTTCTTTGTATTTATGTTATATATATCATGATTTTTGGATGTTTCTAGATTTAGGACATAAAGCCCACAATATGAATCAGCAGTACCATAAAGCATGTCATCATAATAAATAGAACATTTCTTATTCTTAATAAGAAAAGAAAAACCTTCATCGTCCAAACTTGAAACTGAAATAATATTCCTACTCAAACTAGGAACATAATAGCAATTGTTCAAAACTAACAAAAGCCCATTGGGCAAGTCAATTCATAGGATCCTAAAGTTAGAGCAGCAACTTTTGCTCCATTTCCCACTCGTAGGCCCACTTTGCCCTTTCTCAGTTGCCTACTCCTTTTGAGTCCCTGCACATTTGTGCAAATGTGAGATCCACATCAAGTATCTAATACCTAGGAAGTAGAAGTAGATAAATTAATTTCTATAATATAAATACCTGAAGATATAGTCTCACCACTCTTCTTCTTATTCAACTCTACCAAGTAGAGCTTGCAGTTCCTCTTCCAATGACCAGATTCATTGCAGTGGAAGCAAACTCCCTCCTTTGGAGGTTTAGCCTTGGGTTTGGGTTTGGGCTTAGGCTTACCACCAACTTTTGCCTTAGCCTTAGCCTTACCCTTAATTTTCATGCCTTTCCCTTTATTAACAATCAGAACATGGCCAGGCTTCTCATTGATGCTTTGCTCAGCTGTTTTGAGCATGGCATGCAGCTCAGCTATAAATTTCTCCATATTATTCATGTTGTAGTTCATGACAAAATGGTCATAACTATCAGGTAATGAATTAAGGATCAAATCCATTGCTAGTTCTAAACTAAGGGGAAATCTAAGACTCTCAAGGTGATCAATATAGCCCTTCATCTTCAAAACATGAGAGCTAACTGAAGAACTTTTAGAAATCTTGCAAGAATGCAAAGCTTTAGTAGTCTCATACCTTTCTTGCCTTGCCTGCTGTTGGAAGGTTTGCTTGAGATGAGTACTCAACTCATAAGCCTCCATATTTTCCAGATGCTTCTGAAGCTCTGGAGCCATGGTAACTAACATAAGACAGCCAACATCCACAGAATCATCAACATGTTTCTTGTGTTTGTCTTTAACTGCCCTTGTGGCATCAGCAGGTGGCTCATGGGGAATAGGCTCATCCAGCACATACAGCTTCCTTTCCCGCTTGAGGTCAATTCTCAAGTTTCTGAACCAGTCAAGGAAGTTTGTGCCAGTTTCCTTAATTTTGTCCTTCTCAAGGACTGATCGCAGTGACATAGTAGAAGTATTATTTGATGCCATTAATCTACAAACATGCGAGATAAATAATATTAGTACTAATTTCATTTAAGGTTTCTTATAAACTCTCACTAAAATAATAACCCTCAATAATAATTACAATAATTATAATAATTTAGTGGGCTAAGATCCATATTTCACCTAACTCTAAGTCAGCTTTGGCATGACGCTTATAGTTAAGTTATTTAGGTAGGTAGCTCATTTACCAATTATATCTTATATAACTCTTAGATCATTTATGGGATTTTGATATCATATGTCCCGGCATGTTATAATCCCATCTTATGCCCTTAAGCCCAAAACCATTTTGATAGCCTAATTAAGTCTAACCATTTTAAACATATGAGTAGACCATTACTCATCCCGCCTTACTAGGATAACCTAATGTACTTCGCTTTAGCAGAACCCACATTTTGGTGATCTTAGTCTTGACAGGTGTTTTAATAATAGGTGGCATATGACTTAAAATTATGGTGAGAGATTTAATTTTAACTTATGATGTCTAATTATTTATATACATCATGCATCAATACATACTTGCCATCTCATACACATATATAATCATTCATCGCATCATATACAAAGAAAATATGCATAATATATATAAAACCGTGTCATAGCATGGCCAAATCTATTTTGATCCTCATAAGCCAATATGAAGATCAAAGGTCAATCCTAGGTGTAAATAAATGGACTTGATCAACAGCTTCCATCTTGTACCTCCATTGCCATGGATTTGGATTGATCTCCATTGTTGCTCTTTGTCTTCATTACAATAATAATACAAAGATATTCTACTACAACTATTGAATAAAATAAAGATTACAACAAAATTAATGACACGCAGGTCGTAAAAATTACAAGCCCTTAGAATAGATAAAATAAAACTCATCCACATGAGGTTCAATTGGCCATGCTATGCACCATGTAAAGACATCATACAAACATAAAATAAATTATATTTTATTTCATATCATGCAAAATATACCTTATTTCAAAAAATTGATATATTAAAATTACCGAGTGATAATTATGAACGACATATAAGGTGCTACGAAGAGGTAGCACAGCTGCCCCGCTGGCCGGTCAGCGGGCGGGGTTAAAGGGCAGCAGCCCTCGAAACTTTTCAATATTATCAATCTCGTTAATGATTTTCTGCCCAAAAATCCTATGCTGTATCTATGAAAAAATGATTTTGCTAATCATATTAGTCATCGTTTAATCACATTAAACAATTTAGTAGACACAGAATACCATAATAAATAATTTTGTATTAAACATATTAATACTATTAGTCAATCATATTAACAGAATCATATTAACACTTAATTGAGTTCATTAATCATATTAAAATTAATTAATTTTGTAGCCCTTTAATATGCCAGATTAAAAATTACAAAATTGATTTTGTTTATATTACAAAAAATCTGTTCGCTTTTAACAATTAAAACCGAAATCAATTTCCATGTATCAACATACAAATCGATTGACATAATCATATATATATCACATACATGCATAAAAATATTTGAATCAATCGAATATACAAGTGGCTCTGATACCACTGTTGGTTTCGTTGAAATAATTCAAATTAATGCATCGGAATAAATCGAAACCCAAAACAGGATCCATGTATTTTTGATTGATTTAAAAGGATGAGATTAACATTTGCAGACCTAAGAACGAAATTAACACCTTATCTCGGACTATAGGCGCTGCTACAACCACGAACGCCCTCTACCAGTATCCACACACACGAACCAACGAACAAAACTCGCAGGGGTGCTAGCTCCCTTCACGTGCGACTGAAGTTTTTGCATTTTCTTTCACAAAGAAAATGGCGGCTAGGGTTTTTCAAGTGGCGGCTGGGTTTTCTTTCCTAAGAAAAATGACCACTCTTTTCTTTCTCTCTTAGGAAAAACGTGATTAGGGTTAATCCAATATTAACCTATAATCAATGATATATATCTATATATATATTTCAAACCCTAAAGAGATAAATAAGGATATTATCTCTTATTCAAAATAAAGAGATATTTCTATGAGGGAAACGAGAAGGCTAGTGGGAGTGGTGCTCATTGATTTGGAGCATAGGAATTACAGGTTTGGGAATTTGATCGATTTTGATGTGCATTTGTGATTTTGTGCCTTTGCATGATTTTCTGTAAAATTTGATGTTTAGTGGGGCCTATGTTAGTATATATGTTATGGGTTTTAGTTGATTTAAGTTGAGATGCATGATTATTGATCTATTGGAGCATAAGTGAGGATTGATGAACTTTACTGTAATTTTTCTGGGTTAGTTACTTTTGGAATCTTGATTATGTAAATCTTTGATTTGATTGTAATAATTGTTGATAAAGTTGTGTTTTATGTTGTTTGTGATGCATGGAAGGTTTATTTGAAGGTAAGAAGAAGTTTAGTTCGATTTGGGTCGAATTTGTTTCGATTTTGGAAGTTTGGGATTTTCCTGCGTTTGGCTGAAAACTGGAAGTCCCAATGCTATCGCAAGCATGACATCCTTGCGAGCACGATAGAATCATGAAATCCAATTTTCATAATAGAATTGCACTGATGATAGAGAGGCATCCGACTCGTGAACTTAGAGCACGACTCATGAAGCCTTGGCATGCACGGGTGGTGCAGCAAATCACGCGTCGGCAGGGGGAGCCAGAGCGATTCACGAGTCGTGAACCATGTTCATGAGTCGTGAACCACGTTCACAAGTCATGAACCACCTTCACGAGTCATGAAGGTTGTTCAGGACTCGTGCTAGCACAACACGACTCGTGCCCTTGCCTCTTCCTTCGCGTAAGGCCTTCTGGTCACTATCGCGAGCGCGACATTGGTCGCGATCACGACAGTGACCCCTGTAGGCCCCGTTTTTTCGATTTTGCCCTTTTTTTGAAAAATGAATTTTATATGATTTCTGGGTCAATTTCACTCATGGTCACTCAACTTATCACTTATCGCGCAAAAGTAACCGACTTTTTTTTTCTTATTTAAATGTCACTGAACTTTTAACATTATTGCACAAAAGTCATATTGACCGGAATCCGGCGATGACCCTTGCCGGATTGATGACTTTTTTGCAAAAATGTTAAAAGTTTAGTAACATTTAAGTTGAAAAAAAAAAATTAATTACTTTTGCAAGATAAATGATAAGTCTAGTGACCGTGAGTGAAATTAATTTAAATGTGGCATTTATTGAACTTATCAATCCGGCAAGAGTCATCGCCGGATTCCAGTCAACATGACTTTTGTGCAATAATGTTAAAAGTTCAGTGACATTTAAGTAAGAAAAAAAAAGTCGGTTACTTTTGCGCGATAAGTGATAAGTTGAGTGACCATGGGTGAAATCAACCCATGATTTCTTTATGATAAATTATATGTTATGCTTTGAGCATGATTTTTGTATTATGTATGACTTGCAAGAGTCAGTCTAGTGGATAGTTAGGCATGCCTAATAGAGTTCTATAGCTGTAGCCTCAGTTCTATTCTAGACCCTAATCAGGTCCCTGATTAGTTCCTCACAAACTTCAATGTATTTGGATCTTGTTTAAAATCCCCTTTGTAAAATGTTTTGAATGAGAAAATATGATGTTTATTTTCAATTCCTACCCGTAAGGTACTGCCATGTGTTCATTCGATTCGTATCCGTAAGGTACTGCCATGTGTTCACTCGTTATCCACTACTGTGAGTCAGCAGGTGTTGTGATTTGTTCTGTTATACTTATGAGAATGTGAATCCGAATGACTCTAATTATGAGCATATGAATCAGTTAGCATATGAATGTGATATTGAGATTTTGAATGCTTATGGATGTGATTCGATTATGATTATGCCTTATGATTATCAGTATATGCTTATATGTATATGACTTGCCTTGACGACCATTGTGAATGGCCGTCCATACTATTGTTGTTTGTTTCCCGTCCATACTATTATTGTTTGTTTCCCCACTAAGCGTTATCACTTAGCACGGTGTTTCACCCATACAGGTAGGAAAGGTGTATAAGTTTTGGGAGAATCACAGCCAGTCAAGACAACATAGTGGGATTGGTGTTAGGAGTTAGCTTCTTTTTGTACTATAATTCTTTTGTAATAGTGAACTCTCTTTGTATTTAGTCTTTTGTTCAGCTTCCGCTTTGTGACTCTAAAAGTTGTAATTATGTTGGTATCAGAATAGTTATGTATTGAATCTTATTATTCCATCAATAAATGATCAGTTTGGTTTTAAAGTTTTAATTTTTGCTACATATATGTATGTTTATATTATGTGAATGAATATTTTGTACCGTTTTTCTTGGTGACACCCTTGCTCATACGGGTTCTCACTCCCTTACGGATGGGTTCTCCTATGTATGGGAAGGGGGTATTACAGTTTTTTATATCAGAGCCCCAGTTTAGGCATTTTCTTGGTGTTGTTGTGCATAGATATATGATTAGGACTGTGTTGGCTGATGCGATTATCTTTGTGTTTGTATTAGGTGGATTCTGATTCCGTTCGTGGGTCGCTTGAGGGGTCCGCGGAGAGTGTGAATCCTCAAGCAGTAGATCCTTCAGTGTCTGTTTCGGATCAAACACATAGGGTTTAGCCTAAGGCCGTTGCCATGCCCTTTGTGGCAATGTTGAAGATTTCTTAGGATATGGGTCGTGTCTTAGAGAGAGTGACAGATCCGAGAGCCCCATTAGAGAGCATGAGGAGACTTAGTACAGAGGATTTCTATGGGACCAGTCTGGATGAGTCTGAGCTTGCTGAGAAATGGATTGAGAAAGTGGAGCGAGTGTTTGAGCAGGCTAGGTGTCCTCCAGAAAGGAAAGTAGAGAGTGTTGTGGCATTGCTTCAAGGATACGCCTACGATTAGTGGAAGTTGGTCCGTAGGCATCCCTAGTTGCCTGACTCGGTCACTAGGGAGTTCTTCGAGAGGGAGTTTACAAATAAGTATGTGACTAGGGAGTATAAGGATGCTAAGTGGGCACAGTTCTTGAGTTTGAAGCAGAGGGCTATGACTGTTCCGGAATTTGAGAAAGAGTTCAATCGTCTTTTTAAGTATGCTTCAGAAGGTGTTCTGACAGAGCAGTTCAGATGTAGGCACTTTGAGGCTTGTTTGAATGAGTCATTGCGAGCTATGATTATTTCTCTGATGAGTACTCCGGGTATTGGGTACTACCAGATTGTTCAAGCAGTAGTGCGGGCTGAAAGGTCTGAATCAGTTCTGAGAGAAAGAGCTCAAAGGAGGAATCCCCTCGTAGAGGATCATCTTCATCTTCGGGTAAGAGGTCTAGGAACTCGCATGATGAGTTTTCTTCAGGTCCGGCTTCAAGAGGCAGGAGGCGAGGTTCTGCCATGGGTTCTAGTGCGGGCAGAGGTGGTTCTGGTATTAGGACTGATGCTTTGCCTGAGTGTTCTCATTGCAGTAGGCGCCATCGAGGTGAGTGTAGGCGGCTCACGGGTTGTTGTTTCTGATGTGGAAGCACTGATCACTACTTGGGTAATTGTCCAAAGTTGAGTGAGGCTTCTGGTGATCAATGTGAGGCTAGCAGAGTTGGTTCTAATGCTCTGCAAGCCAGTTGTGGTAGAGGCCGAGGTAGAGGACGAGGTGGTCGGCATAGAGAGGGAGCTCCATCAGAGTCTATTGATCATCCCTTGACGGTTCCAGCTAGAGCATATGCCATGAGAGCTCAGGATGAGCAGGATGCCCCGGATATGATTGCTGGTAAGTTCCTACTCTTTGACACTGAGTTTTATGCTCTAATTGACCCTAGTTCCACACACTCATATTTGTGCACGAGTAAGTTATTTAATAAGTTGCATGATGTTAATCAGTTAGATTATGAGGTTTGTGTGACTAGTGCTTTAGAGCATAGTGTCAATGTGAGTAGAGTGTATAGGAGTTATCCTCTTTTGGATTAGGTTGTTGAGTTTTTTTGCGGATTTGATTGAGTTGCCGTTTCACGAGTTTGATTTGTTACTGGGTATGGATTGGCTGAGTAAGCATCGGGATATAGTGGATTGTCATAGAAAAGTGGTTGTGTTGCATAGTAGAGATCAGTCTTCTATAGTGGTTAAAGGTTTGGGTTCGAGTTCTTTGAGTAATGTCATTTCTGCCATGTAAGCTAAGAGATTTATGACGAAAGGTTGTGAGGCATTTTTAGCTGTGGTGTTGGATTCTAAGCGTGGTCAGGTTGAGATTGAGAATATCCCAATTGTTAGGGAGTTTGGTGATGCGTTTCCGAGTGAGTTGCCTGGGTTGCCTCCCGAGAGAGAAGTGGAGTTGTCCATAGAGATAGTGCCGAGTACTTTGCCCATTTCAAAAGCACCTTATTGGATGGCACCGTAGAGTTAAGGGAACTCAAAACTCAGCTACAAGAGTTATTAAATAAGGGGTTTATTCGACCCAGCATATCTCCATGGGGAGCTCCGATTTTATTTGTCAAGAAGAAGGATGGCTCTTTGAGGATGTGTATCGACTATAGGCAAATTAACAAGGTCACAGTGAAGAATAAGTATCCTTTACCTAGAGTCAAGGATTTGTTTGACCAGCTTAGAGGTGCGGGTGTTTTCTCCAAGATTGATCTTCGGTCGGGTTATTATCAGATTCGAGTTCAGGATGCGGATGTGGTTAAGACTACATTTTTGACGCGATATGGCCATTATGAGTTCCTTGTGATACCGTTTGGTTTGACCAATGCACCTGCAGCTTTTATGCATTTGATGAACCGAGTGTTTAGGCCATATCTCGACTGATTTGAAGTAGTATTTATTGACGATATTTTGGTTTACTCGAAGGATGAGAGTGAGCATGAAGAGCATCTTCAGTTAGTGTTGCAAGTTTTGAGGGAGCACCGTTTGTTTGCAAAGCTCAGTAAGTGTGACTTTTGGCTTCGAGAGGTGTCTTTCTTGGGACACATTATATCAGCGAAGGGTGTTCAAGTGGATCCAGCTAAAATTGAGGAGATTGTTGATTGGAAAGCGCCTAGGAATGTTCTAGAAGTGAGGAGTTTTCTCAGTTTAGCAGGATACTACTGTCAGTTTGTGAATGGTTTTTCAGTTATCGCTGCTCCTATGACTAGATTATTGAGGAAAGGAGTTAGATTTAAGTGGTCGGATAAGTGTCAGCTATGCTTTGAGAGGTTAAAGAGATTGGTGGTTGAAGCTCCTGTACTGACTCAACCCACCTCGCATAAGGAGTTTGTAATGTACAATGATGCTTTGGGTATTGGATTCGGATGTGTATTAATGCAAGAGGGTAAAGTTGTGGCTTATGCATGTCATCAGTTGAAACTTCATGAGAAGAACTATCCGACACATTATTTGGAATTGACGGCTATGATCTTTGCTTTGAAGATTTGGCGGCATTATCTATATGGGGAGAAATGTAGGATTTTCACGAACCATAAGAGTTTAAAATATCTCCTCACGTAGAAAGAGTTGAACATGAGATAGCATCGATGGTTAGAGTTGTTCAAGGACTATGACTGCATTGTGAATTATCATCCGGGCAAAGGCAATGTGGTTGCAGATGCTTTGAGTAGGAAGTCAGTTTCGGCTTTGTTCTTGAGGCGGTTCAGATGGAGATTTAATTCGGATGGGGCTTTGGTTGCCCAATTGAGAGTGAAGCCGACCTTGAGACAGTTGATTGTGGACGCTCAGAAGGATGATTTGAGATTATAGCGGGTTTTGCAAGAGGTCCGATCGAGTAAGCAATCTGAGTTTTCGGTTTTGGTTGGGGTGCTTATGTATAGGGATCATTTGTGTGTGCCCGAGAGTGATGAGTTAAGGAAGAAGCTTTTGAGTGAGGCACACACTACAGATTTCACTATGCATCCTAGTAGTGAGAAGTATCAGGATATGAAGCAGTTCTACTGGTGGTCTGGGATGAAGAGAGACATTGTGGAATTTATTGGGAAGTGTTTGACGTGTCAGCAGGTAAAGGTTGAGCATCAAGTCCCTTTTGGATTGCTCACTCCTTTATCCGTTCCTATGTGGAAATGGGATGACATTGCCATGGATTTTGTGTCGGGTATGCCAGTGACTCAGAGGAAGCATGATTTAGTGTGGGTTGTTGTGGATCGGCTTATGAAGTCAGCTCATTTTGTACCGGTAAGAGTGGACTACTCGATGGATAAGTTGGCCAGTGTGTATGTGGATGAGGTGGTTCGACTGCATGGAGTGCCATTGTCGATAGTGTCAGATCGGGATCCAAGGTTCACATCTAAGTTCTAGAAGGAATTGCAGAGAGCTTTGGGTACGACGTTCAAATTTCAGCACAGTGTTTTATCCTCAAAGAGATGGTCAGTCCGAGCGAGTTATCCAGATTTTAGAGGATATGCTTCGGACTTGTACAACTTATGGAGTTTGCCTACAACAACAGTTTTCAGTCCAGCATAGGGATGTTACCGTTTGAGGCTTTGTATGGTCGACCGTGTAGGACTCTAGTTTGTTGGACAGAGTTAACCGAGCGATCTTTTATTGGGCAAGAGATGATTATGGATACCGAAGACAAGATCTGAGTTGTGCAGCGAAAATCTGAAGTTGGCTAAGGATAGACAGAGGTCCTATGCCAATTTGAAGAGAAAGGATATTCGGTTTGAGGTCGGGGACAAAGATTTACTTATGGTTTCACCTTAGAGGAAAGTATTGCGGTTTGGCAAGAAAGGTAAACTTAGTCCTCGGTTCATTGGGCCTTTTGAAATTTTGGAGAGAGTTGGTCTGGTAGCCTATAGATTGGCTTTACCGATGGAGTTGGCTAAGATGCATGATGTTTTCCATGTCTCTATGCTTCGTTGATATAGATCGGATTCATCTTATGTGTTGTCAGTTCAAGACATTCGGATTCAGCTGGATTACTCCTATGATGAAGAGCCGAAGGCTATTTTAGCTCTGGAAGTGAGACAGTTGAGAAGCAAGCAAGTTCCTCTGGTCATGGTTCTTTGGCAACATCACGGAGTCGAGGAAGCAACTTGGGAACCAGAGGCGATGATGAGGATTCAGTATCGACAGTTGTTCAGTTCAGGTGAGAATTTCGAGGACGAAATTCTTGCTAGTAGGGGAGAGTTGTAACACCCCATTCTCCCCCTAGTGGTTTGAGCCATGATTGCCATGTGTATGTGTGCATGTTTGAGTGTTTTGGCACGTGTTAAGGGTATTTTGGGCAAAATGCATGTTTTGTGGGCTTATTATAGTGTGGGTGCATGTATTATATTAGGATGTGAGTATTTGGGTTTTGGTCGTGTGTACATGTTCATATGGAAGTAGTGTGTGAATTATGAGAGTTATTCTTGTGTGTAGTGTCATGTGTGTTTGTTCGGTGTGAGTGGTCAAGTTCTACCAACCATAGAGTGACATGTTGCTAGGGATTTAGGAAGGAGGTATAAATAGAAGAGAGAGAAAAAGGGGACAGCCATTCTTGTTGCTTTTCCCGTTTCCTCCTCTTCTCTTTTCTTCTTCTTCCTCTTTTCTCTTCGTATGTGTGCCCTAGCTTGGATCCAAGTGTTTTGTGGTGGGATTTGATCATCTCCTAAGCTTTGATTGGTAAGTTGTTAGTGGGTTTCTTCTTCTTCTTCTTCTTTTTCATCCCTTGTTTATGATTTTGCTAGAATGTGTTTTAATTTGGGGTTTTGTGTTTGTATGAATTTTGGGTGTTTTTGTTAGTTCAGCCTCCTCGTGATTCTAAGGGAAAGGAGAAGGCTAGTGGGAGTGGTGCTCATTGAATTGGAGCATAGGAATTACAGGTTTGAGAATTTGATTGATTTTGATGTACATTTGTGATTTTGTGCCTATGCATGATTTTTTGGAAAATTTGATGTTTAATGTAGCCTATGTTAGTATATATGTTATGGGTTTTAGTTGATTTAAGTTGAGATGCATGATTATTGATCAATTGGGGCCTAAGTGAGGATTGATGAACTTTACTGCAATTTTTCTGGGTTAGTTACCTTTGGAATCTTGATTATGTAAATCTCTGATTTGATTGTAATAATTGTGGATAAAGTTGTGTTTTATGTTTGTGATACATGGAAGGTTTATTTGAAGGTAAGAAGAAGTTTGGTTTGATTTGGGCCAAAATGGGTTTGATTTTGGAAGTTTGGGATTTTCCTGCGTTTGGCTGGAAGCTGGAAGTCCCGATACTGTCGCGAGCGCGACAGAATCGTGAAATCCAGTTTTCATGATAGAATTGCACTGATGATAGAGAGGCATCCGACTCGTGAACTTGCAGAACGACTCTAGAACTTATAGCACGACTTGTGAAGCCTTGGCATGCGCGAGTAGTGCAGCAAATTATGCGTCGGCAGGGGGAGCTGAGCGATTCACGAGTCGTGAATCACGCTCACGAGTCGTGAACCACCTTCACGAGTCATGAAGGTTGTTCAGGACATGACTCGTCCAGGCACAGCACGACTCGTGCCCTTGCCCCTTCCTTCGAACATGGCCTTCTTGCCACTGTCGCGCTCCCCTGCATGCCCTGTTTTTTGGATTTTGCCCTTTTCTTCAAAAATGAATTTTATATCTTTTCTTCATGGGTTTTTACTACTGTATGGGAATAAATATGCTTATATATGTATGAGATTATGATTTCTTTATGATAAATTATATGTTATGCTTTGAGCATGATTTGTATTATGTATGACCTGCAAGAGTCGGTTTAGTGGATAGTTAGGCATGCCTAATAGAGTTCTATAGCTGCAGCCCTCAGTTCTGTGCTGGACCCTGATCAGGTCCCTGATTAGTTCCTCGTGAACTTCAATGTATTTGGATCTTGTTTAAGATCCCCTTTGTAAAATGTTTTGAATGAGAAAATATAATGTTGATTTTCGATTCGTACCCATAAGGTACTGCCATATGTTCATTCGATTCGTACCCGTAAGGTACCGCATGCGTTCACTCGTTATCCACTACTGTGAGTCAACAGGTGTTGTGATTTGTTCTATTATGCTTATGAGAATGTGAAGCCGAATGACTCTAATTATGAGCATATGAACAAGTTAGCGTATGAATGTGATATTGAGATTTTGAATGCTTATGGATGTGATTCGATTATGATTATGCCTTATGATTATCAGCATATGCCTATACGTATATGACTTACCTTGACGACCATTGTGAATGGCCGTCCATACTATTGTTGTTTATTTCTGCACTAAGCGTTATCGCTTAGCACGGTGTTTCACCTGTGCAGCTGCGAAAGGTGTATAGCTTTTGGGAGAGTCGCAGCTAGTCAAGCCAATACAGTGGGATTGATGTTAGGACTTAGCTTCTTTTTGTACTATAATTTTTTTGTAATGGTGAACTCTCTTTGTATTTAGTCTTTTGTTCAGCTTCCGCTTTGTAACTCTGAAAGTTGTAATTATGTCGGTATCAGAACAGTTATGTTTGAATCTTATTAGTCCATCAATGAATGATTAGTTTGGTTTTAAAGTTTTAATTTCCGCTATATATATGTATGTTTATATTATGGGAATGAATGTTTTGTACCATTTTGCTTGGTAACACCCTTGCTCATACGGGTTCTCATTCCCTTGCGGATGGGTTCTCCTACGTATGGGAAGGGGGTGTTACATTACTGTTTTACCCTTAAACTTTTTATTTCTTTCAATTTAGTCTCATTTTCACTTATTTTCTTATTATTCACTATTTTAATCAATTTAATTGCATATTTACCATAATGCCCCTAAACTTTATTCAAATTACAATATTACCCTTCTTCTTACTTTTATTTACAACTATGCCATTAATTAACTAAACTTCCACATCTAATCACTTATTAACTTATAACTTATCAATTAACCCACTAAGCAATCATTTTATGGTAAATTACATTTTAGTCCTTAAACTTTTTATCTACTTTCAAATTACCTTTCCTTACACTTTTTCACCATATATTATAATAAATCTCTTTTTAATCAATTTCTTTAAATTTTGCCCCTAATATCACCTAGTAGCTATCACTAGACTGGATATGGGGGACTGGGCTCTATGGCCCTAACCTACCAAAGTGGCCACTAGGGGGCCAAATTACACTTCGGTAATGTCAGAGTGGCCAGTAGGGGGCCAAATTACACTCCAACGACACTACACTGTCACTTATAAATATACTGTCATTGGTATACAATTGCAAGTCGCTATGACTTGCTACCACGGCATACACTGACGTCCCTATGGCTAGCCATCTATATCCTAAACTAGATTTATTACCAAATCACTAAGGGCAAGGCACAATCATCATTTAATTCATTTTTCACTTCATAAACAAAATGAATAATTCCCATAATATCAAACAATACAATGCAATTTCACTTCATTTTCATTCTTTTCCCATAAGTTCCATTTCGATCCACTCAATATTCAATATAAACTTCATTCATACCATATGTTCACTTAAATGTACAAATAATCTATCATTTTCCTGTTAAACATAATAAGATATCACACTTTAATATATACAATTATACTCTATTGATTTCACATAAACTCACATACAAGTATTTTTCATTCTTTATTCATTTTAAGCCATTATTCTTAATAAATAATCAAATTACACATAATTTAAAACATGATCACCATTCGGCCAAGTTAACTTTCATTCACTATAACTTATGCTTTTCACATTAATCACTCATTTAGCTATGTTACATGTCACACCCCATTTGCCCCCTAGTAGAATGAGCCTGTCTGTGTGAGCATGCATGTGCATGTGTTCAGCATGTCATAAGGGTATTTTAGTAAAAATGTATGTTTTTGGGGTTTATTATTATGTGGGTGCATACATGGCATTAGTATGTGATTTAATTGGGAATTGCTTGTGTACATTGGAGCATACCATTGTAGGGTGTTTTTAGTTGACTTTGCATTAGATGTGTGTGATGTGTGGAGTTAGGGTGTGAGTGAGTAAGTTCCACCACCAAGAAAATGACATGTGTATTAGGATAGGGAAAATGAATAAAGAAAAGAAGTAAGAAAGAAGGGAAGATCAGATTTACGTTCTTCCTCTTCAACCTTCATCTTCTTCCTCCATTTCCCTTTCCCAAATACTGTTAACTGTTTATCAAGTTGTGTTGTGGAAATTGCTCACTCTTGCTTCTAACTTGGTAAGTACATATCTTTGTCCTTGTCTTACTGTATTTACTCTTTTTCTTCTTCCTTGAGTTTAGGTTTAATTTAGGGTTGCATTATTGAATATTTGTGTTTAGCTGAGGCTCCACGCGATCCCAAAGGCAAGGAGGTTGCTGGGAGCAGTGGGACTAAGTGTTAGAAGCTTAGATTTCAGGTTTGGGAATTATTGATTATGATTTATGTGATTTTGAGCTTACTGTAAATTTCTAGGGTTTATGTTCTTGATGAACTTGAATGCATATATACTTGATTTGGATGTTTAAATGCTGAATTGAGTGGTATATATGTTGCTTATATTGTTTGAAATGTTTACTGGAAGGTAAGAACAGGTTTGTTTGGTTTTGAATCAAATTCGGGATGGATTTCAGGGTTCTGAGAATTCTAGAAATGGGAAAATCGCGTTTCTGTTGAAGTTCCCATTTCCAGATCGTGTGTCGCGTGACTAGCCAAGAAAGAGAGGCAAGTCACGAGACGTGACCCTCAGTCACGACTCGTGACCTGCCAGTTTGAGGCCAGTCACGAGTTGTGGCTGCTGTCACAGCTCGTGACCAGCTAAAATGAGGCCAGTCACGAGACGTGACTTCCAGTCACGCCTCGTGACCAGCCTGAGATAAGGCACGTCGCGTGATAGCTGATGAAGTAGCTAGTCACGAGACGTGACGTCCAGTCACATCGCGTGACCTGCGTGAGCACTGCGTGATCTGCGAGATCACGTTGCATGATCTGCGAGGGACGAAGCAAGTCACGAGGCGTGACCCTCAGTCACGACTCGTGACCTGCCTTGTGAGGAGGCCAGTCACGCCTCGTGACCAGCCAACCTCACCCGTTACCCCGTTCCGCCCTTTTTCCGAAATTTCCCGGCTTTTGACTCAGAAATGAATTTGGTGTTTCTTCTGAATGGACTTATATTGCGGTATGATGCATGACAAACTTTTATATGCTTTGATATAAATGATACCATGAATTTCTGATGAATTCTATTTCGTACCCTGAAATGTGATTTGAATGACGCTTAACCTGCTAGAGTCAAGTAAGTGGATAGTTAGGCATGCCTAATAGAGTCTTTAGCTGCAGCCCTCAGTTCAGTTTGGACCCCGATCAGGTCCCCGTTTGGTTCCTCGCGAACCCTTCAGTATTAGGATCTTGTTTAAGATCCCCTCAGTATATATATATATAATAATGTGTTTTGATTAATGAAATGACTTTTGACTTGTACCTGTGTGGTACCCTCAGTATTCGATTCGTACCCGTAAGGTACCTTCAGTACACTCGTTATCCACTATCTAGAGTCAGCAGGTGTTCTTTAAATGTTTAATAGAATTGTTCTGATCTGATTTGGCTATAAAATGGAATATCTGAATGAGTTATTGATGTATCACATGTTGGATTATTCTAGAATGGATACGATTATGAGATACTGATTGTATAGCTTTTAAATATGAGCAAGTTTATATGGAATATGTTATAGCCTTTGCATTCTGCCATTGTGAATGTGTTATGCCTTGACGACCATTGTGACTGGCCGTCCATTATTTATGTGTGTTTCCCCACTAAGCGTTTATCGCTTAGCACGGTGTTTTTACCCGTGCAGGTGCGGAAGGAGTTTTGCTTTGAGAGAGTCGCCGTCATCAAGCCAACACAGAAGGGTTTTAGTGTAGGCTCAGTTTTGTATCAGTGATGATTCTTTTTGTATAGAACTCTCTGTATCAGTTTTGTTTCATCTTCTGCTTTTGTAATTACATTTTGGATATGTAATATTATTTCGTATCAGCTAGTTGATCAGAACATTATTGTAATGCTTTATTATATTAATGAATGATCAGCTATTGCTTTCTTTTCTGTAAAGTTTTAATTATACCGTATTTCTGTATGTATGTTATGAATGAATGTATGCTTTACTTTATATTTGCTTGGTGGCACCTTTACTCATACGGCATCTCACTCCTTCTCGGATGGGATCGCCTACGTATGGGAAGGGGGTGTTACAGTTTGTGGTATCAGAGCATAGGTTTAGGCGTTTCTGGGTGTTGTTGTGATTGTTCTGAGTTTCTTAGATGTGTATGTGTCTAGTTCTGTGTTGGCTGATACGGTTGTTTCTTGTTTGTTTAGATGGCTTCTAATTCTGCTCGTGGATCACTTGAGGAACCCGCCGAGAGTGTGAACCCTCAAGCCGTAGATCCATCGATTTCTGTGTTGGCTCAGCATGCTAGGGTCCAGCCCGAGGCCGCAGCCATGCCCTTTGAGGCTATGTTCAGGTTGCATCAGGACATGGCTAGGGTTTTGGAGAGAGTGACTGCTCCTAGAGCACCTATGGAGAATTTGAGGAGGGCAGGAGTTGAGGATTTCTATGGCACTGGTTTGAATGAATCTGAGATGGCAGAGAAATGGTTAGATAAAGTGAAGCGTGCTTTGAGAGAGATTCGGTGTCCTCCTGACCAGCAGGCAGAGTGTGCATTAGTTCTTCTGCAAGGGTCTGCTTTTGAGTGGTGGGAATTGGTTTGCAGGCATCCTCAGCTACCGGATCCGATTACTTGGGAGTTCTTTGAGGGTGAGTTCACTAAGAAGTATATTACTCAGACTTATAGAGATTCGAGATGGGCGCAGTTTTTGAGTTTGAGACAGAGGGCCATGTCTGTAGCAGATTATGAGAAAGAGTTCAACAGGTTATCTCGCTATGCCCCACGTGGAGTTATGACTTATGACTTTAGATGCAAGCATTTTGAGGCAGGGTTAAATGAGTCTTTGAAGATTGCTTTGATTTCTTTGATGTGTATACCTGGGGTTAGCTACTATCAGATTGTAGAGGCTGCTGTGAGAGCTGAGTTGTCTGAGACTGTGATGAGAGAGAGAGCTCAGAGGAGGAACTCTTCTCGTGGAGGATCTTCTTCGGGTAAGAGATCTAGGAACCCACAGGACGAGTCATCATCTGGTCCGGCTTCTAGAGGTAGACGACAGGGTTCTGCAGCTGTATCAGGCTTTGGTAGAGGTGGTAGATCTGAGACTGCATAAGTTTGTCCTCATTGTAGTAAGACTCATCGGGGAGAGTGTAGGTGGCTCTCTGGTGCGTGCTTCAGGTGTGGGAGTTCTGAGCATCTTTTGGCCAGTTGTCCGAGATTGCATGAGGATTCAGGTTCCCAGAGAGAGGGCAGTAGGGTCGGTTCGAATGCTTCTCAGGCTACCCGTGGCAGAGGCAGAGGTAGAGGTAAAGGTGGTCGGCATAGAGATGGAGCTGCTTCTGAGACTGTTGAGCATCCTCATCAGGGTGCCATTAGAGCATATGCTATGAGAGCCAGAGATGAGCAGGATACGCCTGATGTTATTGCTGGTAAGTTCCTACTCCATGACACTGAGTTATATGCTCTAATTGATCCTGGTTCCACACACTCATACTTGTGCACAGATAAAATTGTTGATAAGTTGCATGCAGTTGATCAGTTAGATTATGAGATTTGTGTGACCAGTCCATTAGGGCATAGTGTCAGTGTGAGTAGAGTCTTTAGGAGTTGTCCTTTGATAGTTGAGGGAGTCGTGCTTCCAGCGGATTTGATTGAGTTACCCTTCAGAGAGTTTGATTTGATTCTGGGTATGGACTGGTTGGGTAAGCATCGGGCTGTAGTTGATTTCCATAGGAAGACAGTTGTACTTCGGGATAGATGTCAGTCTCTTGTGTTTCTGAAGGGTTTGGGTGCTAGTTCGTTGAATAATGTGATTTCTGCGATGCAAGCCAAGAGGTTTATTAGGAAAGGTTGTGAGGCTTTTCTAGCAATTGTGTTAGATTCTAAGAGGGATCAGGTTCAGATTGAGGACATTCCTGTAGTGCGGGAGTTTAGTGATGTATTCCCGAGCGAGTTGCCTGGTTTGCCTCCTGAGAGAGAGGTTGAGTTGTCCATTGAGATTATGCCGGGTACTACACCTATTTCGAGAGCACCTTATCGGATGGCTCCTGTAGAGTTGAAGGAACTTAAAATTCAGCTACAAGAGCTATTGGATAAGGGGTTTATTCGACCTAGCATATCTCCTTGGGGAGCTCCAGTTTTGTTTGTCAAGAAGAAAGATGGATCCCTGCGGATGTGTATTGACTACCGGCAGATTAATAAAGTTACAGTGAAGAACAAGTATCCGTTGCCTAGGATTGAGGATTTATTTGATCAGCTTCGAGGTGCGGGTGTCTTCTCCAAGATAGATCTTCGATCAGGGTACTATCAGCTACGAGTTCAGGATGCAGATGTGGTTAAGACTGCATTTCGGACTAGGTATGGCCACTATGAGTTTCTTGTGATGCCGTTTGGTTTGACAAATGCTCCAGCGGCTTTTATGGATCTGATGAACCGTGTGTTTAGGCCATACTTAGATCGATTTGTAGTAGTGTTCATTGATGATATCTTGGTGTATTCCAAGGATGAGAGTGAGCATGAGGAGCATCTCCGATTGGTTTTACAGATGTTGAGAGAGCATCAGTTGTTTGCTAAGCTTAGCAAGTGTGATTTCTGGCTTCGAGAAGTGTCATTCTTGGGTCACATTGTTTCAGCTAGAGGTATCCAGGTAGATCCAGCCAAGATTGAGGCGATAGTTGATTGGAAAGCGCCTAGAAATGTTCAGGAAGTGAGGAGTTTCCTCGGTTTAGCAGGTTACTACCGTCGGTTCGTTAAGGGATTTTCTGTGATTGCTGCTCCGATGACTAGATTGTTGAGGAAAGGAGTCAGATTTGAGTGGTCAGACAGGTGTCAGTCTTGTTTTGATCGGTTAAAGCAGTTGCTTGTTGAGGCTCCTATTCTTACTCAACCCATTTCGGGTAAGGAGTTTGTCATTTACAGTGATGCTTCGGGTGTTGGTCTTGGATGTGTGCTGATGCAGGAAGGAAAAGTAGTGGCTTATGCTTCTCGTCAGTTGAAGCCACATGAGAAAAACTATCCGACGCATGATTTAGAGTTGGCAGCTGTGATCTTTGCTTTGAAGATTTGGCGTCACTACTTGTATGGGGAAAAGTGTAGGATCTTCTCGGACCACAAGAGCTTGAAGTACTTCCTTTCACAGAAGGAGTTGAACATGAGACAGCGCCGATGGCTGGAGTTGTTTAAGGACTACGACTGCATTGTAGATTATCATCCTGGTAAGGCTAATGTAGTCGCCGATGCTTTGAGTCGGAAATCGGTTTCAGCCTTGTTCTTGAGGCGATTCAGATGGAGATTTGGTTCTGATGGGGCTTTGCTTGCCCAGTTGCGTGTGAAGCCTACTTTGAGACAGAGGATTGTGGATGCTCAGAGAGACGATGTGAGACTTCAGCGGATTGTGCATGAGGTCAGATCGGGTAAGCAGTCAGAGTTCTCAGTTCAGGATGAGGTGCTTATGTTCAGAGATCGTTTGTGTGTGCCAGAGTCTAAGGATTTGAGGAGTCAGCTTATGAGTGAGGCGCATAGTTCAGTCTTTACTATGCATTCGGGCAGTGAGAAGATGTATCGAGACATGAAGCAATTCTATTGGTGGTCCGGTACGAAGCGTGATATAGTGGATTTTGTTTCCAAGTGCTTGACTTGTCAGCAGGTAAAGGCCGAGCATCAGGTTCCTTCGGGTTTGCTTATGCCTTTATCTATTCCTGAGTGGAAATGGAATGATATCGCCATGGACTTTGTTTCTGGTTTGCCTTTGACTCAGAGGAAACATGACTCAGTTTGGGTTATTGTGGATCGGCTCACGAAGTCAGCTCACTTTTTGCCAGTTAGAGTGGACTACTCCATGGACAGATTGGCCAGTATCTATGTGGATGAGATAGTTCTGTTGCATGGTGTGCCTTTGTCCATAGTTTCAGATTGGGATCCGAGGTTTACTTCCAAGTTTTGGAAGGAGTTACAGAGAGCTTTGGGCACTAGGTTAAACTTCAGTACAGCATTCCATCCTTAGACCGATGGTCAGTCAGAGCGAGTCATTCAGATTCTGGAGGATATGATGAGGGCTTGTGCTTTGGATTTTTCGGGTAGTTGGGACAGATATGTGTCACTTATGGAGTTTGCCTACAACAACAGTTTTCAGTCGAGCATCGGTATGGCACCATATGAGGTTTTGTATGGTCGACAGTGTAGGACTCCGGTTTGTTGGACCGAGCTATCCGAGAGATCTATGATTGGACCAGACTTGGTTAGAGATACTGAAGAGAAGGTCAGAGTGGTGCAGCGAAATTTGAAGGCAGCCAAGGATCGACAGAAGTCTTATGCCAATTTAAAAAGGAAAGATGTGCATTTTGAGATCGGGGACAAGGTTTTCCTTAAGGTTTCACCTTGGAGGAAAGTACTTCGGTTTGGCAAGAAAGGCAAGCTTAGTCCTCGTTTCATTGGACCTTATGAGATTTTGGCTAAGGTAGGACCTGTAGCCTACAGATTGGTGTTACCGATGGAGTTAGCAAAGTTGCACGATGTGTTCCACGTTTCGATGCTTCATCGGTACAGATCAGATCCTTCGCATGTTCTGTCAGTTCAGGATATTCAGGTTCAGCCAGACTTCTCCTATGATGAGGAACCTCGAGCTATTCTAGCCTGAGAGGTGAGACAGTTGCGAAGTAAGCAGATCCCCTTGGTTAAAGTGTTGCGGATCCATTATGGAGTTGAAGAAGCGACTTGGGAACCAGAGGAGTCGATGAGAGCTCAGTATCCACAGTTATTCAGTTCAGGTGAGAATTTCGAGGACGAAATTCTTATTACTAGGGGAGAGTTGTCACACCCCGTTTGCCCCCTAGTAGAATGAGCATGTCTGTGTGAGCATGCATGTGCATGTGTTCAGCATGTCATAAGGGTATTTTAGTAAAAATGTATGTTTTTGGGGTTTATTATTATGTGGGTGCATACATGGCATTAGTATATGATTTAATTGGGAATTGCTTGTGTACATTGGAGCATACCATTGTAGGGTGTTTTTAGTTGAGTTTGCATTAGATGTGTGTGATGTGTGGAGTTAGGGTGTGAGTGACTAAGTTCCACCACCAAGAAAATGACATGTGTATTAGGATAGGGAAAATGAATAAAGAAAAGAAGTAAGAAAGAAGGGAAGATCAGATTTATGTTCTTCCTCTTCAACCTTCATCTTCTTCATCCATTTCCCTTTCCCAAATACTGTTAACTGTTTATCAAGTTGTGTTGTGGAAATTGCTCACTCTTGCTTCTAACTTGGTAAGTACATATCTTTGTCCTTGTCTTACTGTATTTACTCTTCTTCTTCTTCCTTGAGTTTAGGTTTAATTTAGGGTTTCATTGTTGAATATTTGTGTTTAGCTGAGGCTCCACGCGATCCCAAAGGCAAGGAGGTTGCTGGGAGCAGTGGGACTAAGTGTTAGAAGCTTAGATTTCAGGTTTGGGAATTATTGATTATGATTTATGTGATTTTGAGCTTACTATAAATTTCTAGGGTTTATGTTCTTGATGAACTTGAATGCATATATACTTGATTTGGATGTTTAAATGTTGAATTGAGTGGTATATATGTTGCTTATATTGTTTGAAATGTTTACTGGAAGGTAAGAACAGGTTTGTTTGGTTTTGAATCAAATTCGGGATGGATTTCTAGGTTCTGAGAATTCTGGAAATGGGAAAATCGCGTTTCTGTTGAAGTTCCCATTTCCAGATCGTGTGTCGCGTGACTAGCCAAGAAAGAGAGGCAAGTCACGAGATGTGACCCTCAGTCACGACTCGTGACCTGCCAGTTTGAGGCCAGTCACGAGTTGTGGCTGCTGTCACAGCTCGTGACCAGCTAAAATGAGGCCAGTCACGACACGTGACTTCCAGTCACGCCTCGTGACCAGCCTGAGATAAGGCACGTCGCGTGATAGCTGATGAAGTAGGCAGTCACGAGACGTGACGTCCAGTCACGTCGCGTGACCTGCGTGAGCACCGCGTCATCTGCGAGATCACGTTGCGTGATCTACGAGGGACGAAGCAAGTCACGAGGCGTGACCCTCAGTTACGACTCGTGACCTGCCTTGTGAGGAGGCCAGTCACGCCTCGTGACCAGCCAACCTCACCCGTTACCCCGTTCCGCCCTTTTTTCCGAAATTTCCCGGCTTTTGACTCAGAAATGAATTTGGTGTTTCTTCTGAATGGACTTATGTTGCGGTATGATGCATGACAAACTTTTATATGCTTTGATATAAATGATACCATGAATTTCTGATGAATTCTATTTCGTACCCTGAAATGTGATTTGAATGACGCTTAACCTGCTTGAGTCAAGTAAGTGGATAGTTAGGCATGCCTAATAGAGTCTTTAGCTACAGCCCTCAGTTCAGTTTGGACCCCGATCAGGTCCCCGTTTGGTTCCTCGCGAACCCTTCAGTATTAGGATCTTGTTTAAGATCCCCTCAGTATATATATATATAATAATGTGTTTTGATTAATGAAATGACTTTTGACTTGTACCTGTGTGGTACCCTCAGTATTTGATTCGTACCCGTAAGGTACCTTCAGTACACTCGTTATCCACTATCTTGAGTCAGCAGGTGTTCTTTAAATATTTAATAGAATTGTTCTGATCTGATTTGGCTATAAAATGGAATATCTGAATGAGTTATTGATGTATCACATGTTGGATTATTCTAGAATGGATACGATTATGAGATACTGATTGTATAGCTTTTAAATATGAGCAAGTTTATATGGAATATGTTATAGCCTTTGCATTCTGCCATTGTGAATGTGTTATGCCTTGACGACCATTGTGAATGGCCGTCCATTATTTATGTGTGTTTCCCCACTAAGCGTTTATCGCTTAGCACGGTGTTTTTACCCGTGCAGGTGCGGAAGGAGTTTTGCTTTGAGAGAGTCGCCGTCATCAAGCCAACACAGAAGGGTTTTAGTGTAGGCTCAGTTTTGTATCAGTGATGATTCTTTTTGTATAGAACTCTCTGCATCAGTTTTGTTTCAGCTTCCGCTTTTGTAATTATATTTTGGATATGTAATATTATTTCGTATCAGCTAGTTGATCAGAACATTATTGTAATGCTTTATTATATTAATGAATGATCAGCTATTGCTTTCTTTTCTGTAAAGTTTTAATTATACCGTATTTCTGTATGTATGTTATGAATGAATGTATGCTTTACTTTATATTTGCTTGGTGGTACCTTTACTCATACGGCATCTCACTCCTTCTCGGATGGGATCGCCTACGTATGGGAAGGGGGTGTTACATTACATTATAAATTACTTAAATATACTTCATTTTAGTATTTTATCATAAAACATACATGATTAGCATGTTAAATACCATTTGGCCTAAACATTACTTCCACATTAACTTCACTTTTTCTTGTTTTAACTATTCCTTTAATTAGATACCTTGTTAAAAATTATCAAAACATCATATATGTGTTATAACAATCAAGTATACATGAAGTAAACCTAGGTATACCATTCGGCCCAAGTGTGAGCACTCCACTAAACTTTTATCCTTTAAATCTAAGCAATTAAAACATCATTATTAACCTTTCCCAACATGGTTATAAGGTTAGATTCAATTATATATGCATATTTTTTATACTTTATGTTTAGACATAACCTAAAATCATGCTTATTCAATGGAAAAAGAAGGATATTGTATCCACTAACCTTATTTTCTTGTTCTTCACATCTTAAACATTCTTCCATAGCCATGGCTCCTTAAAACACCATCACTTTCCTTATGCTCCAATGGTGGCTGAATATAAACATCAAAGAAATCACCACAAATTTGCTCAATTTGACACATAAACTTTTGCACTTATTTTCTCCCACTTCTTCCACTTCAAATGAACTCTAATCACCACAATCAGATTCTGGACATGTTAAAATTTTCTTAGGAGGCTTGTATTTAGGGAGAGATGAAGAGAAAATGAAAGAAAATAGAGGAAAAGATGAAGAACTCAATTAGGCCAAAGGAGGTGAAGGAGAAGGTAAGTTTCACTAGGTATTTCTCTAGAGAAATCTAACCTTGAGAGGTTTATATAGGCTGAATTTGAACTGAACCGGTCCGACCAAAGTGGTCCATCCAGTTTGAACAAAAATTTCGATTTTTTGGCCAAATTACACTATTCAATTGTAACTAGAAGTTCCTCAACTTATTTTCACTTCCAACCAATTCCATCATTCTTAAAATATGAAAAATAGTCTCCTTGCAAAATTTTAGCTCAATCGGACTCCTTTTGGGACTCGGTTCACTTAAATCGGTCCAATTCAATACTATTCGGTTCTGCTGTAAATCACTAATCTAATACTGTAAAAATTTCATAAAAATTAATTTAAGCCTTTATGGAACCCACATTAGATACTTTAGATTTCATTTACTATATTTTTAAAAATTCAATCAAAGTTTGGTCAAACCCTGGTTCAATTGAACTGAACTAGAGGCGAACTTCAGCTTAACTTTCGGAGACCTAAATGACCTCATTTTCACTTCAAATTTTACCACAAAACTCCTGACAGTCCACAGATCAATATTATTAAATAAAAATTTTCCAGTAACTGCTGTTATTTCTAACTATATAGCTACCTCGAGGTCACCCATCTCCGATTTGCTATACCTTGAGCACACTAAACTTTTTAACTCTACTGTAGTTAAAGGTACTCAAGCCATCACTCTATACCGTAATCACATTTTAGACTCTATAAAATTCACTGAATACTACTAAGCTAGTAGTTGAGCCATTATAGTTATTATATTATAATTCATGACTTATCTGTAGTAGACCATTGTATGTTTATATCCCCACTAAGCCATAGCTCAGCACAGGTGTTTATCTCCATTGTAGGTTTTTTTTTTTTAACTTAGAAGCAAGTTTTTTGAGGAATATATACCGACCACTAGGACAGGTCTTTAGTGAGATCTTCTAGTTAGATTATTCTTTTGAAATGTACAGAAATGTTCCTATTTTTGTATAACAAGTATATGTAAATGTAACTTGTAATTTTGTGCTTAAAAGAATGTAATCTTTAATTAGTGATATTAACGATAATTTTTGATATGTGCTAATTGTTATCCTTTAGTATGATTAAGTGTTATGTAGCACTCCCTTGTCCTCCCGAGGGGCATTGGGGCATTATATGAAGAGCATTTGCGTGTTGTGCGTCCAGTTTTGAGGGATCACCAGTTATTTACAAAGCTCAGCAAGTGTGACTTTTGGCTTAAAGAGGTGTCTTTCTCAGGACATATTGTTTCCTCCGAAGGTATCCAGGTTGATTCATCTTAGGTTGAGGCAATAGTGAATTGGAAGCCGCCTCAGAATGTGCCTGAAGTGAGAAGCTTTCTAGGATTAGCTAGTTATTATAGGCAGTTTATGCCTTTGACCAAGTTGCTTCAAAAAGGAGTTAAGTTTGAATGGACCGACAAGTGTCAATCCAGTTTTGACCAGTTGAAAAAATGTTAGTTGAGGCTCTGTACTTACTCAACCCATTTCGGGTAAGGAGTATACCATGTATAGTGATGCTTTGGGTATTGGTCTTGGATGTGTTCTAATGCTGGATGGGAAGGTAATAGCATATACTTTAAGGCAATTAAAGCTCATGAGCGAAACTATCCTACCATGATTTGGAATTGGCGGCAATTGTGTTTGCCCTTAAGATATGGCGACATTATTTTTATGGTGAGACTTATAGGATCTTCACCGATCACAAGAGTTTGAAGTACTTGCTCACTCAGAAAGAGCTCAATCTTAAACAGAGGCAGTTATTGGAATTGTTCAAGGATTATGACTGTATAGTGGACTACCATCCGAGCAAGGCAAATGTAGTTGCAGATGTATTGAGTAGGAAGTCTTTGTTAGCTCTAGCATTGTAACATAGTAGATGGAGAATAGCTTCTAATGGAGCTTTGATTGCCCAGATGAAAGCTAGAACTAGTCTAAAGCAGTTGATTGCTGATGCTCAGAAGGATGACCCTAAGTTACAGTAGGCACAACAAGTAGTCAAGAATGGAGATCAGACTGATTATTCTATATGCAACGAAGGGGTACTTTATTATAGAAATCGTTTGTGTGTGTCGAATGATGGAGAAGTGAAGAAAAAACTTTTTCATGAGGCACACACTACGGTTTTTACCATGCATCCGGGAAGTAATAAGATGTATCGAGATCTGAAGCAGGTCTACTAATGGCTAGGTATGAAGAGAGATGTTGTGGACTTTGTTTCCAAGTGCCTAACTTGTCAGTAGGTGAGCACCAAGTTCCGTCAGGTTGCTCAATCCTTAGCCTATTCCTCAGTGGAAGTGGGACAATGTTACAATGGATTTCATATCAGGTCCACCTTTTACTCAAAGAAAGCATGATTTTGTATGGGTAATAGTCGATTGGCTTACCAAGTCGGTTCATTTCTTGCTGTCTGACTTGATTACCCTATGGATTGGTTAGCGGGGTTGTATGTGAATGAAGTGGTTCGGCTTGTAATGGCCTCAATACTGGGTTAGGAGTATTCAGTGAATTTAATAGAGTTTATAATGTGAATTTAGATTCGAGTGATGGGTTGAGGATCTTATATTATAGTAGAGTTAAAAGCTAAGTGTGATCGTGGTATAGCAATCTCGGGATGGGTGACCTCTGGGTAGCTATACAGTACGGCCGGTAGCCGCAGGTCAAAAATTCAATTGTAGTGATTTCAATTGTAGTGTGTTAGTAATAAAAAGAAAATTTAGCCGAGTTTTGTATTACGATTTTAAGACTATATTGTAAATCATGGTAATCGCACAGTAGCTTTAAGTCGGCAGTGTCCGAGCAACGTAATGGTGTTACACGGCTTCATGGAGTCCCTTTGTCGATTGTATCTGATCGATATCCCAAATTTACGCCAAAGTTTTGGAAAGAATTGCAATTAGCATTGGGTACTCGATTGAACTTCAGCACAGCTTTCCATCCTCAAAACGACGGTCTATCAGAAAGGGTTATTCATATTTTAGAAGATATGCTTCGGGGTTGTGTATTGGATTTTTCTGGAAGTTAGGATAAGTATGTTTCCTTAATGGAACTTGCCTATAATAATAGTCATAAGATGAGTATTAGTATGGCACCATATGAAGCTCTCTACGACAGGAAGTGTAGGACCCCAGTTTGTTGGACAGAATTGAGTTAACGCTCCTTAGTGGGTCCGGAGTTAGTTAGATATATAGAAGACAAGATTAGATTGGTTCAGCAGAATTTGGAAGCAGCGAGAGATCGACAAAGATCATATGCCAATTTGAAGCGGAAAGATATTGAGTATGAGGTTGGTGATAAGATTTTCTTGAAAGTATCGCCTTGGAGGAAAGTGTTTTTTTTTGGTAAAAAGGGAAAATTGAGTCTGTGGTTCATTGGACCATATGAAGTATTGGAACGGGTCGGACCAGTTGCTTCTCGGTTGGCCTTGCCAATGGAGTTAGCCAAGCTGCATGATGTGTTTCAACTATCAATGCTCCGCAGATACCGGTCAGATGAGTCTCATATGCTATCTATTCAGGAAGTGCTAGTTCAACCGAAATTTTCATATGATGAGGAGCCTAAGGCTATTTTGGCTTGGGAAGTAAGACAGCTTCGGAACAAGTAGATTCCCTTGGTTAAAATATTATGGCAGCATCATAACATGGAAGAGGCAACTTGGGAACTGTCGACACTGGATCCTGAGATAGCCCAGATCAGAGTTACCCAATGATTATAAGATGCCTACTCACAGGCAAAAAGGTTAAAAGTGATGATTTCCTATTCAAATTTGTATTTTAGAGTGAAAAGATAAAAATAATAAAAAATGTTTTGAAAATTAGATTTGAAAAGTGGGGTTTAGAAATTATAGTATTTTTTTAGTTAAATTTTAAAAAAAATTTCTGAGAGTGTGGACGCGCGGCAGCACGCCTCCGCGCGGAGCGCCAGCGCGCATCGCTCGCGCCAAGCAACGCGCATACGCACGCTGGTCGAGCGACCGAAGCCCATCGCGCACACCGACAGGCGTCGGTCGCCCCTGTTCCGCCGAAATTGCCCTTTTTGGCCCAAAACCGATTTTTTAACAAAAATCTGATTTTCTATCCCATTTTTTAGTGTTTTTAAGGGTTATTTTCCATTTTTAAAATTAAAAATAAATAATATATGATTTAATTAATTCTTTTTCATTAATTAGTTAGGTTTTCATCTTTTCTTCATATAAATATAAAATGATGAAAAAGTAAAAGGGGGAAATATTTTTAGGGTTTTTCTTCATCTTTTTTTTTTTTTCGTCATCTCAAAGATTCTCTTTATCTTTGATTGAATTTTTCCCCAACAAAAAAATTAAAAATAGTTCAATTCTTCTTCCTTTTTCCGATAGAATTTATTCTAAACATATTTTTAGAAAGTGTTTTGTTGATGAACTTGATTTTGAGACAAATCAAATAATTATTTGCTCTCAAAATTCTTTTTTAACCTTTTATTTGTTTTCAATTAAATATTTTTCAAGATTTTTTTTATTATTTTGAATCCCTTTTTTATGAACGATGGATTTTGGGGCAAACAAAATAATTGTTTGTTTCTAAAATCTAATTTTCATTTGAATTTCTAAAAAATAAGTTTTTTCCATAAATGATTTTTTTTACCTTGATACGAACAAAATAATTGGTTGTTCTTGAGAATTTTTTTTTGGTTTAATCAATAAAAATCATTCTTTAGACAAATAAATTAATTTTTTGTTCTTAAAGAATTGTCGGTTTTCCTTTTATCATTTTTCAAGCATATTTATTTCTTGGAATAAAAATCCAACATTTTCTCATCTTTAATTCTAATTTAGCAAATTAAAAACAAGGAAATCAATCATAATTTTTACCTTTATTGAATCCGAAACTCTAAGAGTAAACATTCTGAGCTCGATCTTTTATTTTTTTTTATTATTTTGTTCATATTTAATTTATTAACATGTATATTATTATTATTTTTATTATTTTCATTTATTTATTTACTTGTTTTATTGATTTTATATTTGTCTCATTTAATATGTTAATATATTATTTTTGTTCATGTAAATATTGATTTCTTATGATTTCTAACATGTAAATATTGATTTCTTATTACTGCTAACATGTAAATAATTTATTTTTGCTTTGATTTCTCATTATTTTTAACATGTAATTAATTAATTCATTTTGATTGATTTTTTTTGCCATGTAAATGTTTTATGTTAATTGTGATAACATTAATTAATCACATCATTTATTTAATTATTTTCATCATTGTTTTATTCAATTTTTTATCTTTTTTTTTTCATTGCTATTGTTATATATTTATTGTTTATTCATTTATTTGTTTATTTTCATTATTATTATTATTATTATTATTATTATTATTATTATTATTATTATTATTATTATTATTATTATTATTATTATTATTATTATCATGTTCATATTTTTATGTATTAATTCATTAACATTTTTTATTTATTTCAATCACATCATTTAATTCATTTGTCATTCATAATACATGTTTCTCAATTATTTCAAATTGTTAACATCGTAATTCATTTGTCATTTTGATGTCATCTTATTTTATCTTATTTTATCATTTATTATATACTTAGTTGATTTAATTACTAACATTATTTCATTGGTGTTTTATTTTTATTTCACAACTTATTTTTCCCTTTTGGGCATTCTTGCAAGCACACAAGGAGATCCAGAAGGCTCGTTTGGGATAAATATTTATTTGCTTTATTTGTAATATTTCATTTATTTGGCTTTTTCATTTATTTTGCTATGTAATCTTTAATAAAATTATTTATGCACGTTAAAAAGAAAATCACAAAAACATTTCTATTAATTAATTTGGTAATTTTTCTAATATAAAAATGGGACCAATGTTCTAGTTTTTCATACCCAAATAAACCATCACCTTTAACACCTTTTTAAAAAGTATGCATGCGATGACCAATGTCTTCATTCTTAATCAATATCCCGATTTATGTATGATTTGTATTTTATTTACAATGTTGGTTGTATTTCGCCCCTAGTTTTGTTGTATTTATTTTCATGTACTTTATTTTAATCTTGTTTTATTCATCGCTTCCATTAAATGATTGACATGCGCTTTAATTAATTGCATTAAATTGAATGGGAAATGGGATGAAACGCTAAATATAAAACTCAATTATAAACTTAACCAAGGTATTAATAAATGGGAAGTCACGAACCTTCTCTGGTCTTTGGGCTCAACGAGGTGAGGGGGCTATCTCAATGTTCAATTAGGATGGGGCCTCCAAGACACCTCTCGTGTTTCGTAAAAAAGGCTCAAACTTGCATAACCCTAGGTGCCACGAGGCGAGAGGGCCATCCTAATATTCTATTAGGGAGGAAGTCTCCAAGAAACCTCTAGTTTGCCTAAGCGCGAGGCAAGAAGGCCATCTTATTATTAGGGTGGAAGCCTCCAAGACACCTCCGGCTTGCCTATTATGGACATAGCAGCGCTGTCTTAGGCTCACCGAGGCTAGATGACCTTTCCCAATGTTCTATTGGGAGGCGACTCCATTAAACCTTCTTGTTGCCCCAAAATGGATGCACTTGTAATTTCTTACAAGTTTTTATGAACCACATCCCAAAAGCCCTAAAAGCGGGCGGTTCTGGAAGCCCCGGGGTTCGGTGCGCATCACAGTCGCGACTCCACTGGGGACACTTAAAAGAGACTTCGCTTCAAAAGTACCTTGGTTAAAATTTACAATTAAGTTTTAATTTAAAAAAAATTCATCCTTTTATGAAACTGCATTGCATCTCATTAGAGCCTTAGATCTATGCTAGTTTGGTCCCTCTTTCAACCCCGGTGCATTCCCAAAGCACAACCCTACGTTCACTCAATGTAGGGAAGTATTAAGAATAACACCAGCCCAAGCCTCGTACCATCATGGTATATTAAATGGAGACCCGATCGGTCATTATGGTTGTGATGAGCTAGATCCGTTGGCAGGGACCATGCTTGGGTAGACCTAAAGTATCATCACCCTGGCCACTGCTCATGTAAGTGCAATAGATACTTCCCCTAGGTGGTATGAACCATAATACCTTGCTTGATATATGTATCATTTTGTATTAGACAAACCCAAATAATTTGATTGGTCAGCTAAAGGCTTTTATGCTCCGATAGGCCCATATCAATTTATTCGGACTGCCTAAATACATTATGGTCCAAATCCATGCGTATGCACATTATCTAAGAGAGGTTATGCTGCCGATTTTCCACCGTGCACCATGCACGCCCATCGAGTTCCCTGTTAACCCATGGGCTAAGCCCACCTAGGATAGAGACTATGACCTCGTGTATGGGGGCAGTAAGGTTGGAAGGGTCTATCTGCTTGCATGTGGTTGTGGATGATGCATTGCATATCCATGTCATTCATGCACAAATAAAAGTTTTTATTTCCTCCCTATGTATACATCCTATTCTTTGCATATAATTATTACATGTACATATCATCCGATGTATAGTTTTTTAAATGTTTCACATGTATCATTGTAATCTCTTTTAGTCACTATATACCATTTGTTGCACAGCACGACCATGCATTGTATATTATTCATGCATCATTCTAAGCCTTGCTTTTCAGCCATTGTAGACCATTTGCTTGGATGGTTAGGGGATCCCAACAGCTTTCTAAAGAGTGAACAGAGTTTGGGTTGGCTGACAAAGATTTAGCATCCTTGCCAAAGCATCTAAAGGTAGTAGAAATGGCTGGCCCTTCGCAACAGACCAAAGAGATTCGTGCCTTGATTGCCCAGGAGATGGATAGAAGGTTTGAAGAGCTTGAAAAAAGGCTATTGGCTGTGATAAAAGAAAGAATGGATGCCATGGCGCTGGTTCTCCAAGCTTAGCTTATGGCAATAACTCTCAACCAAGTGAAGCAGGCCACAGTCGACAAGGCTCATACAGCGACGGCTACAGTACCTCTATTTTCTTTCGAAACCAGAGGCAAGGGGCCACTTCATTCACTAGTTGAGCAAGGAGGAAATAGGAGGCCTACTCTAGAATGTAGCACTATGCCTGAAGAGGATGGGGCCCTTGTAATCACGCCTAAAAATGAAAGCTCATGAAGCCATAACAACAGTAAGGCAAATGTTAAGGTTACAGAAGTCTAAGCCACTAGAGCAGTTCAGTCCCACCTCACTATTTCGGGTAGGCCATTATCCTGGTACTTCACCCATCTCGTCAAGAAAGGGAAGTTACAACCCTTGCCGACCGGGCTTGTCCCAAGTCAAGGACACCCTAGACTTAGAGTTGATTGGTACTGTGCGTATCACTAGTTTTTAGGGCATAGAACTGATTATTGTCGTCCCTTGAGAGATCGCATTCAAGAACTGATGCCAGGCCCAGAAAAGGAAATGATTATAGAAGCGCCAACCACGAAAGTAAATCAAAGGCATTTTTCTAATTTGGGCAGATCTTTGTCCTGGGTCCTCAAGAGGCTGATGAAGGAGGGGATATTACAGCCATTGCCGGCTAGGCCCGCTAGAAGCCAGGGACAGCTCGATCACAAAGAGGATGAGTATTGCACCTTCCACCAGCACACTGGGCATACCACAGATTATTGCAAGGCCTTAAGGCATGCCATTCAAGATCTGATTGATTCCAAGAAGATCTCCGACCCAGAAAAGCGAGAGGGAAAGAATAATATGGACTAAGTGCCTAAGTGGAAAGGCAGGACGGTTCTTAGGGATGATAATGGACCATCGACAGCAACAGCTGTGTTGGCAAGAACGGAAGTTGATTAGCTGTTTAAAATGTTCTTTTTATTTTTGAACTGTTTAATAATGACATTTTAGTTTCATTAATAAGATGAACGTTTTTGCTTACTTGTGTTATGTCTTTTATGATTTCACTATGCATAATTATGATCATAACTCATTCATATTTGACATTGATTCTGTTGATGCTACTCTATTAAATCTCAAAAAATTTGGAAAGTCTAAAGAAAATCTTAATAACATCTAATGTAACTCCTAAAAAGAGATCAAAACTTGTGAGAAATTCAACAAAATATAAAAAAGGTCTTTGCTTGGACATTTGAAGACACGCTAAGAGTTAATTGTGGAATCACTAGGCACATCGTTCAACACACCACAATCATGAACCGGCCACGCAGAAGCTCAGAAGATTGAAGCTGGAAGGGGCAAAAAAGGTTAAAAAAAGGAATCCACAAGCAGAAATGAAGTCAAAATTTTTAGCGAAGTTCAATGCTAGTCTTGGTTGGTCAATATTGTACCAAAACGAGAAGAGGAGGAGTGCGTGTATGTGTAAACTATTAGGATTTGAACAAAGCTTATCCTTAAAAGAAAAAAAAGAAAAAGAATAAAAAAAAGAACAAAGGAAAAAAAATAGAAAAATAAAATACAAAAAAGAGAGAAGGAAAAAAATCAATATGTAGATTGCAAAACCATCATGGGGGGCAAGCTTTGTTCAAATCCCGCAGATCTACACGTGCCCGTACTTTGCCATTTTTCTCGACTTTCGAAAAGGACCACAAGAATTATATCGACTTGCAATGGATATAGGTTGCTCGAGCTTGGAAATAGACATCATAGGGGAGGTGTGCCCTACAGCCCCAACGGACAGGGTCATGTCAAGATGGTATCCCACACCATGCAGGGTTCAAGGACAGAAGGACACCTTATGGTTAAGGCTAGGGAGCTGCTCCAGACGTATGGCATTAAAGACCACAAGTCCTCTCTGTATTGCCCACAAACTAATGGGGCAGCAGAGGTTGCTAACAAGAAGATCTTGATCAAGATGATTCAAAACTATAAGGTCTGGGCAGAGAAATGGCCTTTTTCACTTTGAAGCTAGAGAACCGCCATCGGAACCTCTATAAGAGTTACTTTTTATTCCTCAATACAGGGGACAAAAGCAGTATAGCTAGTTGAAGTAGAGCTCAAATCTTTAAGGATGGTCATAGAAGCCCAGATTTCGAAAGCCGAGATTTCAAAAGCCGACCGGACGTGACAATGGCAGCAACAGTTCAACACGTCGAACAAGGACGAGTTATAAGATTACTACCACAGTCATATCTATAAGAGAAAACTCTATTCGATCATTCGGGAAGAAAGTCAGAAAGCATCCACTAAAGGAGGGAGGTTTAGCGCTTAAGCAAATGAGTCCAAATGTTCCAGACAAAGGAGGTAAGTTCAAACCAGTGCAGGAAGGCCTATTTGTTCTTGATAGGTTATTGTCCAAGGGAGCAGAGTTTCCAACAGACAGCGATGAAGATAACTTCAAAGAACCGGTCAACATCAACAGACCTAAGAAGTTCCATGGCTAAAGACTAAAAATCAAAAGAAGAGAATAAAAGCCCCACGGGTCGAAAACCGAAAAAAGGCGGCCTTGCTAAAAATGGGCGCCTCGTCAGGGTGAAAATCGAAAAAAGGCACCCTAGGCAAAAATTAGAGGCTTGAGAGAAAATATCTAATTAAGAAAACCCGAAAGGGCTGATTGGAGACAGGAGTTTGATGCTTAGAAGATCTACTCTGAGATTAGATGTAAATTTGCATTTTGAATCGATGTTAGATAATGATCATGTATAGAGAAATCATACTGAAATGTACACAATCTTTGCAAATACATATGTTCATTATTTTCTAGTTCGTTTATAAAAAGAGAAACATTGCTCATTGCTGGATGCATGAAATCTAAATGACTATAATCTACTATTGCTCTCACCATCCGGATGTTTAAGTCAAGAGTTCTATTATCAACTGCGAGACTAATCACCTACCTATTGAATGCATTAGTGGGAGTAAAAGAATAATCCTGAATGGATGGTATAATAATCTTCAACTGTAGCTTGCCTAGAGGCCATGATGTATGGAGGTAAAAGCCAAAGCTAAAGGTCCACCTTAGAAAGATAGGAATGCCTCACCATATGATAAATCCCTCTGAATTATCAAGCACAACTGGTGGTAATGTAAAAGGCAGCCTCATGAAGCCCTGAAGAACCAGATCCTCGTTCGCTACCTCACCCAATATAGCAACACATTCATCAAGGGAGGCCATGGAATGCAATCGATGCCTAAGGAGAAAGTGCCTTAGAGAATAACTACTGATTACCCTAGGAAGGGGCTTTGATAGTGGCTTCGACTTTTCTTGCAGCCATACCTGAAAGGTAGGAGAGTCTTGAGAGAAAAAAAGAAAAAAAAAAGAGGCTGTTAGAGATAAAAGCCGTGACTGGCTCTCTAAGCAAAAATTAGGCCAAAGGGCAGGGTGAAAACCTGGGAACAGGCAGTCTATCCTTCAATAAAAAATGAGTAAAAGTCACTGGAATGGGTTGGGTCCATTGCAGGCAAAAATTAGGCATAGGGTTACATGACAATCCGCAAAGGGATGCATTTCCCGCTAAGAAAAGCTAGTGTGAAAATCCACAAGGGACGCATTACCTTTAAAATAATGACTTTTGAAGCCTGGAGCGGTAAGGCAGCATAACTCCGAATAACTTCCCTTTAGGCAGGTAGTGCATAATGCAGAACTTGATTTAGGTTCCTGGGGGCAAAATGCTCATTGACCGGGGGGCAAAGATACACGCGCCGGTCAGTTCTATTTGACAAGAGTATGGGTCAGAGTCCCTAAAGCCATGACGACACTTTTCAAGATCCTTAGGGGCATCAGACAATGTGAGCAGCCGAGTAGTACCCTCAACGAATCCCTTAACCACCTAGGATGTGGTCCATCCATTTTTGCATATCACATGCATCCCACATGCATAGATCTTTTGCACATCCCCCTACATATCACGTGCATTCAGTCCTTTACACTTATGGTTGTACACATAATTCTTGTACATTAATCCTTTTCTCGTGTTTCGTGTATATAGCTTTATGTATATATTTCCTACACACAATCTTTTGTATGTGTTGTTGTGTGCACACAATCTTCTGTATATGAGCAAGGATGATCCAAGGGATGGATTCAGTTCGACATGATCAGCCACTATATCCGACATAAAATCAAGTAAATATGTACAGAGGTGGAATGCCCAGAAGAACAAGCCTATCCGGACACACAATGCTAAGGGCAATTCGGAGTCACACAAATCTACAGAAAAGAAGATTGTAGACACCGGGTCTTGAGGCAGTCCAGATCAGAGTTACCCGATGAAGAGATCAATGTCGATTTTTGAGTAAGGGGATGAAATTCGGAGGTTTTCATCTTTCGGTCTCGCAAGGATTAAAATCTTTTTTCTATAGCATGGAGTTTTGAAAGAGTTGAATAAATTTTACAGAATTTGGGTAAAATTGGGAGTTTTGCACCACAGACGGGCATTCCGTCTATGTAGAGACGCCCGTCCCCACTTGGGGTGATACCCGTCCCTAGGGTTAGTAGGGACGGACCCGTGGCAATCTAGGGACGCTCGTCCCTAGGATCGTGCCCTGTCCCTAGTCAGTTTCCCACATTTGTCCTTAGTAGGGACGGCCGTCGGTAGGTGAAGGGAAGCCCGTCGGTACGGTAATTGACCGGATCTCTCGAGATTGGATAAAATTTAATCTCTTTCTTTTCAAAATGGGGATAGAATTTATCTAAAAGCTTGAATTTTAAAGTCCTTTTAAAATTCAAACCTTAGATAGAAGTTTATCTTAATTATCTCATAAAACCCTATAAATAAAGGATCAAATTTCAGTTTTAGGGGTTAGAGGATAATTGGAGGGAATTTGGAAAAAGAGATAAATTTTAGAGAAATTTTATTTAGAAAAAAAGCTATCAAATATTTTTTGGGGAAAAAATTGCTTTTTAGAGAAAAGGTTTTTTCTGTGAGAAAATTACTCAAAAAGTATATAAATCTCTATTCATCTGTAGAGTTTTATTTTGATAAAACTTCTTCTAATTAGTTGATTTCTTCAAATTTTTCTTACGAATTAAGTCAAATTGAGGTGACGAAATTCAGTCGTTTCCATCAATATAACTAATTCGAACACACGATTGCTATCAAATTTTCAAGGAAAGAATAACATAAATTTTCTTTCTTTGATCTGATTCTTCTTTTGATCCTTGCGAGGCACACGGGGACAAAATCATTCGACATCCACCCTAAAAGGTAAAATCCGAGGGTAAACATTTTGGATTAACATTTGTATAATTTAATTTGATTTACATTGATTTCTATATACACTTCATATTCTTTTTTTACAAAAGATTTAAGAGGTTCTTTAATTTGTTTTTCCCCTCACTAGGGACGGCCGCTGGCGCGATCCAGGTAGCCGTCCCTAGGCAAAATTCTCATTTTTATCTCATAAAATCCTATCTCTTAACTAATTTCTGTTAGAATTTACATCATTTTTATTTTTATTCACGTTTTTGCTAACATGTTTATCCTGGTGAGTTCTTTTCTGATGAAAGTTGGAGTTGTGAGAGATGTTGGCTGCGCCATCCTGCGGATCTCGATCCGGGTTCATTTTTCTACCCTTACCTTTTATTTGTGTTGTTATGAAAATGGTTTTAACATCGTTAAGGTAAAGAGAACCAAAAGTTTTATAACAATTAAACCCGGAGATTTTCCCAAAAATGCCGGACCAATGTCCCATTTTAGCCAATAAAATTGACACTTCATAAAAACCGCTTTATAATAAATGCATTGTAGGACCAATGTCCTCATTCCAATGAATATCCCGTTTTATGTATGTATCGCACTTTTACAAATGGGAGTTGTATTCCGCTCCTACCCACACATACTTTAGTTGGAGGCAATCAGACGCAAAAGTGGGCCGGGGTACAGCTTCAGCTCTACATCGGCGCTCATCGACACCGAACAATTAGATCAGGATAAAGTCCTCACGAGAATAGAATCTCGCGGACCCGCTCCCAAGAAGACATTTAAAAGAGCAAGCCTGCTCATGCACGCCATGCCGGGAGCCACCAGGTAAGTTTCTCTATCATAAGATATATGCTTGCACACATCACACAATAAGTGTGCAAAATCAAAATTCAAATGTACAAAGAATACAAATTCTCAACAACAAAAACAAAATGACACAAAACAAAAAGAAGAAGATATTTTCAAGGCCTTGAAAATCAAATATACTGTAAAAATTCAAATACATCCAAAATGTAAAAATCCCAAAAAGAAGAAAACCAAAAAAAACAAAAACAAAAATAAAAACAAGGATCATTTTAAGAGACGCCAAAGACATTGAAACCTATCCGCCTGCAGGCAAGCAACAAAACCTCCAATCTAATTTTCCTCTAAGGAGGCTCAAATCTTTTTTCCTCTCTGGAGGCTCAACATCAAATTCTCTCACCCTCTTGAGAAGTATGCAGGTCTTTTCAACAAGGAGGCTACGTTGGAGATGATAGAGGAATCGATATTTGGGGAAAAACCAACCGTCCTTCAGGGGGGTACCCATCTGACATCGGCCCCAATGGGTATGTACTGCCACAGGTAAGTACCTCTTTTATATACCCTGCATATTTCCTTTGTCCTTTATTATAGTAAAAAGGTTTATGATAATCGCTAGTAAAGACAATGATGAGTGAGTCACCATGCCTACCTAAGGATGGTCGACAGATCAGATATTGTACGGACCGGATGGTGGTTAGAAGATATTACACTGACCGGATAATGGTTAGCAGATCAGATATTGTACTGACCGGATGGAGGTTAGCAGATCAGATATTATACTGACCGGATGGGGGTTAGTAGCTCAGATATTGTACTGACCGGATGGGGGTTAGCAGATCAGACATTGTACTAGCCGGATGGGGGTTAGCAGATCAGAATATTGTACTATCCGAATGGGGGTTAGCAGATCAGACACTGTACTAGCTGGATGGGGGTTAGCAGATCAGAATATTGTACTAGCCGGATGGAGGTTAGCAGATCAGACACGGTACTAGCCAGATGGGTGTTAGCAGATCAGATATTTTACTAGCCGGATGGGGGTTAGCAGATCAGACACTATACTAGCCGGATGGTAGTTAGCAGATAAGAGATTGTACTGGCCGGATGGTGGTTAGCAGATCAAATATCGTATTAGCCGGATGGTGGTTAGCAGATCAGAGATTGTACTGGCCGGATGGTAGTTAGCAAAGCGCATGCGATAGAACAGATCGCAATGAGATTGCAGTTAGAGAACACTGCATCTCACAACGAGATTGTAGTTAGAGAACACTACATCTCACAAACACCGTGCAAGCCGAGATGAGGCCAGCGAGCACACATGCGGTAGAATAGATCGCAACGAGAGTGCAGTTAGAGAACACTGCATCTCACAACGAGATTGTAGTTAGAGAACACTACATCTCACAAACACTGTGCAAGCCGAGATGAGGCCAGTAGGACACCTGCAATAGAACATATCGCAATGGGATTGTGGTTAGAGAACACTACATCTCACAAACACCGTGTAAGCCGAGATGAGTCCAGCGGGGACACATGCGGTAGAATAGATCGCAACGAGATTGCAGTTAGAGAACACTGCATCTCACAACGGGATTGTAGTTAGAGAATACTACATCTCACAAACACCCTGCAAGCCGAGATGAGGCCAGCGGGGGCACATGCGGTAGAATAGATCGCAACGAGATTGCAATTAGAGAACACTGTATATCACAACGGGATTGTAGTTAGAGAACACTACATCTTACAAACACAGTGCAAGCCGAGATGAGGCCAGCAGGGACACATGCGGTAGAATAGAATGCAATGAGATTGCAGTTAGAGAACACTGCATCTCACAACGGGATTGTAGTTAGAGAACACTGCATCTCACAAGCATCGTGCAAGCCGAGATGAGGCCAGTGGGACACCAGCTATAGAACAGATCGCAACAGAGATTGTGCTTAGATAACACTGCATCTCACAGACACTGTGCAAGCCGAGATTAGGCCAGTGGGACACCTGCAATAGAACAGATAACAATGGGATTGTGATTAGATAACATTGCATCTCACAGACACTGTGCAAGCCTAGATGTGGCCAGCAGGACACCTGCGATAGAACCGATCGCAACAAGGATTGTGGTTAGACAACACTGCATCTCATAGACACCGTGCTAGCTGAGATGAGGCCAGTGGGACACCTGCGATAGAACAGATCGCAACAGGATTGTGGTTAGATAACACTGCATCTCACAGACACCGTGCAAGCCGGGATGAGGCCAGCGGGACACCAGCGATAGAATAGATCGCAACAAAGCTTGTAGTTAGAGAACACTGCATCTCACAGACACCGTATAAGCCGAGATGAGGCCAGCGGGGCACATGCGATAGAACAGATCGCAATTGAGTTATTGTTAGAGAACACTACTCCTCACACCGTGCAAGCCGAGATGAGACCAGTGGGACAAATCACAATGGAGTTGCAGTTAGATAACACTGCACCTCACACCGTGCAAGCCGAGCGGGACAATGCGAATGAGCCCCAGTTAGATAACACTACAGCGACAAGCCGCAACCTTCCACACGGCAAAAAGGTAAGGGTTGCCTCAGGTACGCATCTCTTTCCTTCTTCTCTGAATTTTGGCTCATCTAGGCACTAGTGCACTAGTTTCCCCAAAATTGGTGGCAACTGTAGACACCGGGTCCTGAAATAGCCCAGATCAGAATTATCCAATAATGATAAGATGCCTACTCACAGGCAAAATGGTTAAAAGTGATGATTTTCTGTTCAAATTTGCATTTTAGAGTGAAAAAATAAAAATAATAAAAAATATTTTGAAAATTAGATTTGAAAAGTGGGTTTTAAAAATTATAGTATTTTTTTAGTTAAATTTAAAAATAATAAAAAAAAAATTCCGCGAGTGTCGACGCGTGGCAGAGCGCAGGCACGCGTGCTGCACGGCGCCCCGCATGCAAGCGACACGCAAGGCGTTGCTCCGCGCACTGGGCGCCCGACCGATGCCCGTCGCGCGTTCCGACGGGCGTCGGTCGCCCCCTTTCCGCCAAAATTGCCCTTTTTGGCCCAAAACTGATTTTTTTCCGATTTTTTCACAAAAATCTGATTTTCTATCCCATTTTTTTTGGATTTTTAAGGGTTATTTTCCATTTTTAAAATTCAAAATAAATAATATCTGATTTAATTAATTTTTTTTCATTAATTAGTTAGGTTTTAATCTTTTCTTCATATAAATAGAAAATGATGAAAAAGTAAAAAGGGGGAATTTTTTTAGGGTTTTTCTTCATCTTTTTCTTCTTCTTCCTCTCAAAAATTCTCTCTAACTTTGATTGAATTTTTCCCCAACAAAAAAGATAAAAATAGTTAAATTCTTCTTTCTTTTTCCAATAGAATTTCTTCTAAACATATTTTTAGAAGGAGTTTTGTTGATGAACTTGATGTTGAGACAATTCAAATAATTATTTGCTCTCAAAATTCGTTTTAAACCTTTTATTTATTTTCAATTAAATTTTTTTCAAGGTTTTTTTTTTATTTTTTTTAATATCTTTTTTATGAACAATGGATTTTGGGTTAAACAAAATAATTGTTTGTTCCTAAAATCTAATTTTCATTTAATTTTTTAAAAAAGAAGTTTTTTCCATAAATGATTTTTTTTCCTTGAGACGAACAAAATAATTGGTTGTTCTTGAGAACTTTTTTTGGCTTAATCAACAAAAATCATTCTTTAAACAAAGAAATAAATTCTTTGTTCTTAAAGAATTGTCGGTTTTCCTTTTATCAATTTTCAAGCATATTTAGTTCTTGGAATAAAATTCCAACATTTTATCATCTTTAATTTTAATTTCGCAAATCAAAAACAATGAAATCAATTATCATTTTTACCTTCATCGAATCCGAAACTCTGAGCGTAAACATTATGGGCTCGATCTTTTAATTTTTTATTATTTTGTTCATATTTAATTTATTAACATGTATATTATTATTATTATTATTATTATTATTATTTTCATTGATTTATTTATTTGTTCTATTGCTTTTATATTTGTCTCATTTAATATATTAATATATTATTTTTGTTCATGTAAATATTGATTTCTTATCTTTTCTAACATGTAAATATTGATTTCTTATTATTACTAACAAATAAATAATTTATTTTTTCTTTGATTTATTATTATTTTTAACATGTAATTAATTAATTCATTTTGATTGATCTTTTTTGCCATGTAAATATTTTGTGTTAATTGTAATAACATTAATTAATCACGTCATTTGTTTAATTATTTTCATCATTCTTTTATTCATTTTTTTATCATTCTTTTTCATTGCAATGGTTATATATTTATTGTTTATTCTTTTATTTGTTTATTTTCATTATTATTATTATGATCATGTTCATATTTTTATGTATTAATTCATTAATATTTTTTATTTATTTCAATCACATCATTTAATTCATTTGTCATTCATAATACATTTTTCTCATTTACTTTAAATTGTTAACATGGTAATTTATTTATCATTTTGATGTCATCTTATTTTATCTTATTTTATTTTATTTTATCATTTATTATATACTTAGTTGATTTAATAACTAACATTATTTCATTGGTGTTTTATTTTTATTTCACAACTTATTTTCTCTTTTGGACATTCTTGCAAGCACACGAGGAGATCCAAAAGGCTCGTTTGGGATAAATATTTATTTGCTTTATTTGTAATATTTCATTTATTTGGCTTTATCATTTATTTTACTATGTAATCTTTAATAAAATTATTTATGCACGTTAAAAAGAAAATCACAAAAACATATCTATTATTTAATTTTGTATTTTTTCTAAATAAAAATGGGACCAATGTCCTAGTTTTTTATATCCAAATAAACCATCACCTTTAATACCTTTTTTAAAAGTATGCATGTGAGGAACAATGTCCTAGTTTTTTATACCCAAATAAACCATCACCTTTAATACCTTTTTTAAAAGTATGCATGTGAGGAACAATGTCCTCATTCTTAATCAATATCTCGATTTATGTATGATTCGAATTGTATTTATAATGGGGGTTGTATTCCGCCCCTAGTTTTATTGTATTTATTTTCATGTACTTTATTTTAATCTTGTTTTATTCATCGCTTCCATTATGTGATTGACGTGCTCTTTAATTAATTGCATTAAATTGAATGAGAAATGGGATGAAACGCTAAATATAAAACTCAATTATAAACTTAACCAAGGTATGAATAAATGGGAAGTTCCGAACCTTCTCTGGTCTTTGGGCTCAACGAGGCGAGGGGGCCATGTCACACCCCAAATGTGGCCTAATTGGAATTGGCATTTTAATTTGATAATTTAAGGGCAATTGGGTAATTTACTAGTGAAAGAGGATTAAATTGCAAGGAATTAAAAGTATTATTTACTGATTTTATTTTTGTGAGTAAAAAGAATTTGTTAAGGATCTATGAGAAGATTGTGAGGAGCTGTTTGTAATTGGGATTAAAAGAATCGTGCATGTGTGCCAAGTGGAAAGGTGAGTGTGTGTATGTGGGAGAGAGAAGAAGGGGTTCAGAAAACAGATATTGGTCTCTCTTGCACTCTCTCTCATATTAGCCACTCCTACTCCTCTGCATTTCTGTTCTTTCTCTTTGTTTGCATGAGTGTTCATCCATTGTTGGCTAGGGTTTTGAGCATTGAAGAGTAAGAGGTAAGTAAATGAGTTATTGTGGCTGAACTTCTCCTTTTGTCTTCCTCTGTTACGGATGGTTTGGAGTATGAAGTTTTGGTTTTTGGTTATCTGAATTTTTGGTTTTGTTTTATCGGTTCATGAAATCTGCTGAAGAGAAGAAGACTGATAAAGGAAAAGGGAAGATTGTGGATTAAAGTGCAGTGGATATTTTTGGACTTCATTTCCAGGTTTGGGAGTGTCTGTTCTTTCTCAATCTTGGATCCTGCTTGCTGTATATTGTCAATGTTGACTATGTGTGTTGTTTATTAAAATGCATGAAAAATGTACTGTGTATACATGATTTAGTTAGAAAAGAATAATGTGAGTTGGTAAATGAGATGATCATGCATGGGTTTGAATGTGGAAATCCTGGGAAGTTGATATTCTGGCATTGCCTCTGTTTTGATTGTATAAATGTGTTATTTGTATTAAAATTTCTGTAAATGTGCTCTGGAGACTTGAAGGTACGTATTCGAATCATTATTGCATGAAAAATGGTTTTAGACAAAATGGGGTTTTGAGTTTTGGTTGTACTCTGTTTTCACGATGTTTCTGGGTTTTTATGTTTTATGGAAATTTTGGAGTTTTGAGAAGGAGAAGCAGAAGTGAGGGAAGGGATCACGTGACGTGAGGGAGCATCACGCCGTGACCTCTTCTCTGAAGAAGGTCACGAGACGTGATGCTGCATCACGCCGTGACCTGCTTCCCCTCCCTGCGTGTCATGAGTCACCCCTGCCTAGTGACTCGTGACCTCCCCTCTCTTCTCTTGCGTCACGTGGCGTGACGGATGGTCACGACCCGTGACTGCCCCTGCTTGGTGTGGCGTTCGCGTGAAGCCAGCGTCACGAGGCACCACTGCCTGGGTGACTCGTGACTGGCCTTCCCTCCCTACTGCCCTGTTTTCACATAACAAAGTTTTTAAACTTCTGTACTTGGGATTTTAACTGTTTGACTCAAGATCAAGTCCAAATCTGTTCTTTAATGTTATAATTGTTTAATTATGAGGTTTGTGTAATTGAGTAGTAATTAATATACATGATTTAAATATTATAATTTGCAAGAATATGAATCATTTCAATGTGAGTTACATGTCCTTATTATTTCCAGTAATTGATATTTAGATATATTTATATGTTTCTGAATTTGATCAATATACATGTTTACATGATTTATAAATTATTTTGAGTGGTGTCTTTAAGCCTGAATAAGTCATAGTAGTGGATAAGTAAGCGCTTACTTAGGTCAGAGTGTGTGTGCAGCTGCTATATGATAAAACATTATATGTGGGTCCGTTTGGATCCTTGTTTCGATCCTGTATGGGTCTATATGGATATAATGCGAGACTTCGGTCTCTATATGAAAAGTACATGTTTGAGACTCATGTCTCTATATGCTTGGGATACTGTGTTCTATCAGTATCCATTTGACCGTATCCACTTCTAGAGAGTATTTTCAGACTAATCAGGCTATATGTTAAATTGTGTGGCACATGTTGAGATGCATATTGACATGATTACAAGTATATTGATGCACATGAATTCTTGTATGACTTTATGTTTGTACACCCCGTACATGTGTAATGAGAATGATGAGAGTTTAATAGTTAATTGTTTATTGTTGTAAATATTGTATATATATATATTGTTTGTTTGTTTTGTTCCTCCCCACTAAGCGTTATCGCTTAGCACGGGCTCTTTTCTCGTGCAGGTGGCGAGTTCGGTTTGGAGTCAGATATCTGCAGGTCGGCCACTAGAAGTCTTTTTGGATGAAGTTATTTTTGAGTCTTCCGCTGTTATTTTGTACATGGCTTGTTAATAGCAAAGTGAATCTTTTGTAAAGGAACAATTATTTTTGTATATGTATTTGCTTTCGAGCCCTTTTTGTAAAAACGATATAGATATGATATATGTTAAAGGATTTACTGCTATATAATTAAAAGTTTCTTTACATCTCGTCTTTTATTTTATTTTACAAGTATGTAATTTGGATTTGTTTATATGTTTGTCCGCGTGACATTCCGGTATCCTTCCAACGGGGATAACGGGGTGTTACAGGCCATCTCAATATTCAATTGGGATGGGGCCTCCAAGACACCTCTTGTGTTCCGTAAAAAAGGCTCAAACTTGTACAGTCTTAGGCGCCACGAGGCGAGAGGCCCATCCTAATGTTCTATTAAGGAGGAAGCCTCCAAGACACCTCTGGTTTGCCTAAGCGCGAGGCGAGAGGGCCATCCTATTGTTAGGGTGGAAGCCTCCAAGACACCTCCGGCTTGCCTATGATGGACATAGCAGTGCTGTTTTAGGCTCATCGAGGCTAGACGACCTTTCCGAATATTTTATCTGGTGGCGACTCCATGAAACCTCCTTGTTTCCCCAAAATGGATGCACTTGTAATTTCCTACAAGTTTTTATGAACCTCATCCCGAAAGCCCTAAAAGCGGGTGGTTTTGAGTTCCCCGGGGTTCGACGTGCGTCACAAGAACCTGAATCAGCTATGCAAGCTCAGTATCCTCAGTTGTTCGGCTCAGGTATGAATTTGAAGGATGAAATTCCTTTAAGGATGGGAGAGTTATGAGGCCCCAACTTGTGCCCTAGTAACTTTGAGCATTTGAGGTTTGAGAGTGGGCCTATTTATACATTTTAGGAAGTTTAGAGGGTATTATTGTATGTGTGACGTGCGTCGGATGTCCACCCGGCTGCCCCTTTGACCGCTCGCTTGAGGGCGATCGGGCAATTGAGAGTCCGCCAACAGCTTGTAATAAATCGCAAGTGTGTCTATATTGGGCAACAAGGAGGTTTCATGGAGTCACCACCCAATAGAACATTGGGAAAGTTTCTCTCGCCCCGGAGAGCCTAAGACTGCGCTTAATTTCCATTTTGGGCCAACCAAAGGGATCTTGGAGGGTGAACCACTAGCCCTAAGGAGCCTAGGATTAACGCAAAAATCTCGTGACACGAGAGGTGACTTGGAGGGTAAACCTCTCGCCTCTTTGAGCCCAAAGATCAGAGCTGGGTTCGGGACTTCTCATCTATTTCTACCTCGATTATTTTATGATCAAATTTTAATTATCATTAATTCGCTCTCTCTCCACACGATGCAATTGATTTAAGGCGCATTCATTCACGTTTGGAAAGCAGTAAATGAGCAAGTAATGAAAGCAATAAATTACAATAATACTAGGAGCGGAATACAACTCCCTTTTATAAATGTGCGATACATACACAAATCAGGGCATTACTTATTTTGAGGACTTTGGTCCTCGCATGCATCATTATCAAAAATGGCTATTTTTATTATGAGGATTTTTATTGGATAAAAATAGGACATTGGGTCCTTGCTTTTATGAAAACCTCTTTTTATTGAATATAAAACATTAATCAATTTTATATTTAACGGGATACAAAAAGGCATATACATGTGCATAGAATAAATAATGAATAAACAAATAAAGGGAATAACCAAGAGGGTTAGAAAACTAAACCGGACGGAATCCTCCGAGCATGGTAGATCGCCCCCCGAGCTCAGGATAGTCCAAGGAAATCAATGTATGCTCACAGAAGGTTAAAATATGTTAATACATGAAAGTTCAACATAAATGAAGTTAAAAAGACTTGAAAGAAATAGAAAAGATTTGGAAAAGTGAAGACAAGACCCAGCGACGGCCTCTGTCGAGTGACCGACGGGCGTCGGTTGGTGACCAACATATCCCGTCGCTCACTCAAGAGAGAGGGCGTCTGTAGGTGAGGTGACCGACGGGCGTCGATGAGATAGATGACCCGTCGGTCACCACTGCCTCCGGAAATAAACAGTGAAAAACTCTTTTTTCACAGCAAAAATGGGTTTTTATCACAAAATGAGATGAAGAGAATCAAAATAAAGAGAAGTGAAATCAAAAAGCCAAAAAAATAGCAAAGATAAAGAATAAAGATGAAATAACACGGAGAATAAGTCCAAAATATTTAACCTCAGATAATGTTTTAGTGAGATTCTTGGTGTTGATTGGAGTCCCGCATGTTCCACGAGAAACGAAATGAAGGATCAAAGAGAGGAAAATAAATTGTTTCCTTCTTAATCCTTCAAAAGATTGGCTTTGGAATCAAAAACCCAAAGAAAACTAATTAGTTTTAGTTCCTTTTTACGGTTTGATCCTCTAATCAAAAGAAATTTCTTGATGTGTGTTTGCTGGAAGAGAGAGAAAATACGCTTGAAATTCGGTAGAGTTTCCCCTCTTGAAAATTTTTGGAACCCTTTTTAGGAAGAAATTCAAAGCTTTTATAGGCTAGACACGACCGACGGGCGTCGGATGTGGAGACGGGCGTCGAAAGAATCCTTCTGACACAAGAATTCATCCGACGGCCCTGCCATTCCACCGACGAGCGTCGGAGAGGTTGCGTGCTCCGAAAAACCGGCTGGCGTGCTCCGAAAAAAGCGGGTCCGTCCGACGGGCATCGGAAAAAAACATAGGCCGTCTGTGACCCTAAGCGATGGGCTGGCCTCTCACAGATGGGCTGACCGTTTATCGAGGAAAACATACTGTTTGACTCAAAAATTCCCGTTCTTCCCCCCTCTGCCTACAAAAGGTGAAAAGACTCATTTCTCGTGGAGTATGGGACTAAAATCTCCCAATCCAAACCATTTGTGAAGGTTTGGATACTGATTTCATCATAGGGCAATCTCTGATCTAGACTGCTCCGGGACACGGTGCCTACAGTTGCCCCCAGTTTTGGGGAAACTAGGGCACAAGAGCCTAGATGAGCCAAAACTCAGGGAAAGGACAGAAAGGAAGAAAGTGTACCTATGGCGGTTCTCACCTTCCATGCCTTTTTCCAGGTAGACCTCGTCTCAGTCTGTTCGGTGATGTGAAGATATACCTATTGGCCTCGTTTCGACCTGTAGGTGTTGGTGAGATATAGCATTCTCTAGCCACAATCTCGATATGAAGAGCAGTGTTTCTCTAACCACAACTTCTGCTTCTACTGGCCTCGTCTCGGCTTGCGCAGGGCTGAAGAGATGTAGCACTCTCTGACTACAAATCCGCTGTGAAGAGCAGTGTTTCTCTAACTGCAACTTTGATTTCTGCTGGCCTCGTCTCAGCTTGCGTAGGGTTGAGGAGATGTAGCACTCTCTGTCTACAAATTCGCTGTGAAGAGCAGTGTTTCTCTAACTGCAACTTCGATTTCTGCTGGCCTCGTCTCGGCTTGCACAGGGCTGAGGAGATGTAGCACTCTCTGAGTACAAATCCGCTATGAAGAGCAGTGTTTCTCTAACTGCAACTTCGATATGAAGAGCAATGTTCTCTAACTGCAGCTTCGGTTGGTGAGATGCGGTGTTCTCTAACCACAGTCTCAGTGTGAAGAGCAGTGTTTTCTAACTGTAACTTCGGTTGTTTAAGTTCCCTTGCTAACCCCCATCCGATCTGCAAGGTGCGTAGCACTCTCTGGCTGCTGCGTGAACTGTGAGATGAGGTACTCTCTGATTGTAATCTCAATTTTGTAGAGGAGGAAACCTCGCTGGGTTCCCCGTTTCAAGAAGACATGAATCTTAGCCGCCCTTATTTCGGACTTCTAATCGATGCTTGTGCTCTGATCGATGTTTCTCTGTACCTCTGTGATAAAAGGTTTTGTTAATTCATGTTTGAGTTGTTATCTTTTAACATGTCCATGGATGGCGTGGTTTTGCTTTATCTACCATGTCATGTTTCATTTATATTCTTTTCTATTGAGTTGTCATTCATCATTTTTCATCATTTTTCTTATTGAGCAAATGTGAAAACATATGTTCATCTGTAATATGAATGAATCATAAGTAATTGAATAAATGCATAAAACTGAAAACAAAAGTTTTTCACTAGAAATATCTATTTTTGTACAATGCATATACAAAGTGAAAATACAAAAGTGACTCCCTGAACATCAGAGAGGTGTGTAGTCAGAGGGCTCATCAGGATCCTCGTCATCTGATATGTGCACTATCCCTGGCGGAGGTGGAGGTGGAGCTGGCTATGCCGGAGGTCGAGGCTGAGCCGTGGAGGGTCCTGCCTTAGCATCATGGGCCCGTCTAAATCTAATTTGAGCATAGCCAACCAAGAAGGGCTGAGTACAAGTCCTCATAAACCCTAAGGTCTCTGAAACTGTGCCTCCTAGATTCTTGAAGGCCTGGCTCATCTGAATGGTCTACCCGCTAGCGGCCTTCCTCATCTGCTCTAGGGCTGCTCTGTCTGCTCTCTGAACTCCCTCATGGTCCGAGACAAGGGTGGGAGAATCCCCTCTATCGCCTGGACCCAGGATCTCAGAGAGTCGAGTGACTCGTCGATCATCTGTAGGGTCATATCAACCCTCTGACACGCCTGGACCTGAGACGTCCTCATCTCATGAGCGAGCTGCTGCCTAAGCTCCCTCTGGCCCTGCGTGATCTGCTCTATCAGCCTCGCCTGCTCGTCTCTGAAAGCCTCCAGGACCTGAGCCTGCTCTCGTGCTGTGTGCTCGATATAACCGGACTGCTCCTGAACCAACCGCTCTATCCCCTAAGACTGCTCCTGAATAGCAGCCTACTGACGGTCTAACCTCTCGTGTATCTTTCTCATCCTGCCGTCGCTCCAAGGCTGCGAACATGGAAGTGAGGAGCTGGGAGAAGTCAGGCTGTGCTGGCTCTAGCAGCGGGGCTGCGGAGGTGGATGCCCCTGGGTCGCCCCGGAAATGTGGGTGATACCTCTCGGGGGGCCCGTGGGTAGACCTCTGTACCCTAATGCTCGGTGACGGAATAGGCGTCGGCGCTCTGTGTAACACCCCCATACCCCCGGTAAGGAATATCGGGGCGCTACGCGGACACTTACGTATACATGTACATGCATTAGCGGAAGCGATAGCATAACACATTCGTTTAAGAGTAATTAAATACTACACTAGGGCCCACTTGCATTTCATATTAACTACATATACATTTACATGTTCATATTTCGATTCATATACATATACTTTTAATGATTACATGTAAAAACTATACTCTTTATTACATAATGATGTTACTCGAAACATCGCACACTCTGTCTCTATCTTGTACAAAAGAGATCAAAACAAAAACTCCTAGTGGCCTTGACCTGCAGATGTCCGCTCACTGATCTGAACCGGTAACCTACACGGAAATAAACATCCGTGCTAAGCGATAACGCTTAGTGGGGATAAAAACAATGCAAAGGACTTCTTTTCGAAGTCACACATAAAGCACACATTTCATATGATAAAATTAAATATCACATGCATATAGCTCTTATACATGTATAGGTAGCATGCTTAATTATCAAGTACTATGAACTCACGTGCATATAACATGTATTCATTTACTTTTTCATGTACACTACAACTTGTACATATCATGTATTCAAATGTATGCTATCATGTGTCCATATACATATAAACACGCTCATGTAATTATACACTGGTATACAAAGCTGTCATGTAATTAAACATTACTCTCATGTACTATGGCTTCATTAGAAGCAACACTATAATCATCTCAAGTTCACTGCACAACATTTAACAAAACAAGCCTGAGTTCCTCTCAGGGTGGATACGGGACGCTCTATAAAAAACATTTTCGATAGACCGAAGTCACAAAACATTTTCATCTATCTCTATTAATGACCGTTCTCAGAGGTCGACCCGCTTCACCCAAACGGGGCGGAACATAGGCAGCTGCACTCTCTAATCCCTTTATAAGCATGCTTATCTATCCACTATAACGGTAATCAGGCTCAATACCAACTCACACACTATACACAGACATCAACTCATCAACTAAACTTCAAGTGCATTTATCAAATTCAGAGGCATGTAATTCATATACAATCTTGTTCAACAATTAAAAGCATGTAACATTTAAATTCATTTCATGAACATATAAATCATGCAAAGCAAGATAGAAGAAAACACTCTCTTCAAAACAAATAAAACAGGATGCGAAGAGGTTCACTGTCGCGATCGCAACAAGAAGTCGCGCTTGCGACAGAAGCTAAGTTCATTGTCGCGATCGCGACAGAAGCTAGATTACGAAAAGGCTCTATACTCTATACCAAATGCATTATATAACAATTCATATCACATGGCATCACATGGCCAACGCTAACTCTTATGCCGTAGCATTGGTTACATAGATAACTAATCCTATAATCATTTGATAACCATAAACATGTAGAGTATAAATCACGGAAACATTTCGGGTTAATACGGGTTCATTCCGGGGAGTAAAACATCAACAAAATATACAATTTAGTCAAGGGGAAGGGTCAGGGGTTGACCCGTGGCAACTAGAACCTCAAAAAGGAGAAGAAAAAGCCTAAAATGAGGTGTTCTGTCGCGAGGTTGCGACATGTGTCGCGCTCGCGACAGAAGCTCCGCTTTGGTGCCTCACAAGACTGCTTTTTACCCTAAATTTGTATCGTCTAAATGAACCTCTAAACGTCTTTTTTTGGGAAAACATTATGCTTAATAATTTATCTCTAGGATGTTGTCTTTCAAATGGAACAAGTTTCAGGTCGTTTGGACATCTATAACTAAAAATATGGTCTATACAAGCTATACTGTTCCAGTGAACCCGCCAGAACAGGGTCACCCACATTTTAATAACTTTTTGGGATACTTAGGGCCAGAATTAGATCAATCACCCTCTTAGAAATTTTTAGACACGAATCTTATATTTCATATGCAATTGGAAGTAACACAATTGGAGTCTTATAACTCTACTTATCACAAATACAATACACAGAGGTCTGATGACAAATAAGCAGAATTTCGCAAAATCAAGCTCTATCATCAACACAAACATTCAAATGATCAGGTTACATACTTTAAACATATATACACTTGTCATGAGCACTGTAAGCAATCAAAATGAACATCTTGAGCTAATTAAAGCTCATCAAGCATTTCTATATTCAATCTTGTCTCTATTCAAACACAGGTAATGTAAACACATGCGAAAACCATAAGGTCGCACTCGATCCCTACCGCTAGGAAGCCCAATCTCTGCTCTTTACTCACTTCTAACCTTCTCTTGCCTTTATCCAACTTCTTGTTTCCAGCTTCCATAAATCACACAAAGCAACCCATGAATTAATCCTTTTTCTTATTTAAAATCAAAACAGAAAACTAAATGGAAGAAGAAGACCAACATACAAGTCTATATCTTACCTCTTTTCAAAAATCCACTCTCTTCATGCCAACCCAAATGATTCTCTTTAGGAACAAATGAAAAAGAGAAGAAAAGAGAGCAAGGTGGAGCACGACAAAGCCAAGGAAAAGGAAAAAGGAGGAAAGCCAAAAGCAAAAGGGCCAAAAGCTAAGAAAATAAGATGGGAATAGGTAAGTGGCCGGTCAACTAAAGAAAATTAACAAATTAATTTCCCACTAACCATATTAAAAGCCAACCACTTACTTTAATTCATCTCCATCCAAAAAGCCCCATGCCACATGTCACTCTCTCTTGTAGCCATGTGTCACTTCCCTACAATGACACTTGGCACACTCCTACAATGCCACTTGTCAAACTCTTATGCCGCCACTTGTCACTATTCTACGATGCCACTTGTCAACCTCCTACGCCGCCATGTGTCACTCTCTTATGCTGCCACTTGTCACTCTTCTACAATGACACTTGTCACTCTTCTATGATGACACTTGTCAACTCACTACAACTCCAAGTCTCTTAGTCCCACCTATGCACACATCTCATGAGGGGGAATTCTATCGCGCTCGCGACACTTCTCGCGCTCGCGACAGAACACTCACGCCCGCACCAACCAGCTGAAGTTCGAAAACCGCTGGAGGGCTCTGTCGCACCCGCGACACTTGTCGCGCTCGCGACAGAACTCTCGCACATAAAACTTAACTTTTTCGAACCAATAACTCTGTAATTCTTCTAGGGCCATTTTGGGGTGTTACACTCTGGATGCTGGTGAAGCCGCAAAGAGCTCGTCCATAGTGAACTCCATGTCAAAATTCGACGGGGTCTTAGGTTTGCTCCTGTTGTGGTGGCGGTGGCACAGTCTGAGGCTGAGGCTGGGGAGGCTGAGGAGGCTGCTGCTCCGGCTCGGGTAGAGGATGCTGCTGCTCTGGCTCAGGCTCTGGCTGCTCCTGGTCTGGACCCAAAGGTGGAAGGGAGAACATCTGCCTGGTCTCGGGGATGGATAGCACTCTGTAAGCCTCTGCCTGTCCTGATATCTGGGAGATCATCCCCATCTGCACAGCCGCTGCGGCATCCACATGGATCCCCTCATCCAAGGGTCCTCTCAACCTGTCCGGGGCGACTCCTAACCCCAAGAGCAACTGGGTGATGACTCCTCCCACTATCACCACTGGTGTCAGTCCTCTGCCGACTCTGACCAAGTTAGCTAAGATCTCATGGCTAACGTTGAGGCGCTGGCCTGCAACCATAGCCCAGAGGCTCCAGATCTCGACCGCATTAAGCGACCCTGGATTACCAGCTCGACCAAGGTACGAACTGGATAGCACTCTGTGCAGGTACCGGAGTGCCTGAGACACCAGTACGGTGCTCTTCACTGTATCATGATCATACAGCAGTCCCAGTAAGGCAATGGCTGCCCAGTGGGCGCATCTCACCGCTCGCCGTGGGATCTCGACCCCGTCCTCTATGGGAAGCCCCATGGCCTGCGCGAACCTCTGCCTGGTAATACTGAAGTGCTGGCCATCGAAACAGAACTGGACCACCCTGGCTCTGTATCTAATCTCTGAAAACCTCCATAACGGAGGGTGGCTAGGACCTGGCGAGTAGCCTCTGGGAAGGTTTGGAAAGCGGGGTCAAGGAACTCTATCCATCCAGCGCCCTCAACAAGCATGTCGACCTCTGGGGCCAGCCCTAGGGCCTCTAGGAATGGCCAGGACACGAAGCGGCTAGCCCGAAACTCCACCTGAGCCAGCGCTCTATATCTCTGAGCCGACTCATCGTCCATCCAAGCCGAAACCATGACCTCGGGCTGGGCCTGTGGTGCTCTGCGTCTAGGAGGCATCCTGTAAAAGAAATATTAGATGGTGAAAATTTGACAAAACGGACATTATTAGGCTTGTTTTCGAGGTGAAAACCCATTTAGGCCTCACCCGAGCAACAGCGGCCCGAATTCGCGGTAGGCAAAAATAGATAATAAATGAAAAGGGGCGAACATCCTGTCAAGGGATGTTGCCCAGCATGCTTCGCACATATCAAAACAGGGTAAATATGCAATCGGCATGGAAATTTTTAAAGCGAATAAAAATGGGCTTCCCAGACCCCAAGGTATGCATTATACACAAAAATATTCAATTTTAGAATAAAAAATGAAAATCTGGGCAGCACCCCGGCAAGGGTGTGCCCAACCTCCTGCATAAAAAAGGCATCAAACCAGGCCTCAGGCCTCAACAACAATATTAAGATAAAAATGGGACGCACCCCGGCAAGAGTGTGCCCCCAACAACACAAAATAAATGGCCTCAGGCCTCAACAACAATATATACGCTAGAAAGCCTATTTCTAAGGCAGCAAAGGTATAGAAAAAATTCTATTTCTATGTGATCATGCAAAAGTTCAGATTAATTGCACTATAAAATGAATAAATAATAAATAAAAAAAAGGGCAACATTCTCCCTAAATTTTTAAGGCATCTAAAGCATTCTAGCCATTTCTAAGGCTAAAGGAAGAAGAATGAATGAATAAATAAATTAAATGAAATAAAAAAAAGGAGTTATTTTACTTACTTGAAGTCGCGAACAGTGTAGAAAACTGAAGAAATATGAATGTCTGAGCGTCCGGTGAGTACAGAATGCAAAAAATGAAGAAATTGCAAGAAAAAAAGAGAAAGAAGGCTTAAAAAAGCACAAAAAACGCTAAAAAAAACCGTTTTTTGAGAGGAAGAGTGAAAGTGACAGCGCCGCTGGTCCGTCTGTCACTCGCCCTTATATAGAGTTTCATGACCGACGGTCTGGGCGTCTATAGGAGCGACCGACGGGCTGACCGTCTGTCGTTCCAATTAATGCATAATGAATGCGCGCGATGAATGTAATGCTAACGTATGCATCTGCCAGGTGGATCTTAACCGACGGGCAGGGTGTCTCTTGGGAGAGACGGGTAGGCCGTCGGTGACGCCTTTCTATAAATTCTTCCAAAAATTTTGCTCATTTTTGTGTCTTTTCATTTTCCCAACATCTTGAGGCCTTTATTCTTCTTAGAATGTCTTCCTCTCTAGTCAAAAGAATGCACCGTATCCTAGATGACAAACACACTTGGGAAAAAGGTGCCCTTTCCTCTCTGTCTGGGCTAAACTATCTGCGTCGGGTCAAAGTTGATCAGAACCTTCTTCTGGCGGTGACCCACTTCTGGAACCCCCGATTTCACGTCTTCCAGTTCACTTACCAGGAGTTGTGCCCCCTGCCTGAGGAATTAGCTGCCATTCTCGGAGCCTGGTTCCCTCCTAGCATTCTGTCCTGTGTGCCCCGTTGTGGCCTACTCCAGACTCGGGACATAGCTATGGCTCTCGGCATACCCTCTTCTGAGGTCGTCCGGCTGATTTCTCCGGGCTCTTCCTTTGCTTTGGAGCCACTGGTCGAGGCTCTAGATCAGTTCACCGACTTCCCCACTTACCGGGTAAGCATCATATTTCTGTTTTGCATGGTGAACTTTGTCACTATTGTTCCAGGGGGTTTGACAGGTGATCCTCACCTGTTCGGAGCTCTGAGCGACTTTCATCGGGGATCATCACCCTTCCCACTCATTCTGGCTGAGACCATTCTGGGGTTAGACGCTGTGAGTTCTGGATCAACCACTACCTTTACCGACAGCCCCTTATTGCTCCAGGTACGACATTTTTTTAAAGGTAGTTCGTCCCTTATGGATTTTCACACTAGCTTTTCTTAGCGGGAGGTGCGTCCTTTCGGATTTTCACACAACCCTGTGCCTTATTTTTGCCTGAAGTAAACCCTACTTACTCTAGCGGCTTTTTTGCTTTTCTTTTTTTTTTCTTCTTTTTTTTCTTTCTCTTTTTTTTTCTTCTCTTTTCAGATCTGGTTGCAAGAGAAACTGAAGATGCTTTCTGAGCCACCTCCTCGAGTTATCCCACGGTACGCGCCGAGCCATTTCCTTCCGTGTCGATGACTGTGTGAATGTGCCACCGCTGGTGAAGGCATTACCAGATTTAGCGAGCTATCAGATGACGACATCAGTTTCACGTCTACCTGGTTCCCACTGTCTCACGTGGTCATTGATGGGCCATCGGGGTGTGTTCCCCTCTATGGGCTCCGTCAAGCCACCTTCTATATCACTTCTCGATGTACGCGTCAGCTCGGGATGACCCAGGATGTGGTGAGGGTTCCCTTGTCTTTCCGGGGAGGAGCTCTTTAGGCTGCGTTTGCTTCTCGGTATTATGAGCTGTGGAGCAAGCTGCCAGTGAAGACTGTTATTCCAAGGTTCGGCAATCATTCTACGGCTTCAACTAGCAAGTACAAGAAGTGGATCCTTAGCCCAGCATCTGATAACAGGACACGAGGGCTCAAGCATCTGGTCGGTGAGAGCAGCAGTTGGACTTAGCTTAGCTTACGTATGTATCTCTTTTGGTGCTACATTTCTTTTTAATGCAGAACTAGAAAATAACAAAAATGAAAAGAATAATATTCATTCTATTTCACGAAATTGTGTACATTTCCATGTAACTTCAGCATACATGATCAGTTTTGACATTTGCTCAACCGCGTACGCCCTATTAATACATGCAACCAAATTTTAACAGCATCAACTCCTGTTACCAATCGGCCCTCTCGGGTTTTCACGATTGGACATTTTCTCTCGTGCCTCTAATTTTTGCACAGGATGCCTTTTTTCAGTTTTCACCCTGTCGAGGCCCCCAATTTTAGCACGGCTGCCTTTTTTTGATTTTTAACCTGCAGGGCATTTTATTCTCTTCTTTTTATTTTGGTCTTTAGCCATGGAACCTTTTGAGTCTGTCAACATTGATCGGCTCCTTAAATTCATTTCCATCGCTATCCGACAAGATTGGAGCTCCTTTGGACAACAGCTTTTTAAGAATATAAGGCCCCTCCCAGGTTGGTCTGAATTTTCCTCTGATATCGGGTATACCGGGTCTCATCTGCTTGAACACTAAGTCCCCTTCTTTCAGCGGATACTTTCTCACCTTCTTTCCGAATGTCCTAGCCAACCTCTTCTGGTAGATCTGATTGTGATAATAAGCCTTCAGTCTACTCTCATCCAGTAAGTTTAAGTGTTGTAGCCTCTGTCGTGCCCATTCGGCCTCAGGGATTTGGGCTTCCATAACTACTCTCAGCGATCGGAGCTCTATTTCAACTGGCAATACTGCTTCCGTCCCGTATACTAAGGAAAATGGCGTAGCGCCCGTAGATGTCCTTAACGTCGTCCTGTATCCCCACAGTGCAAAGGGTAGCTTCTCTGCCCAGTCTTTGTAAGTTTGGACCATCTTAGATAGGATCTTCTTCACATTTTTGTTGGCGGCCTCTACTGCCCCATTAGCTTGTGGTCGGTAAGGAGAGGATCTATGGTGCTTGATACCATATTTCTCAAGGAGCTTCCTGGTTTCCCCCATGAACTGCACCCCGTTGTCAGACACTATGCGGTGAGGGAGGCCATATCTGCAGATCAGATTCCTCTCTATGAACTTGGCCATATCCCTTGCATCTATCTTTTTGAAGGATTCTGCCTCTACCCATTTGGTAAAATAGTTAATTGCGACTATGATGTATCTGTGCCCATTGGAAGCCGTAGGGCGAATCTCTCCAATAATATCTATCCCCCAAGCAGCGAAAGGCCAAGGTGATGTCAGGTTGTGTAGTTCTGATACTAGTAGATGCCTCAAATATGCGTACTGTTGGCATAACTGGCATTGCTTGACATACTTTGAGCAATCATTGTCCATCGTAAGCCAATAGAAGCCTTGTCTCATGATCTTCTTTGCCAGAGTTAAGCTGTTCATGTGGGCTCCACAGACGCCTGCATGGGTTTCTTCCATCACCTTGCGGGCTTCTTTTTCATTCAAGCACCTGAGTTGAATCCCATCTGCTTGTCTTTTGTACAACACTCCTTCCAAGGATATGAACTGAGTAGATAGTTATCGGATCATCCTCTGGTCTTTCTCAGTGGCTTCCTCTGGAAACTTATTATTTTCCAAATAATTCATAATGTCAAAGTACCATGGTTTTCCATCCGTCACTTCTACTTCCATTATTGGCTTGATCTCAAAGCTGGGCTTCTCAGAACTCGAAATCAGCACTGGCTTCATAGCTACCCCTTCAGGATTATCCCATATCGACACTAGGGTTGCCAACGCATCAGCTAGACGATTTTCATCTCTTGGCACGAAGTGGAAAGTGCAGGTTTCAAACTGCCCACATACCTCTTTCAAATATTCAATGTAGGGTACCAGCCGCTCTTCTTTTACAGCCCACTCTCCTTGGATCTGGTTAATCACCAAGGATGAGTCACCAAAGACTTCTACATTCTTTGCTCCCAATGCAGCTAGAGCTTCCAACCCGAAAGTGCATGCTTCATATTCGGCTTCATTGTTGATTACTTTGTACCTCAGCTTCTTGGCTAGAGGGAGTTTCTCAATATCTGGGGTTGTTAAAATAATTCCAACTCCGACCCCTCTGTTATTCACGGCCCCGTCGAAGTGTAACTGCCATCCTTGGATAGAGATCGCGACTATGCTCTCATCTAGAAAGGTGAACTCGGGAGTGTCTCCTTGAATAGGATGCTCAGCAAGAAATTCGGCTACGGCTCGCCCCTTAATAGTTTTGCGGGTGATGTATTCAACATCAAACTCCTGTAGTAAAAGTAGCCATCTCCCCATCTTACTAAGCAAAGACGGCGCTTCTTGCAAATATCTCAACGGATTCTCCTTGGCCACTGCCTGAACTTTGTATGAGTGGAAGTAATGTCTCAGTTTCTTTGATGCCCAAATCACTACGAGGCAGATTTTCTCTACTTCAGCATATTTAATCTCATAAGCCAGAAACTTCTTGCTGAGGTAATAAACTGCGAATTCTACTCCAAATTCATCCTCCTGAGCCATCATGGGGCCCACAGAACTGCCTTCCACTGCCAGATACAGGATAAGCGGTTTGACTGGTTGCGGCGGCCTTAACACTGGTGGATTCAACAGATATTCCCTGATGCTGTCAAAGGATTTCTGGCAATCTTCGTTCCAGACCACAGGTTGATCCTTTCTAAGTAGTTTAAAAACAGGCTCGCATATTGAAGTGAGCTTGGCAATGAATCGGCTGACGTACTGCAGCCTGCCCAGGAAGCTCCTTACATCCTTTTCCTTTTGCGGCATGGGCATCTCTCTGATGGCCTTCACCTTGTCTGGGTCAATTTCTATTCCCCTCTGGCTGACGATATGTCCTAACAGCTTCCCTGAAGTCACTCCGAAAATGCATTTCTTGGGGTTAAGTCACAGATTTTACTTATCAATCCTGGTGAAGAACTTCTCTAGGGCTTCGAAGTGGCCCTCTCTAGTGGCTGATTTGACCATCATGTCATCGACATAGACCTCCACCTCCTTGTGGATCAGGTCGCTTAAAATCTTGGTCGCCATCCTCTAGTATGTGGCCCCCTCATTTTTTAGGCCAAAAGGCATGACTCGGTAAGCATAGGTCCCCACTCTGTGATGAAAGCGGTCTTAACCCGGTTAGCTATCTTGTTTAGGATCTGGTTATAGCCTACATAACCGTCTCCAAAGCTATACATCGCGCAGTTAGCGGCACTGTCTATCAACACATCGATGTGGGGTAGTGGAAAATTATCTTTAGGGCAAGCCTTGTTCAGATCTCGATAATCCACACATACCCTGACCTTTCCATTCTTCTTCGCTACAGGGACCACGTTTGCCAACCATGTAGGATACTGCACTTCAACAAGGAACTTGGCCTCGATCTGTTGCCAAATCTCCTCCTTAACCTTGTCTGCCCATTCTGGCCTGAGCCGTCTCAACTTCTGCTTTACGGGCTTATAATCTGGGTAGGTCGGGATGGCATGTTCTGCTATGTCTCGATTGATCCCTGGAATGTCCTCATAGGTCCAGGCAAAGACTTTTTCATGTTTTCTTATTATTCTCTCAAATTTTTCTCTCTCATCAGGAGTTATATTTGATGCTATTAGAATTTCTTTCGGATTTTTCGAGATTCCAAGTTTAAAAGGCATTGTATCGGTGGAATCAATGTCAAAAATTGATGGAATATGATCATGTTCATGCATGTTGAAATTATTAGAAACATCGCACAAGTAAGAGAAATCATTTGCCTTATTAATAATATTATAATTTTCATTTACATCATAAAAAAGTTCTGGAATGAAAAGACAATCTAAGCTAGAGTCTTCTTCTGGCTCCCCAGAGGTTGATGCTATTGCAGCTTGCTCATTGGCTTCCTGATTCAGCAGAGGCCCTTCAGGTATGTCTGAGGAAATCTTTAAATCCCCCGTCTTCAGTTCTATTTCTGCCATCTTCTCTTTCCCTTTCAGTCTGGTAAACAACATCTTCTCGGTGATAACCTCTTCGGGCTCGCATCTGTCCCAAGCAATGCACTGAGTCATGACCTCTTCATCCCAGAAGTTCTCAGCGGTCTTGATAACCCCGACATCCCAGTCGAATACATCGTTAAAGATCTCAAATCCAGGGACAATCCTCTCATTCACCCACTGCAGCTCCTCTTCACCAGTATAAGCGCAGACTGAGGATGCGGGCATAAAGCTTTCTGAAATGTGAGGGATCTTATCTGCCATCTTTTTCTTGCCAAAACCGCCTCTGTACCCCAGACCCTTCCGGTTCTTCTGACCTCGAGTGGTGATTGCAGTCTGCAGCCCCTGAGAGTTTTTACCCAAACCAGCCCCAGGGAGATAGTGCATCTTTTTCATCATGTTAACCACAGCTGGGTTATCCACTGACCCGTGCTCTTCTCCTATCATTGACACGTGGAAGCCGCTGAAGGGTTGATTAGCAATTTCGAGAGCTGACACCTGATTCTCTCTGGCCACCTTAATAGTTATCACCTCCCCTTCGTGCGGGAACTTTATCATTTGGTGCAGCGTGGATGGTACTCCTCCCAATCTGTGAAACCAAGGTCTCCCAAGCAGGGCTGAGAAATTAGCTGGGATGGGCAGAACCACAAACTCCACTTCTACCTCAATAGGTCCCGTCTTGACCAGGGTTGAATGTTCCCGAGGCTTGCCTTCTTGAATTATCATAGGCTGTAATCGTCAAGTCTGATTCTCTGAGCATATCCTCACTCAATCCAAAAGCCTGAAGGGCTATCAGAGGGAAAACATTGATAGAAGATCCATCATCTACCATAACGCAAGTGGTGTGCTTGTCGTTAATCTATGCTTTGATGTACAGAGGTCGGTTATGATCGCGGCCCTCGATTGGCAGGTCGACTTCGGAGAAAACCAATCTCTCGCCCGAGCCTCCTTTAACTAGACCCAGAAGTTCTAATGGGGAAATTGTGGTGGAAACAGTGGACTCATTCAAAGCCTCTATCACTTTCTGCCTGTGAGAAGGGGACTGTCTTAAAAGATCCCAGATGGATATTTGAGCTGAGGTCTTTTTCAACTGCTTAACAATCTGGTTCTCCTCTGGCTCTTTTTCCGTTGATGGCTGCATTGGTTCCGGTACCCTCGTAATCTCAAGGACCACTCTCCCACTTCTTGTCACAGCCCCTATCTCTTCTTCATCCTCATCAGATCTCCACAAGTCAGGGTTCATCTCTCCTTCCTCTTCGGCCTCTCCACCGCTCTCGCTGCTTGACCAATAATCAATGGTTGCCACTACCACTCTTTCCTCTCTATCCTCAGAACAAACAACAGCAATACCCTCGCTCCCATATAAATCTTGCAGCACGTACCACTTTGGCAAGCTGGATCTGACCATAAACACTGGTGGTGGTACGACATTATAACCAGGCTTCTTCTTATCCTCCCTCATCTCCGGGTTGGAAATCTGCTTGTCATTAATCAGATCTAGAATGCAGTGCCTCAGCGCCTTACATTTGTCTGTTAGATGTCCCGTGTGCTATTGAAATGCATAGTATTCATTGTCCTTATGACCTGGCTTCCCTTGCGTCAAAGCAGGCCTAGGAGCCAGAGGTTGCAACTTCCCTTCCTTTATCAACCTTCTTAAGACCCAAGACAGTGGTCTTCCTAAGTTTGAAAACTTCCTCGGGGTCGTTGCGTCAGTAGCAGACACCTCAACTGTTCTTCTGGTGCTGCTACTAGGACCAGTTGGCCTACTGGTACCCTGACCGGTATTAGCTCTCTTTGCAAAATTATCATTGTTAGCTTTTCGAGCCAAGAACTCTCCCTCTGCCTCAATGGCTATGTCCTTCAGAGATTCCCAATCCTTCAACCCTTTCATCTTCAAACCCTCCTTCAAATACGGGCTTGCGTTCTTGATAAATAGGCGGATCTGGTCTTGGGTGTCTGGCTTTCTTCGCATTTCCATTACCCTATTCTGCCAGCGGGTGAGATAGTCGTGAAAAGATTCCCCGGCTTTCTGTTGGAGCAATTTAAGATCTTTAAGAGTCACCTCCATCCTGGTGTTGCAATCGTATTGCCTCAAGAACTCTTTTTTGAGTAGATCCCAATCTTCCTTAGTTCGACGATCGAGGCTATGGTACCAATCGATGGCAGGGCCAGTCAGGCTCAAGCAAAAGTACTCCACCTTCTGCCTTTTAGACAAAGTGGTCCCTTTCATGACCAGAGAGTATTGCTTCACATGGGCAGTCGGGTCAGAGGTACCGTCAAATTTTGGCACGTCAGGCATCTTGAAGTTGTAAGGAATCGGGTCTTCTCCCTCCAGTTCCTTATCCTTCGGGTTCATTCCCTGACCTCTACTCAGCATGAGGGCCATGGCTTCAAACCTCTCTTCAATCTTCTTGAGAATAAACTCATCAGTTTGAGGTGCCTTCCCTCTCTCAGATACAGAACTCATCTTATCGTCCTCGTCATCCCGGTCATCATCTACCCTCAGCACTGGTCTTCTTCTCTGTCCCCCCGAAGCTACTGACCTCAGCTCTATTGGCGACTGCCGAACAGGCTCTTCTTGCCTGTCAGCTCTTTCTTCTTCTCGCTCATGCTGTCTTACGGGAGGAGGAGGTGGTGGATTCTGCGGAGCATTCTGTTGCGCCAAAGCAGTTAGCATATTCATCCTTCTGCCCTGAAATTCCTCAAACCGTCGGCCAACTTCTTCTGCAATCATGGCCCTGGTGGTGTCATCTCCCCTAGGTGAGTTTGCCATCTCAGACACAGTACAACTGACTTCTGGTAAGATCTCTGAAAGGCCCTCTCTACCTAGCAGCTCAGATGTAGGAACTCGGATCAATCATCCGGTAGGCGATCTAGTCCACCCGGGCAGATCTATGATGGCTGCAGGGGCAAGGCATTAGATATGATGCATGGAATGCAGACGCAATGCATGGTCGTGATATGCAACACCCACAAAACACAAACAAGCAAGTAGGTCCTTCCACCCTTATTTCTCCCACACACGTGGTCGCGTGGTCTCTTTCCTAGGTGGGATTAGCCCAAGGGTCAACAAGGGACCCAATGGACACGCATGTTGTACGGCAAAAAACCGGCAGCATGACACTCCTATGCTAATGTACAAGCGAATGGATAATGATCATCATTTATTTGGACATTCCAAAAATTTTGACATAGCCCTGCCGGGGCATAAAAGCCTTTGGCTAGGTTGCCAAGCAAGATATCTGGACTCACCCAATACATGAGGACCCATACAACAAGCATAGAATTACGGTTCATATCACCTGTGGAAAGTAGCTACGGTCACTACATGAGCTTTGGACGAGGGAGATGTTACTTTAGGGCTACCCAAGCATGATCCCTGCTGACAGGTCTAGCTCATCATGAGCATAATAAACGATCGGGTCATCATTTTGATATACCATTGAGGTACGAGGCTTGGGCTGGTGATTATCCTTAACACTTTCCTAAATTGAGTGAAAATAGGGTCGTGCTTCAGGAACGCACTGGGGCTAATAGAGGGACAAAACTAGCATATTCTAAGGCTCTAATGGGATGCGAATGCAAATGAGAGAAAGCAAATTTATGAATTAAACTTTAATCATAAATGTTTAAACGAGGTATTTTCAAATTGAAGCCTCAAACCATAAGTCCCCAGCGGAGTCGCCACTGTGATGCACGCCGGATGTCCACTCGATCGCCCCTATGACCGCTCGCTTGAGGGCGATCGGGCAATTGAGGGTCCGCTAACAGCTTGCAATAAATCGCAAGTGCGTCATTGTTGGGCAACAAGGAGGTTTCATGGAGTCGCCACCCAATAGAACATTGGGAAAGTTTCTCTCGCCTCGAAGAGCCTAAGACTGCGCTTAGTATCCATTTTAGGCCAACCAAAGGGTTCTTGGAGGGTGAACCTCTCGCCCTAAGGAGCCTAGGATTAACGCAAAAATCTCGTGACACAAGAGGTGTCTTGGAGGGTAAACCTCTCGCCTCTTTGAGCCCAAAGATCAGAGCTGGGTTCGAGACATCTCATCTATTTCTACCTCGATTATTTTATGATCAAATTTTAATTATCATTAATTCGTTCTCTCTCCACACGATGCAATTGATTTAAGGCGCATTCATTCACGTTTGGAAAGCAGTAAATGAGCAAGTAATGAAAGCAATAAATTACAATAATATAAGGAGCGGAATATAACTCCCTTTTATAAATGTGCGATACATACACAAATCGGGGCATTGCTTATTTTGAGGACTTTGGTCCTCGCATGCATCATTATAAAAAATGGCTATTTTTATTGTGAGAATTTTTATTTGATAAAAATAGGACATTGGGTCCTTGCTTTTATGACAACCTCTTTTTATTGAATATAAAACATTAATCAATTTTATATTTAACGATATACAAAAAGGGCATATACATATGCATAGAATAAATAATGAATAAACAAATAAAGGGAATAACCAAGAGGGTTAGAAAACTAAACCGGATGGAATCCTCCGAGCATGGTAGATCGCCCCTCGAGCTCAGGATAGTCCAAGGAAATCAATGTATTCTCACAGAAGGTTAAAAGATGTTAATACATGAAAGTTCAACATAAATGAAGTTAAAAAGACTTGAAAGAAATAAAAAAGATTTAGAAAAGTGAAGACAGGACCCAGCGACGGCCTCTGTCGAGTGACCGACGGGCGTCAGTTGGTGACCAACATATCCCGTCGCTCACTCAAGAGAGAGGGCGTCTGTAGATGAGGTGACCGACGGGCGTCGGTGAGATAGATGACCCGTCGATCACCACTGCCTCCGAAAATAAACAGTGAAAAACTCTTTTTTCAAAGCAAAAATGGGTTTTTATCACAAAATGAGATGAAGAGAATCAAAATAAAGAGAAGTGAAATCAAAAAGCCAAAAAAAATAGCAAAGATAAAGAATAAAGATGAAATAACACGAAGAATAAGTCCGGAATATTTACCCTCAGATAATGTTTTAGTGAGATTCTTAGATAATGTTTTAGTGAGATTCTTAGTGTTGATTGGAGTTCCGAACGTTCCACGAGAAACGAAATGAAGGATCAAAGAGAGGAAAATAAATTGTTTCCTTCTTAATCCTTCAAAAGATTGGCTTTGGAATCAAAAACCCAAAGAAAACTAATTAGTTTTAGTTCCTTTTTAACGGTTTGATCCTCTAATTAAAAGAAATTTCTTGATGTGTGTTTGCTGGAAGAGAGAGAAAATACGCTTGAAATTCGGCAGAGTTTCCCCTCTTGAAAATTTTTGGAACCCTTTTTAGGAAGAAATTCAAAGCTTTTATAGGCTAGACACGACCGACGGGCGTTGGATGTGGAGACGGGCATCGGAAAACTCCTTCTAGCATAAGTATTCATCCGACGGCCCTGCCATTTCCACCGACGGGCGTCGGAGAGGGTGCGTGCTCCGAAAAACTAGCTGGCGTGCTCCGGAAAAAGCAGGTCCGTCCGACGGGCGTCGAAAAAAAACATAGGCCGTCTGTGACCCTAAGCGACGGGCTGGCCTCTCATAGACGGGCTGACCATCTGTCGAGGAAAACATACTTTTTGACTCAGAAATTCCCGTTCTTCCCTCCTCTGCCTACAAAAGGTGAAAAGACTCATTTCTCGTGGAGTATGGGACTAAAATCTCCCAATCCAAACCATTTGTGAAGGTTCGGATACTGATTTCATCATAGGGCAATCTCTGATCCGGACCGCTACGGGACACGGTGCTTACAGTATGATAGCTTTAAATTATGTGGTTTGAGTAAGTTTTGAGAACAAAAGAAAGAGTAGAAGAGAGAATTGTCAAATCCACCTTAGATTAGTGACAAGTGGCTAGTGGGGATGAAGAAAGAGAAAGAGAGGATAATTATTACTTTATTAGCAAGAGAGAGAACGTGAGAGAGCATAATTCTACCCTCCTCTCTCCCGTTCTAGCTCTCTCCTCCTCTACTTTCTTAGCCAAAATCGTCCCTCAAGCGGCTATAATTTTATTTGGCTTTAGCAATTCAAGAGTTGATAAGGTAAGTGGTTAGTCCTCTTTTTCCTCTTCTCTTTCTTCGCTTCTTCTCCCTGGTTTGTTTGGTGATGGTATGTTTGCATTTTGAGCATTTGTTTTTGTTGGTTTGTTGCCCAAAAATTCTAGCTAGAGAGGCAAAAGGGAAAGAAAAAGTTGGTGGTAGTGCAACAAATTGAGCTTGAGGAGCATAGGAGCTAAGGTTTGGGAAATTTGTGCTTTGTTTAAGTTTGTGATTTTGAATGATAATTGGTAGTTTAATGAATTGATATGTTTGAGATTTTTATATTGCGAGGTTGAACTTGATTGCATTGATTTTGAGTGCTTGAGTTGTGTTTAGTAATTGTGGTTTGAATTGGGGGTAGGATATGGGAAGAAAACATTTAGGTTTCTACAAAATCTGGGTTTTTATTAATCCAAACGGCGGTCAGGGATTCCATACCACCGTGTGATCGCATTCTGAAATGTGTATTTTGCTTGTCCGTTAGGTCTCACGGCAGTCAGGTTTATCCTAACCACCATGTGCCATTCTACACGGCGGTTAAGAGTTTCCTTACTGCCATGTAACTGCATTCTGATTTCATTTTTTGGTTTTGTACATGTTACATGGTGGTCAGGTTTTCCTAACCACCGTGTGGAATATTTTACACGGCGGTAATGTTCTTCATACAGCCGTGTAAAAGCATCTAGTTTTCTGAAATTCTCATCTCAACATGTTACACGGTGGTTGGGTTTTCTTGACCACTATGTGGGATATCTTGCACGGCGGTCAGGATTTCCATACCATCGTGTAAATGCCTTCTGTTTTAAAAATTCAATTTTTAAGGTTTCACACGGCGAGCAGGATGTGTGTGACCGCCGTGTAACCCCTATTTTTTTAGATTTTTAATTATGTTTTATTTGCCTGTATTGAACCTTGTACTACCATTTTTTATGCAATAATCAGGCTAATGTATTGTAATATCCCAAAATGGACCCTAGAAGGAATTACAATGTAAATTGGATTAAGAAGGGCATAATTGTAATTGGACAAGGATGAAGTGAATTAATAAAGGACTTAATTGAAAAAGGAATTAAAGTTATAAAGTAAAGAAATTAATTAAGTGAGTAATTGGATATATGCCAAGGACTTAAGAGATAAAAGACAAGGATCAACTAAGTTTGACCAATTGGTTTGGGACACTGTGACGCGCGCCGGAACCAAGCAAGGGCCCTCTCTTTGAATCCGCCTTTGGGATTCGAGGAATTGGTTTGCGTCTTTTGATCATGGGCGCCATGAGACATCATCGGTGTAGCCCTCCTAATAGAACATTGGGGAGAACAACCTAGTCTAATGACACTTAAAGGCACCTTTGAGGCATTTGGAGTCGCCACCCAATTTGCAAGAAATTGGGGAAAAGTCTCTCACCTCTAACGGTCTAAACTAGAGATATGGTGTCCGGAACTTCCCTCTTATTTATGCTTTGGTTAATTATAAATGGTTTTTTAACCCCTTAAAATTATATCTCTCATCTCACACGATTGATACATTTAAATTAAATAGCGCATTCCAAGCATACGAAAGCGATAAAAGGAAAGCGATAAAGTAAATAAAGAAAGCGATAAATGAAAACGGTAAACACGCAAGCACACAATTACAATAGAAATAGGGCAGAATACAACCCCATTGAAAGAAAGCTAAAAACATAAAGTGGGACGGAATACAATCCCCCAAAATAAGATTAAAATTGCCCCAAAATTAATTTCAAGGGCGCAAAAAAATGAACTTAAATTTAAAACACTCACACAAGATCAAAATAAAAGGACATACATAAATCGGGGCATTATTTTAGGAACATTGGTTCCTTCGCGCTTGTTTAAAGTTTAGGAACGTTGGTTCCTTCGCATTTATTTAAAGAAGGTTCGAAGAGTCGTTTTGGTTGTTTGGTGAAAACCGGGATGAGTGATCCCATTTTTGGAGGAAAATGGACTCTTTGTTTTAATTGTGATACTTTTTATTGTTTGGCTAAAATGAGGGACATTAGTCCAAATTTTATTAGTGGAAATCCCGATTTAATTGTAGAAATGTCTTTGTGATTTTTTATCGCTCGCGTGCATAAGTTAAAACAATTATTTACAAATAAGCACAACAAAAAGAAAGGGCGTAGAAGGATCTCACCGAACCGATGTGACCCTCCACGCGTCGCCACCCATTCGGGGAGCCGCGGGTACACTCAAACAATGCGACTCAAAGTAAGATTTCAGAGAGGAAAAATAATATTAAGAACATTAGTAATAATTCTAGAAATTAATCAAATGAAGATAAAATGAATATTGGGCACAACAATAAATAATGATAACAACAATGATAATAACGATGCAACACAACAAAAATAATAATAATAATAATAATAATAATAATAATAATAATAATAATAATAATAATAATAATAATAATAATAATAATAATAATAATAATAATAATAATAATAATAATGATAATAATATGATAATAATAGTAATAAGAATAGCAATAACAACCACAACAACAACAACAACAACAACAACAACAACATAATAATAATAATAATAATAATAATAATAATAATAATAATAATAATAATAATAATAATAATAATAATAATAATAATAATAATAATAATAATAATAATAATAATAATAATAATAATAATAATAGTGAAACAATAACAGTAGCCAAAAGGAAGAAAAGCCAATAGTAAAGTCATAATGATAATAGTAATTGTCACACCCCGTTTGCCCCTAGTAGTATGAGCCTGTCTGTGTGTGCAAGCATTTGCATGTGTTCGGCATATCATAAGGGTATTTTAGTAAAATGCATATTTTTGGGGTTTATCAGCATATGGTTATATGTATGACATTAGTGTGTGAATTAATTGGGAAATGATAGTGTGCACTTGAGCATATCATATTAAGGTGTTTTAATATGAGAGTGCATTGTGTATGTGTGTTCATACCATTGTAGGGTGTGCATTAGTTGGGAGTGTAACACCCCAAAATGGCCCTAGAAGAATTACAGAGTTTTTATTCGAAAAAGGTAAGTTTTATGTGCGAGAGTTCTGTCGCGAGCGCGAACAGTGTCGCGGGCATGACAGAGCCCTCCAGCGGTTTTCGAACTACAGCTGGTTAGAGTGGATGTGAATGTTCTGTCGCGAGCGCGACAGAACCCTCTCACGAGATGTGTGCATAAGTGGGACTAAGAGACTTGGAGTTGTAGAGAGTTGACACATGACATCGTAGAGGAGTGACAAGTGGCATCGTAGAAGAGTGACAAGTGGCGGCATAAGAGTTTGACAAGTGGCATTGTAGGAGTGTGCCAAGTGTCATTGTAGGGAAGTGACACATGGCTACAAGAGAGAGTGACATGTGGCATGGGACTTTTAGATTGAGATGGATTAATGAAGGGTAAGTGACATTAAGTGAGATTTGTTGGCATTTATAATGGTAATTGAATTTGGATGAGGGTTGACTAGTTGTTTTGGTTCTTATTCCCGTTGGTTTCCTTGTGGCCTTGGGTTTTTGCTTTTCTTTTCTTTTTCTTTGGTCTTTTGCCATCCTCTCTCTCTCTCTCTCTCTTATTTTGCTTTTGCTCCTTTCCTTCTCTAATTGCCTTGCTCTTTGATTGAGCCTCTTGGATTAGTTAAAGGGAGAGTTGAGAAAACTAGAGTTGATCATTGAAAACGGTAAGTTTAGTTTTTTTTCCGATCTAACTTCCTTTTTCTTTCTGTTTTTAATTTAAAGTGAGAAAAAAAAAAGACTAACTCAAAATGTTTTCTATGTGATTTGTGGATGCTATGAACAAGAAATGGGACAAAGTAAAGGAAAGGGGTTGGAGCTGAATAGAGAGCTTAGTTCGAGCTTCCTAGAGGTAGGGATCGAGTGTGATTGTGTTAATTTTGCATGTGTTTACATGAAAAATGCTTGAACAAAGACATGTGGAAATAAAGAGATGCTTGTTGAGCTTTAATTAGCTCAAGATGTTCATTTTGATTGCTTATAGTGCTCATGACATGTGTATATATGTTTATAAGTATGTAACTTGATCATTTGAGTGTGTGTGTTGATGATAGAGTTTGATTTTGTGAAATTTTGCTTATTTGTCATTCGACCTCTATGAAGACTTTTTGTCATAAGTATAGTTATATACTTCTGAATTGAGTGATTGTTGAACCAATAGAACCATGACTTCAATACCATTAAAAGTCTCAGAAATGGCCTTGAGCAGAATCTTGCTCTAAGACCCTGACAATTTGCTAAAACCATAGTGTCCCTGTTTGGGTCGGGTTATTTGAACAGTATAGGTTGTTTAGATCATATCTTACATTGTAGATGTCTAAATAACCTGAATATTGTCCCATTTGAAAGTAACATCCTAGGGAACAATTTTCATGCAGACCACTTTTCCTAAAAATATGTTCTAGATGGTGATTTTTGCGATACAAGTTTAGGTTAAAAAGCAGTGCCGTGAGGCACCAGAGGCGAGCCTCTGTCGCGAGCGTGACACATGTCGCGACCTCGCGACAGAACAACTCATTTTAGGCTTTTTCTTCTTCTTTTTGAGCTCCTAGTTGCCATGGGTCAACCCCTTACCCTTCCCCTTAGCTTATTATGCATGTTTAGAGTTAGCGAATGACTATAAAGTAGTTATCAACGGGGAAATGCATTTGAGTATGTTTAAGATTTGCAATTTAACTAATAAAGTAACAATGTACAATTGTATGAAAGATAGTAAATGGAATGAAAAAAATGTGTGAACTTGTGAGTGCTTGTATATGATGATGTGATATAAGAGTTTATACATGGAATTTAAATGTTACATGCTTTTAGTTGTTGAACATGATTAATAAAGATTGTATATGAATTAAATGCCTTTGAAGTTGATGAGTGCACTTGAGTTATAATCTATGCTTTAGCATCAGAGTAGCGTATAATTGAGTTGTTATTGAGCCTGATTACCGTTATAGTGGATAGATAAGCATGCTTATAAAGGGCTAGAGTGCAGCTGCTACATGTTGGCCTTAATTGTGCCCAGAGTTCGGAATATCTCGTGTATTCCATAGAGTTTGAGTTAATTCTTCATATGTAAGATACTGTAAACAGTATCCAGAGTTACCCGTATCCACCATGAAAGGAATTCAGGCTTGTCTTATTAATGTTGTGTAGTGAACTTGAGATGATTCAGAGTATTGTTCTGAATAAATGCTATAGTACATGAGAGTAATGTTTAAGTACATTACAGTTCTGTATACAAGAGTATGATTACATGAGTGTGTTATCACGAATGTGGACACATGATAGCGTATATTTGAATAAATGATATGTACAAGTTGTAGTGTACATGAATAAGTAAAAGAGTAGATGTTATATGCATGTGAACTCATAGTATTTGATATTTGAACATGAAACCTGTACAAGTATCAGAGCTATATGCATGAGCTACTTGATTTTTGTTATATGACATATGTGTTAGCTATTTGTGACTTCGTAAAGAAGTCCTTTGCATTATTTTTCATCCCCACTAAGCGTTATCGCTTAGCACAGATGTTTATTTCCGTGTAGGTATACAGGTTCGGAACAGTGAGCGAGCGTCTGCAGTTCAAGGCCACTAGGGAGTATTATTCAGGTCTTTTGTATAAATTAGATATAGAGCTAGTGATGTTTTGAGTAACATCATTATGTAATAAAAGTTAAAGAATCACATGTAAATGTATATGTAAAGTTAAATGAAAATAGAGTGTAATATGAACATGTATAAAGAGAAAGATGTACATATGTATAGTTGATATGAAATGCATGTTGGGCCCTAGTGTAGTATTTAATTACTTTTAAATGGATGTGTTTATGCTATCGCTTCCGCTAATGCATGTACATGTATACGTAAATGTCCGCGTAGCGCCCCGATATTCCTTACCGGGGGTATGGGGGTGTTACAGGGAGTGCATTGGGTGTGTGTAGTGCATGGTTGTTAGGTGTGAGTGATTGGTTTCCTCCAACAGGAAAGTGACAAATGTAGGGATAGGAAAAAGAGGAGTTAATAGAGAAAGGAAAAATGGGAAAGGCAGAAATTCATTTCTTCTTCCCGATTCTTCTTCCTCTTTGACTCATCTTCTTCCTTGTTCTTATTTTGGAACCCTAGCTTGGATCAAGCTACTGTTAGTGGAAATCAATCATTTCTTTGGCATTCTTTTGGTAAGTCATTGCATTACTCACTCTGTTTTCCATTGTTTTCATCTTCTTCTTTTTTGAGTTTAGATTTAACTTAGGGTTTTTATTTTGGTTGTTCTTCGATGTGTTGTTGCTTAGCTGTGGCTCCTCGCGATCCCAAGGGCAAGGAGATTGCTGGGAGTAGTGGAGCTAAGTGAAGTGAAGCTTTGAATTTCAGGTCTGGGTTATTGCTTGAGATAATTATTTGAATTTAAACTTACTGTAATTTAGGGTTTGTGTTCTTGAGGAACTTGAATGCATATATGCTTGATTTGGTTGTTTTAAATTCTGAATTGAGTTGTAATTATGTCGTTTATAGTGTATGAGATGTCTTCTGGAAGGTAAGAACAGATTTGTGTGGTTTTGATTCAAGTTATGCAATTGATTTTTGAGTTCTGGAATTCTGGAAATTGGAAAATCGTATTTACTGTTAAATTTTCCCGTTATTCTGTGTCTGTCGCGTGACTAGCCAAGAAGAGAGGCTAGTAATGAGTCGTGACTTCCAGTCACGACTCGTGACCAGCCAGAGAGGCCAGTCACGAGTGGTGACTGCCAGTCACAACTCGTGACCAGCCAAGAGGAAGCCAGTCACGAGGCATGACTCCCAGTCACGACTCGTGACAGGCCTGAGAAGGCAGTCACGGGTGGTGTCTGCCAGTCACGACCCGTGACCAGCCCAAAGAAAGAAGCCAGTCACGAGACGTGACTCCCAGTCACGACTCGTGAACAGTAAGAGGAAAACGCAAGTCACGACGTGACCAGAAGCCAGTCACGAGGTGTGACTCCCAGTCACGACTCGTGACCAGCCAGAGGAAGAGGCCAGTCACGCGTTGTGATGCCAGTCACGACTCGTGACCAGCCCACCTTGTTGGTCACCCCCATTTGGCCTATTTTCTGAAATTTCTCGGTTTTAACTCAAAAATGAATTTCGTATTTCTTTCGAATGGACTTATACTGCTGTGTGATGCATGTCATACTTTTATATGCTTGATATGAGTGATATCTTGATTCTTCAGATGAATTTTATGCGGTACTTTGAAATATGAATTGAATGATACAGAACCTGCTAGAGTCAAGTAAGTGGATAGTTAGGCATGCCTAATAGAGTCTTTTAGCTGCAGCCCTCAGTTCAGTTTGGACCCCGATTAGGTCCCCCATTAGGTTCCTCGCGAACCCTTCAGTATTTGGATCTTGTTTAAGATCCCCTCAGTAAAAATATTGTGTTTTGATAAAAATGAAATGACTTTTGATTTGTACCTGTGAGGTACCCTCAGTATTCGATTCGTACCCGTAAGGTACCTTCAGTACACTCGTTATCCACTAGCTCGAGTCAGCAGGTGTTCGATTGAATTACTCTGTTCTGAATTGGCTACATGAATGTGATATCTGAATGAGTATAATGATGAGATGGATGTTGGATTATTTGGCATGAACATGAAATTGAGATACGGAATGTATGGCTTTGATTTATGAGCATGCTTATATGGATTATGTTAAAGCTATTGCATTTGCCATTGTGTATGTGTTATGCCTTGACGACCATTTTGAATGGCCGTCCATATTTTATGTGTGTTTCCCCACTAAGCGTTTATCGCTTAGCACGGTGTTTTTACCCGTGCAGGTGCGGAAGGAGTTTTGCTTTGAGAGAGTCGCCGCCGTCAAGCCAACACAGAAGGTTTTAGTGTAGGGCTCAGTTTTTGTAATCTGTAATGATTCTTTTTGTATAGATCTCTCCTGTATCAGTTTTGTTATAGCTTCCGCTATTGTATTTATATTTTGGCTATGTAATATCTTTTGTTTTAGCTAGTTGATCAGAACATTATTGTAATGGTTTTGTTATATTAATGCATGATCAGCTATGGCTTTCTTTTCCTTTAAAGTTTTTAATTATCCTATATTTAAGTATGTATGGTATGGATGAATGTATGTTTTGCTTTGTATCTGTTTGGTGGCACCTTTACTCATACGGCATCTCACTCCTTATCGGATGGGATCGCCTACGTATGGGTAGGGGGTTTTATAGTTTTTGGTATCAGAGCTCCGGTTTAGGCATTTCTGGGTGTTGTTGATGTTATGTTGTGTTGCTTAGATGTGTATGTGTCTAGATCTGTGTTGGCTGATGCGGTTGTTTCTTATTTGTTTAGATGGCTTCTAATTCTGCTCGTGGAACACTTGAGGAATCCGCTGAGAGTGTGAACCCTCAAGCTGTAGATCCATCAATTTCTTTGTCGGCTCAGCATGCTAGGGTCCAGCCCGAGGCCGCAACCATGCCTTTTGAGGCTATGTTTCGATTGCATCAGGACATGGCCAGGGTTTTGGAGAGAGTGACTGCTCCTAGAGCCCCTATGGAGAACTTGAGGAGGGCAGGTGTTGAAGACTTCTATGGCACAGGTTTGGATGAGTCTGAGTTGGCTGAGAAATGGTTAGATAAAGTGAAGCGTGCTCTGAGAGAGATTCGGTGTCCTCCCGACCAGCAGGCAAAGTGTGCACCATTTTTACTGCAAGGGTCCACTTTTGAATGGTGGGAATTGGTTTGCAGGCATCCTCAGCTACCGGATCCGATTACTTGGGAGTTCTTTGAGGGTGAGTTCACAAAGAAGTATATTACTCAGACTTATAGAGATGCTAGATGGGCGCAGTTTCTGAGTTTGAGGCAGAGGACTGTAACACCCCAACTCATATGTGGACGAACCCATCCGCAATGGAGTAGGAAGCCGTACGAGTAGGTGTGTTACCGGACTGAAGCGAGACAAAGCATACTAAAATACGGAAGAATTTAAAACTTGAGGAGTAGATTTGGACATGCATATTTCGCAAGTGCGCATACACTAAGCAAAAGCATACAGTTGTGAAACTTACAAGCATACAATAGAAGTTATTCTCCAAACATCGCTATACAAATATTTACATGGCCCAGAATATTATATAAATATCTATACATATTATTACATATACATATTCATCAGAATTACAAAATCCAGGCTACAGAAATTACACAAAATACATCACTTCTAACTCCTATGTGGCCGACTCTGCAGATGCGCGACTCGAACAGAAGCAAATCTGCCACCTGCACGGGAAAAAGAACCCGTGCTAAGCGATAACGCTTAGTGGGGAAAACAAACATAATAATATGGATGGCCATTCACAATGGTCGCCAAGGCAAAATACATTCAAATGGCAATTGCGGATATTCAAAACACATATCTAAACAGACTTGCATAATAAAGGCATTCATTCGGAAACTCACACACATAATCATATACATATATCAGGAATGGCCAAAACAGTCATAACTCAAAACACGACACCAGTGTTATCATGCTGAGCCACATACTCAAGAAACATCCAAAACACCACACTTCTGCTGTGCTACTCTGATACATAGCATATCATGCTGTAAACACTCCCAACACGGAGACTGAAGGCATAATCACATCACTTCACATTTATCTTAAAACCATGCAGAAAGTACAATTACATCTTATATACTTACCCTCACAACCGCTCTGATTCACATGCTTGTACACAATAAAACCATGCTTAACTCATATATATAAATGCATCGATCGAATCATTTCCAAAGCATTCAGAAACTAATAACAAATCACATGCCAAGTACGGATAATCATGTTAACTGAAAAGTCATGTTTACTAAATACAGATTTACCATCTGAAGCACGTAGTAATATTCATATACACATAAACTGATTCTTACTCATTCAGATATCACATTCTGATAGCTATTTCAAAACCGAATAAAACAAACCATCAAAATACCTGCTGACTCAAAATAGTGGATAACGAGTACTGAGAGAGAGACCTCATGAGGAAACACATAGCCCGATCTCTGACCGGGTAACCCTCAGAGGGAACACATAATATAATGTACCATACAGGTACAAGTCAGAAGGCAACATTTCATTGAACAGGACCTTAAACAAGATCCATACACATACACATAATAGGGGTTCGCGAGGAACCAATCGGGGACCTGATCAGGGTCCAAATCGTTCAAAGGGGCGCTGCAGCTACACATACATAGACTCTATTAGGCATGCCTAACTATCCACTAGACTGACTCTTGCAGGTCATGCATCATTCAAATCATATTTCAATTCACTTAATTTATGTCATTGTATATAATCAGCAATAAATGAGACATATGAGTAAGTTCATAAAATCAATCATACGTCATACAATTTACATTTAAACATAACATACTAATCTTAGAGAAGATCATCAGTATAGATAGGCATAATATATTCAATTATATTAACATAGTTCATAAAATAGACAAAGAACAAACCTAGAGGCATCACAAGTTCAGAATTCAAACATTGGAATCACCGAAGAAAACTCATTCAATTCAACACAACTGTCGCGCTCGCGATACCTGTCGCGCTCGCGACAGAGACCATAGTCTCTTCGCTGCGCGCGCGCGACGGGCTTCGCGATCGCGGGAAGGAGAGAACGGCCCGGCTCTGTCGCGCTCGCGATATTGACGCGATCGCGACAGAGGATAAGCATTGCTATCGCGGGGTCGCGACAAGTCGCGTGCTCGCGATAGCGCAGGCCAACAATGTGCTCTGTCGCGATCGCGATGGTTGTCGCGCTCGCGACAGAGAGCAGACAAGCTATTGCTATCGCGGGCTCGCGACAGCGTCGCGTGCTCGCGACGGCCCAGCATCGACATCACCTGTCTCTGTCGCGGTCGCGACAGTGTCGCGATCGCGACAGAGTCATGATTCCGAAAATCTGCAGAATTTTGCAAAATCTTTCCTTCCTCAAACTCATTCACAAACACACGAAACACATCCCAAGGTCTCTTACCTCATCTCCAGCCAATCACACATTATTGATAACATAATCCAACATTCGTATCAAGTATTTCAATCAAACACGCCATTAACAATACCCATATACACAATCTATAATAATAACATTATTCGTCAATCATATCAATCGCACTCACATTAATTGCATTCGTACATATGGTACGTCATTCTAAGGTTACTCATGAGACCATCACACTATAGCACTCATCAACAAATAAACCTTCATGGAGTTATATCTATTCTTAATTACTAGTTAATTCACCAATCTTAATCATATTCATAGGTTTTTCCCAACGATCATTACTTATATAGTCAATTAATTACCATAGACATGCATAATAACTGATGGGAAAGATACGGGATTGATCCGGGTCAATCCTAGACTCAAAAATAGAGAAGAAAAAGCTCAAAACATACTTTTCTTTCGCGAGGTCGCGACCATTGTCGCGCTCGCGACAGAGGCTCGCTTCAGCTCCCCTAACATACTGCTTTCTACCACCAGTTCGTATCATATAAACCGACCTCTAAACCTCATTTTTAGGAAAAGTGGTCTTCTTAACAAATGTTCTCCTACGTCTTAGCTTTCAAATGAAATAATTTTCATATCAATTGGATGTCTAAAACGCCAGATATGGACTCCACAACCCATACTGGTCAAACAACCCGCCACAACAGGGACACTACATTTATAATCAAATTTTCGATGTCTTAGAGTGAGAATTTGTCCAAGGCTATTTCTGAGACATTTAAAGTAATGGCATTCATGGTTCTAATGGTTCAAGAATCGCATGATTTGGAGTTCTAAAACTCCCAAAACAGTGTAATAACCGAAGAAAGGTCCAGTGTATTCTAAACCAGTTTTTCACCCAAAAACCTATTCACATGCACCAATAAGTCAATTGAGCCAACACTCACTACCATCATCACAGATCATCACAACACACTCAAGAAGCTCATATCATACATGAATATATAAAAATTCATATACAGATAAAAGAAAATTCCCAAACCTGGATTTGCGATTCAAAACCTCAATCTTCAAGAACCCACTCAATCAAGCTTTAGCTCCTCTTCAAATCATCCAAAAACTCGCACAACCAAACCCAATAATCACGAAACCAAAACTCTAACTTACTCAAATCGAAAGCAAATTAGAAGAAAAAGAAGTTCAAAGCACAATAACTAAAACCTAACCACTTACCTCTTCAATCTTGCTCCCAAACTCTTCCAAAATAGCTCCAACTTACACACATCCAAGAGAAAGAACACAAGAAATGGGAAAGGGAAAAGAAAAGAAAGAGAACGGGAAGGAGAGGAGGCCCAACGTGATTTTTGCCCCTTTCCATTCTCATTTTCCTATTTCTCTTTCTCACTTAATGCACACACCAACCATGCCACTTGTCACCATCCTAAAGGTCCACTTGTCATAATCCTATTAAATCCAAGATACATCTTTGACTAATTCCAACCTTGGCACCATACTCACTCCACATACAAGCATTTCTTGAATAAATATCTTCAAGGTACCATACTTGAGTCACACCAAATCATTTCCTAAAATCCACTTATACCCTACTTCCATACACACTAAGCACACTCTAATATTTCCTTCACTTAACTTATTTAATTAATTTCTTTGCACATAAATCCCTATTATCCATATTATTCATGTACAAATTACCAAAATACCCTTCACTTAACTGACTTAGCTTTCCGATTCCGACTAGGTCCGATTTGGGGTGTGACAAGGACCATGTCAATTTCAGATTATGAGAAAGAGTTCAATCGGTTATCTCGCTATGCTCCGCGTGGGGTTATGACATATGATTTCAGATGCAAGCATTTTGAGGCGGGATTGAATGAGTCTTTGAAGATTGCTTTGATTTCTTTGATGTGCATGCCTGGGGTAAGTTATTATCAAATTGTGGAGGCTGCTATGAGGGCTGAGAGGTCTGAGACTGTGATGAGAGAGAGGGCTTAGAGGAGGAACCCTTCTCGTGGAGGATCTTCTTCATCTTCGGGTAAGAGATTGAGGAACCCGCAGGATGAGTCATCATCTGTCCCGGCTTTTAGAGGTAGAAGATAGGGTTCTGCAGCTGTGCCAGGTTCTGGTAGAGGTGGTAGATCTGAGACTGCATCAGTTTGTCCTCATTGCAGTAAGACTCATCGGGGTGAGTGTAGGTGGCTCTCCGGTGCGTGCTTCAGGTGTGGGAGCACTGAACATCTTTTGGCTAGCTGTGCGAGATTGCATGAGGATTCAGGTTCCCAAAGAGAGGCTAGCAGGGTTGGTTCGAATGCTTCTCAGGCTACCCGTGGTAGAGGCTGTGGTAGAGGTCGAGGTGGTCGACCTAGAGAGGGTGTTGCATCAGAGACAGTGGATCGTGAGTTGCCAGTCGCAGCTAGAGCATATGCTGTGCGAGCCAGAGAGGAGCAGGATGCGCCTGATGTTATTGCTGGTAAGTTCCTACTCCTTGACACTGAATTGTATGCTCTAATCGACCCTGGTTCCACACACTCATACTTGTGCACAGATAAAATTATTGATAAGTTACATGTGGTTGATCAGTTAGATTATGAGATATGTGTCACCAGTCCATTAGGGCATAGTGTCAGTGTGAGTAGAGTCTTTAGGAGTTGTCCTCTGATGGTTGAGGGAGTTGTGCTTCCAGCGGATTTGATTGAGTTGCCTTTCAGAGAGTTTGATCTGATTCTGGCTATGGACTGGTTGGGTAAGCATCGGGCTGTAGTTGATTGCCATAGGAAGACAGTTGTGCTTCGGGATAGAGGTCAGTCTCCTGTGTTTATGAAAGGTTTGGTTGCTAGTTCTTTGAATAATGTGATTTCTGCGATGCAAGCCAAGAGGTTTATCAGGAAAGGTTGTGAGGCTTTTCTAGCAGTTGTGTTGGATTCCAAGATAGATCAAGTTTAGATTGAGGATATTCCTATAGTGTGGGAGTTTAGTGATGTGTTCCCGAGCGAGTTGCCTGGTTTGCCTCCTGAGAGAGAGGTTGAGTTGTCCATAGAGATTATGCCGGGTACCACTCCCATTTCGAAAGCACCTTATCGGATGGCTCCTGTAAAGTTGAGGGAACTTAAGACTCAACTACAAGAGCTATTGGATAAGGGGTTTATTCGACCTAGCATATCTCCTTGGGGAGCTCCAGTTCTGTTTGTCAAAAAGAAAGATGGATCTCTGCGGATGTGTATCGACTACAGGCAAATCAATAAGGTCACGGTGAAGAATAAGTATCCGTTGCCTAGGATTGAGGATTTGTTTGATCAGCTTCGAGGTGCAGGTGTCTTCTCCAAGATAGATCTTCGATTAGGGTACTATCAGCTTCGAGTTCAGGACGCAGATGTGGTTAAGACTGCATTTCGGACTAGGTATGGCCACTATGAGTTTCTTGTGATGCCGTTTGGTTTGACCAATGCTCCAGCGGCTTTTATGGATTTGATGAACCGTGTGTTTAGGCCATATCTAGATCGATTTGTAGCAGTGTTCATTGATGACATCTTGGTGTATTCCAAGGATGAGAGTGGGCATGAGGAGCATCTCAGATTGGTTTTGCAGATGTTGAGAGAGCATCGGTTGTTTGCCAAGCTTAGCAAGTGTGATTTTTGGCTTCGGGAAGTGTCATTTTTGGGTCATATTGTTTCAGCTAGGGGTATTCAGGTGGATCCAGCCAAGATTGAGGTGATAGTTGATTGGAAAGCGCCTAGAAATGTTCAGGAAGTGAGGAGTTTCCTTGGTTTGGCAGGGTACTACAGTCGGTTTGTTAAGGGTTTTTCTGTGATTGCCGCTCCGATGACTAGATTGTTAAGGAAAGGGGTCAGATTTGAGTGGTCAGATAGATGCCAGGCTTGTTTTGATCAGTTAAAGCAGTTGCTTGTTGAGGCTCCTATTCTTACTCAACCCACCTCGGGTAAAGAGTTTGTCATTTATAGTGATGCTTCGGGTGTTGGCCTTGGATGTGTTTTGATGCAAGAAGGTAAGGTCATGGCTTATGCTTCTCGATAGTTAAAGCCGCATGAGAGGAACTATCCGACGCATGATCTAGAGTTGGCGGCTGTGATCTTTGCTTTGAAGATTTGGCATTATTATCTATATGGGGAAAAGTGTAGGATCTTTTCGGACCATAAGAGCTTGAAGTACTTTCTGTCACAGAAAGAGTTGAACATGAGACAGCGCTGTTGGCTTGAGTTGTTTAAGGACTACGACTGCATTATGGATTACCATCCTGGTAAGGCCAATGTAGTCGCTGATGCTTTGAGTCGGAAGTCAGTTTCAGCCTTGTTCCTGAGACGGTTTAGATGGAGATTTGATTCAGATGGGGCTTTGATTGCTCAGTTGCGTGTGAAGCCTACCTTGAGACAGAGGATTGTGGATGCTCAGAGAGATGATGAGAGGCTTCAACGGGTTGAGCAAGAGGTCAGATTAGGTAAGCAGTCAGAGTTCTCAGTTCAGGATGAGGTGCTTATGTTCAGAAATCGCTTGTGTGTGCCAGAGTCCGCGGATTTTAGGAGACAGCTTATGAGTGAGGCACATAGTACAGTTTTTACTATGCATCCTGGCAGTGAGAAGATGTATCGGGACATGAAACAGTTTTATTGGTGGTCCGGTATGAAGAGAGACATCGTGGATTTTGTGTCCAAGTGCTTGACTTGTCAGCAGGTAAAGGCCGAGCATCAGGTTCCTTCGGGATTGCTTACGCCTTTATCCGTTCCTGAGTGGAAGTGGGATGATATCGCCATTGACTTTGTATCTAGTTTGCCTTTGACTCAGAGGAAACATGACTCAGTTTGCGTGATAGTGGATCGGCTTACGAAATCAGCTCACTTTCTGCCAGTTAGAGTGGACTACTCGATGGATAGATTGGCCAGTATCTATGTGGATGAGATAGTTCGGTTGCATGGTGTGCCATTGTCCATAGTTTCAGATCGGGATCCGAGGTTCACTTCCAAGTTTTGGAAAGAGTTGCAGAGAGCTTTGGGCACCAAGTTGAACTTCAGTACAACGTTTCATCCTCAGACAGATGGTCAGTCAGTGCGGGTCATTCAGATTCTGGAGGATATGATGAGGGCTTGTACTTTGGATTTTCCGGGTAGTTGGGACAGATATGTATCGCTGATGGAGTTTGCCTACAACAATAGCTTTCAGTCAAGTATTGGTATGGCACCATATGAGGCTTTATATTGTCGTCAATATAGGACTCCGGTTTGTTGGACCGAGCTATCCGAGAGATCAGTGATTGGCCAAGAGTTGGTTAGAGATACCGAAGAAAAGATCAGAGTTGTGCAGCGAAATTTGAAGGCGGCCAAGGATCGACAAAAGTCTTATGCCAATTTGAAGAGGAAAGACGTGCAATTTGAGATCGGGGACAAGGTTTTCCTTAAAGTTTCGCCTTGGAGGAAAGTACTTCGATTTGGAAAGAAAGGTAAGCTTAGTCCTCGTTTCATTGGTCCTTATGAGATTCTGGGTAAGGTTGGACCAGTAGCCTATAGATTGGCTTTACCGATGGAGTTAGCGAAGTTGCACGACGTGTTCCATGTTTCGATGCTTCGTCGGTACAGATCAGATCCTTTGCATGTTCTTTCGGTTCAGGATATTCAGGTTCAGCCAGATTTTTCCTTTGATGAGGAACCGCGAGCTATTCTAGCTTGAGAGGTAAGACAGTTGAGAAGTAAGCAGATTCCTTTGGTAAAAGTGTTATGGAACCATCATGGAGTCGAGGAAGCGACTTGGGAACCGGAAGAGTCAATGAGAGCTCAGTATCCGCAGTTGTTCAGTTCAGGTGAGAATTTCGAGGACAAAATTCTTATTAGTAGGGGAGAGTTGTCACACCCCGTTCGTGCCCTAGTAGTATGAGCCTGTCTGTGTGTGCAAGCATTTGCATGTGTTCGGCATATCATAAGGATATTTTAGTAAAATGCATGTTTTTGGGGTTTATTAGCATATGGTTATATGTATGACATTAGTGTGTGAATTAATTGGGAAATGGTGGTGTGCACTTGAGCATATCATATTAAGGTGTTTTAATATGAGAGTGCATTGTGTATGTGTGTTCATACCATTGTAGGGTGTGCATTAGTTGGGAGTGCATTGGGTGTGTGTAGTGCATGGTTGTTAGGTGTGAGTGATTGGTTTCCTCCAACAGGAAAGTGACAAATGTAGGGATAGGAAAAAGAGGAGTTAATAGAGAAAGGAAAAATGGGAAAGGCAGAAATTCATTTCTTCTTCCCGATTCTTCTTCCTCTTTGACTCATCTTCTTCCTTGTTCTTATTTTGGAACCCTAGCTTGGATCAAGCTACTGTTAGTGGAAATCAATCATCTCTTTGGCATTCTTTTGGTAAGTCATTGCATTACTCACTCTGTTTTCCATTGTTTTCATCTTCTTCTTCTTTTTTGAGTTTAGATTTAACTTAGGGTTTTTATTTTGGTTGTTCTTCGATGTGTTGTTGCTTAGCTGTGGCTCCTCGCAATCCCAAGGGCAAGGAGATTGCTGGGAGTAGTGGAGCTAAGTGAAGTGAAGCTTTGAATTTTAGGTCTGGGTTATTGCTTGAGATAATTGTTTGAATTTAAACTTACTGTAATTTAGGGTTTGTGTTCTTGAGGAACTTAAATGCATATATGCTTGATTTGGTTGTTTTAAATTCTGAATTGAGTTGTAATTATGTCATTTATAGTGTATGAGATGTCTTCTGGAAGGTAAGAACAGATTTGTGTGGTTTTGATTCAAGTTATGGAATTGATTTTTGAGTTCTGGAATTCTGGAAATTGGAAAATCATATTTACTGTTGAATTTTCCCGTTATTCTGTGTCTGTCGCGTGACTAGCCAAGAAGAGAGGCCAGTCACGACTCGTGACTAGCCAGAGAGGCCAGTCACGAGTGGTGACTGCCAGTCACAACTCGTGACCAGCCAAGAGGAAGCCAGTCACGAGGCGTGACTCCCAGTCACGACTCGTGACAGGCCTGAGAAGGCAGTCACGGGTGGTGTCTACCAGTCACGACTCGTGACCAGCCCAAAGAAAGAAGCCAGTCATGAGTCGTGACTCCCAGTCACGACTCGTGACCAGCAAGAGGAAAAGGCAAGTCACGACGTGACCAGAAGCCAGTCACGACTCGTGACCAGCCAGAGGAAGAGGTCAGTCACGAGTTATGATGCTAGTCACGACTCGTGACCAGCCCACCTTGTTGGTCACCCCTGTTTGGCCTATTTTCTGAAATTTCCCGATTTTAACTCAAAAATGAATTTCGTATTTCTTCCGAATGGACTTATACTGCTGTATGATGCATGTCATACTTTTATATGCTTGATATGAGTGATATCTTCATTCTTCAGATGAATTTTATGCGGTACTTTGAAATATGAATTGAATGACGCATAACCTGCCAGAGTCAAGTAAGTGGATAGTTAGGCGTGCCTAATAGAGTGTTTTAGCTGCAGCCCTCAGTTCAGTTTGGACCCCGATCAGGTCCCCCGTTAGGTTCCTCGCGAACCCTTGAGTATTTGGATCTTGTTTAAGATCCCCTCAGTAAAAATATTGTGTTTTGATAAAAACGAAATGACTTTTGATTTGTACCTGTGAAGTACCCTCAGTAATCGATTCGTACCCGTATGGTACTTTCAGTACACTTGTTATCCACTACCTCGAGTCAGTAGGTGTTCGATTGAATTGCTCTGTTCTGAATTGGCTACATAAATGTGATATCTGAATGAGTATAATGATGAGATGGATGTTGGATTATTTGGCATGAACATGAAATTGAGATACGGAATGTATGACTTTGATTTATGAGCATGCTTATATGGATTATGTTAAAGCTATTGCATTTGCCATTGTGTATGTGTTATGCCTTGACGACCATTGTGAATGGCCGTCCATATTTTATGTGTGTTTCCCCACTAAGCGTTTATCACTTAGCACGGTGTTTTTACCCGTGCAGGTGCGGAAGGAGTTTTGCTTTGAGAGAGTCGCCGCCGTCAAGCCAACACAGAAGGTTTTAGTGTAGGCCTCAGTTTTTGTAATCTATAATGATTCTTTTTGTATAGAACTCTCCTGTATCAGTTTTGTTATAGCTTCCGCTGTTGTATTTATATTTTAGCTATGCAATATCTTTTGTTTCAGCTAGTTGATCAGAACATTATTGTAATGGTTTTGTTATATTAATGCATGATCAGCTATGGCTTTCTTTTCCTTTAAAGTTTTTAATTATCCTGTATTTCAGTATGTATGGTATGGATGAATGTATGTTTTTCTTTGTATCTGTTTGGTGGCACCTTTGCTCATACGGCATCTCACTCCTTATCGGATGGGATCGCCTACGTATGGGTAGGGGGTGTTACAGTAATAATAAGAAGAAGAAGAAAAAAAAGAAGAAGATTGACTGCAAAAATAATTATCAAGTTGAACCCACCAAAAATCAAATTAAAAACCACACAAAATTTTCAACAGTAGCAACAAAACTAAAAATGTTAGGAATAGACAATATGCATAATAATAATAACAAAAATGACAAAATTAACAATAATAAAGGACAAATAAAATTAAATGAGAACGGGTCCAAAGTGTTTACCCTCAGAATTTTTAGATCGGAAATAGGATGTCTCAATCCGTTCCCCTTGTCGATTTTTGATGATAATAATATTCGAAAAAAGTATAAAAATCTTTGTTTTAAATAAATTAGTTCAAGAAAATATTTTTGGTGGGATGAATAAGCCAAGAAAATTAGTTTCTCTTGCTCAAATCAAACCTAAGATTAAGTATTTTACAGTAATAAAGACTAAAACTTGAGAAGAAAAAAACTTAAATATTTTTGAAGAAGAATTTTAGAAGAAGAAAATGCTTCCTGGAGAGTGAAAAATGCTAGAGAGAAAAGCCAAAAAAAATCCCCTTGGAAAATGTTGCCGTCCCCCTCTCAAATGGTGACCCACCCCTATTTGATTTTTTTGTCTTGGCTCAAAATGGAAAGAGACAATAAATCCTTTCATTTTAGTTGATCAAAATTAGTGAAAAAGGATGAAAAAATCGGTAAAAACGGACTGAAAATCAGACTAGAAAATGCAGAAAATAGTGAAAACGATAGGTCGAAGGAGACTGGGCATGCATGCCTGCGTGGAGAGAGGGCCGCGCACGCCTGCGCGTTGCCCCGCAGTGCGCGCGCCAGGCGCACTCGATGGAGGCCTACTGCGCGCGCTGCTGCCCGTACAGGACCCTTCTCCGCGTGCGTTGCTGCTCGAACGGGCGCCCCCGCACGCTTCCGCGGGTGGCACTCGCGACCCCCTTCTTTTTTTTTTTTAATAAAAGCCTTAAATACACAAAATTAATATTTTCTACTCTACTTTAATTTTTTAAAATATATATTTTTAATTACTTTCCTAAAAAAACACAATTTCGACAGGGAAACAATTGATTCTAGCTTTCTCGCTGAAAATTGACCTTTTATTCTCATCATCGGGTAATCCTGATCTTGGACCGCCTCGGGACCCGGTGTCTACAGACACCTAAGCTAAGTTAGTTGAGAGCAATAAATGAAGACAAGAAAGGAAGAGAACAGGAAGCAGAAATCTTCTTGCATAAGCTTCCTCTCCTTCTATTCTTCTTACCGTGACTTCTCTCTTCTTGTCCCTTTCTCTTCATTTCCTGCTCCATTCTTCTCTTGCTTGGGTTATTCCAGAATTTTAAGTTATGATTTAAGATGTTTAGTGGTTGATTATAAGTTAAGTTGAGTTGATAATTGATTTCTTTTTCCTTCCTTTGGTTGGTTTGAATGTGATTTTGTTTTGGTCTAAGAGTGAACATTGTTTGTTTATGCAAGAAATGTTTGATAAGAGGAAGAGCAAGGGCAAAGAGAAAGTTGGATATTGAAGAGGGTGGCCTTAGAACTTTTATAGTGGTTTGGGAGTTTATGTTATGATTGAGTTTGCTTTGAAATGTTGTGATGAATTTCGGATTTTGAGTTGGTAAATATGTTGATATGCATGTTTTGAGTTGAGTTTTGATAAATGTATGTTATGTTAATATTATTATGGCATATGAGAGTTCAAATATGAAATGGTATGTGTTTTAGAGCAATCTCTAGGTTTGATGTTTTAATTGAGCATTTTTGCTAATTTAATTGTTCTTACAAGTATGATTTGTTATTTATATGATTGTTGGAATGTTTAGAATGCATATGTTGAGTGAATTGAGGTTGTTTACATGTTAAATTGATTTTGGGTCAAGTTGAGCATGATTTGTTTTTGGAGTTTTGCATTTTCCAGGTCTGGTAGCTCGTTTCTGTCGCGAGCACGACCTTGGTCGCGAGCACAACAGAGAGCTCGAGTTTTGGACTGGGGCGAGAGCTTGGGCGTAGAGCTCTAGCCGTACTTCTATCGAGCCCGTTATGTCGTCAGCGTGACTGTTGTTGCAAGCGTGATAAAGAGCGCGGTAGCGAGCATCGGGTGAGCGGTTCCTGTCATGAGAGCACTAGCATGCGTGGGCGTGATCGAGGCCCCGGTCTTCTAACGCGAGCGTGACCAGTGTAGATTTGGTGTCTATCTTTGTTGCGAGCGCGACACACCTATTTTGCAAATGCTATTTGTTTGAGATCTTTGGCATGGTTTCTCACTTTTGGGATATATATGATTATACCTAATAATATTTATTCTTGATTGCTTAAATGAATACACGAATAACATGTTTGTTCTATTGGATAGGATATATGAAATGTGTTATTGTGACTTAGTCTATACGTGTTTATCTAGGAAATGTTTATATGAGAGTAATAGAGTTAGTTTGAGCCTGAATGGTCATAGTAGTGGATAGATAAGCATGCTTATTGAGGGTTAGAGTGTGAGTGCAGTTGCTACGTGTTGGCCCCATTTGGGTTTTATAAGTTGGCCCCGTTTGGGTCTACATGATTTGAGACTTTAGTCTCCCCTTCTACCTTCGGGTATATATGTTCTAAGACTCATGTCTCTATATGCTTTGGATACTGTGTCCTATCAGTATCAATAGTACCCGTATCCACTAGTTAGTGAGAACTCAGGCTATTATGTGTCTACATTGTTAGTATTATGGAAATGTTAATCGGTTATATATAAATATGTAATTGAATAAGGGCAAGTGGTAGTGAGTTGTTATTCTGCTATTGCACTGATTATAGTTGTTGTGTGCTTTTATGCTTAATTATGTTTTGGAGTTAGGAGAATATACTGTTGCATGATCGGTTCATTTAGATGGAGATAAAGTTTATATTGTTGCATGTTAATTGTATGTGAAGCTAACCGAGATGTTCTTATAACTTATATGTATATTTCAACTACATATTTCTTATTATAGTAATTGTGATATGTTATTATATGTTGATCATACTTTATAGTGTGGTCCTTGATATTGAGTTTGCGTTAGAAGTCCTTGTATTTCTATTCCTTCCCACTAAGCGTTATCACTTAGCACGGGTATTTTTCCCATGTCGGTGGCAGATTCATTTTTTGAAGTTGGGCATCTGCAGGTCGGCCACTAGGAGTTACAGTTGTAGTGCTTTTTGTATTTTGGCTATTATAAGTTGTATAGTTTTGTATAAGTTTATGTAAGGTATTTTATGACCAAGTTGTATAAGCCAGTCAGGCCATTGATTTTGTATTTGGCTATAAAAGACATTTCTGTAGGCGCTTTGATGGCCCAGGAGGATGAATTTGGAGTGGAATTTGTTGTTTACTACCTTAGCAAGATGTTCCTGGCCTATGAGGTTAAGTATACAGAAGTAGAAAAGATTTGCCTTGCCGTAATCTGGGCTTTTAAGAAGTTGCGGCATTACTTTCATGCCTACAGGGTACAGGCAGTAGCTAAGCAGAATCCTTTAAGGTACTTATAGGAAGCCCCCTCTTTACTCGAGAAAATGGGTAGGTGGTTGTTATTGCTACAAGAATTCGATGTGGAGTATATTACTCGAAAAACTATCAAAGGGCGTGCAGTGGCTGAATTCCTTGCAGAATACCCAATCCAAGGAGACTCATATGAGTTTAACTTTCCAGATGAGGATGTGACAGCTATCAAAGTTCAAGGTTGGCAGTTGCACTTTGAGGGAGCCGTGAACAACAAGGGGGCAGGAGTAGGGGTCATTTTAACAACCCCGAATGATGAGAAGCTCCCTTTGGCCAAGAAATTGAGGTTTAAGGCTACCAATAACGAAGCTGAGTATGAAGCGTGTGCCTTTGGGTTGGAGGCGTTGATAGCCTTAGGAGCAAAAAATGTGGAAGTGTTTGGTGATTCCTCCCTGGTGATCAATCAAATCCGAGGTGAATGGGCCATTAAAGAAGAGAGGCTGACGCCATACATCAAGCACTTGAGAGACCTGAGCAGTCAATTTGAAGTGTGTACATTCCGGTTTGTTCCATGGGACGAAAACCAATTAGCCGATGCACTTGCCACTTTAGTCTCAATGTGGGACAACCCCGAAGGGGTGGTTATGAGGCTAGTTTTGATTTCTAGCTCTGAGAGACCTAGCTTCGAATCTAAATCAGTCATGGAGATAGAAGTAGCAGATGGGAAGCCGTGGTATTATGATATTAAGAACTATCTAGAGAATGCGACGTTTCCAGAGGAAGCTACTGATAAAGATCAGAGAATGATTCACAAGCTATCTACTCAGTTCATCTGCCTAAATCGAGCATTGTACAAACGACAGGCTGATGGTATCCAGTTGAGGTGTTTGGATGAGAAAGAGGCTAAGAGGATGATGGAAGAAACACACACCGGAGTATGCGGGGCCCATATGAATGGGCTGACATTGGCCAAAAAGATTATGAGACAAGGATTCTTCTGGCTCACCACGGATAACAATTGCTCGAAATATGTAAAGCAGTGTCAGTTATGCCAGTAGTATGCAGATTTAAGGCATCTGCCCATTTCGAAATTACAGAATCTAACGTCACCTTGGCCATTCGCAGCTTAGGGGATTGATATTATTAGGGAAATACGCCCCACGGCCTCCAATGGGCATAGATACATCATTGTCGCCATCGACTACTTTACCTAATGGGTAGAAGCTGAGTCCTTTAGGAAAGTTGATGCTCGGGATATGGCGAAATTCATCAAGAAGAACTTGATATGTAGGTATAGCTTTCCACACCATGTGGTATCTGACAACGGGGTCCAGTTCATGGCCGAAACGAAGAAGTTACTCCAGAAGTATGGTATTGAGCACCACAAGTCTTCTCCGTATCGTCCTCAAGCCAATGGGGCAGTTGAAGCCGCCAATAAGAATGTCAAGAGGATCCTGGCTAAGATGGTCCAGAATTATAAAGATTGGGTGGAAAAGTTGCCTTTTGCATTGTGGGGTTACAGAACAACCATCAGAACTTCAACAGGAGCCACTCCATATTCTTTGGTATATGGGACGGAGGTAGTATTGTCGGTCGAGGTCGAACTTAAGTCACTGAGGGTGATGATGGAAGCAGAGATTCCGGAGGCTGAATGGGTGCGGCAGCGGCTACAATGCTTGAACATGTTCGATGAGAACAGGTTAAAAGCCTACTATCACAACCAAATCTACCAAAAGAGGCTCACTAGGTCTTTTGGAAAGAAAGTGAAGAAACATCCATTGAAGGAGGGGGATCTGGTATTTAAACAGATGAGACCATGTGCACCGGATATTAGAGGAAAGTTCAGACCAATGTGGGAAGGACCGTTCATCCTCAAGAAGCTCCTGTCAAAAGGGGCTGCGATTCTGTCGGATAGTGATGGCAATGAATTCAAAGAGCCGATCAATATTAATAGACTCAAAAGGTTCCATGGCTAAAGAAAATAAAATCAAAAGAAGAGAATAAAAGCCCTGCGGGTCGAAAACCAAAAAAAGGCGGCCTTGCTAAAATTGGGCGCCTCGTCAGGGTGAAAACTGAAAAAAGGCATCCTTGGCAAAAATCAGAGGCTTGAGAGAAAATATCCAATCATGAAAACCCAAGAGGGCTGATTGGTAATAGGAGCTGATGTTATCGAGATTTGGTTCCATGAATGAATGTAGTCTTGCATAATTGAATTAGTGTCAAAAATGATCATGTATGCTGAAATCGTACTGAAATATACACAATGCTTTGAAATAAAATAAGACTTGACTTATTCATTTACATCATTGTCCAATTCTGCTTTAAAAAGAAACATATTGTTCAAAATGCATGCAAAGCTAAACTATGCCCTACTACTACTCTCGCTAGCCAAATGCCTCAGTCGCCGTGTTCGGTTATCAGATGGCGAGCTAAGTATCCACCTCTTGTACGCGCTGGTAGAGGTGACAGAGTGGTTCCCGAAGGGAGGTATGATAGTTTTCAATGGAAGTTGGCTAGAGCTCATGATAGCGGGAGGCAAAAGCCACATAAAGGACTCCACCTCGAAAGGATAGAGGGAGTCTCACCACATCCTGAGTCATTCCAAGTTGACGAGAGCAGCGGGCCGTGATGTGGAAGGTTGCCTCACGAAGCCCGCATAGGGGAACGCATCCTGAAGACCCATCAATAACTACACTGGATAAGGGAAGCCAAGCGTGAATGAAGCTAATGTCCTCATCTGATATCTCACTGAATCTGGTAATGCCTTCGTCAGGGGTCCCAGGTAGGTACAGATGCCGGCGAGGAAGAAAATGCTTCGCAGAGTACTGACTAATGACCCTAGGAGGTGGCTCTAACAGCAGCTTCAATTTCTCTTGCAACCAAATCTGAAAGAAGAAGCAAGGAAAAATAAAAGCCAAAGAAAATAAGATAAAAGGCAAAGAAAAACCGCTGGAGTAAGTTGGATTTACTTCAGGCAAAAATTAGGCATAGGGTTGTGTGAAAATCCGAAAGGACGTACTTCCTGCTAAGAAAAGCTAGTGTGAAAATCTACAAGGGACGCACTACCCTTTAAAACAATGATGTACCTGGAGTAATAAGGGGACTCCCAGAGAATGAAGTGGTAGGCCTGGCACGGACAAAGTCCAAACCCAAGATAGTCTCAGCCAGAATAAGTGGGAAAGGGGTCAGCCCATGGTGAAAGTCGTTCAAAATTCCAAACAGACGAGGGTCTCCAAGCAGCTCCTCTGAAGTCACCATCAAATACTTCATCAGACAGAAAAGAAAGATGACACTTACGCTGTATGAAGGAAGGTTAGAGAATTCATCCAGTGCTTCAATCAGAGGTTCTAAGGCAAATACAGGGCCCTGAGGAACTAGACGAGTAGCATCAAAAGGAGCTATACTTAAGGACAGAGCAATATCTCGAGGTTGAACCAAACCACAACGAGGAACGCAGGGCAAAGCATTAGGAGGATACCGGCTCCCGACAATAGCAGCAAGTTCCTTAGGCAGGGGGTATATTTCCTGGTAGGTGAACCTGAAAATATGAAAGCAAGGGTCCTAGAAGTGGGTCGCAGCTAAAAGAAGGTTGTGGTCTATTTGGACGCTTCGTAAAAATCTCAGCCCAGAAAGGGGGGCAAGGGTGCTATTTTCCCAAGTTTGAGCATCGTCTAAGATACGGTGCATTTTGTGAAGAAGAGGAGAATTCATTCCTCAGTGGCTAAAATTGAAGTCACTAAAGGAAATAAAGAAGGAAAAGAGGAAAAACTGGAGAAAAGAGCCTATTATGAAGCTAAAATGGGAGAAAAGGCACGGAATCCAAGAAAATGGTGAACTTTATAGGATTGATTTACCGACGACTAGCCCGTCTCTCACTCAGACGATTATCCCGTCTGTAATTGTCCACCTTGTAGATCTTTGCATTGTGCACATCACGCGCATTAATTAGGTAATTAATGAGGGGTAAAAAGGGGAATTCGGAAAGATAGACGGCATGCCCGTCTGTCGCTATAGAGACATAAAGCTCGTCGGTACTTAAAATCTCTATAAAGACGATAGTGCCGACGGACTGTCACTTTCTTTTCTCTTTTCTTCACACCGACGTTCTTCCCTTCCTTTTCAGTTGCATTTTTTTCGTTTTTGCCCTTTCGGTTGGTTTTCTTTGCACCAATTTCTTGCCCTTTCTTCTTCATTGAGTCTCAATTTCAAGGTTAGTAAAATTCTTCTATTTTTCTTATTATTTATTTATTTATCTTATTATGAGTAATATAATTTTTATTTTTTTGGATTAGTGTAATTAGGAGCCTTGCTAATTGATTTTAGTTTTAGTTGTTTAATTTGGAATGTAATTATTTAGTTAATGTTATGTTTTTTTTTAAGTGCTAGAATAAACAATATGCTGTTCTTCAGTTGAGATAAAATGCATGGATATATGCTGTTTTGAGAACAATTAATGATGGATGTATATTTATTTTTTTAGTTAGATGTACAGACCTGGCCTTAGGACTGCATGCACATTGAAACCAGTACTAAGAATTAGAAAAATGAAGCAAATCTGAAAATGTTGCACTGTTGCTTGAGGCCTGCCCCTTTTTCTTTTTCCGTTTTCTCATGCAGGAGTTTGGGCACACCCTTGTCGGGGTGCTGCCAAAATTTTTTTAATCCTTTCGGTTTAGACTCATCCCGGTCGGAATGCTGCCTAATTTTTTTCGTTTATGATTACGATGTCAAACTAACTGTTTACTTTATTTCCAGGATGCCACCCCGATGATATGCTCCGCACGATCAGCCTGAGCCTCAGACCCCGGATTGGATGAGTGCCGAGGCCAGACAGAGGTATACAGCATTGGCTGAGGTGCAGTTCCGAGCTAGCCGCTTTATCTCTAGGCCATTCCTCGAGGCTCTAAGGATGGCAAATGAGGTTGATGCTCTGATGGCGGGTGCAGGATGCACTAAGTTTCTAACGCCTGCTTTTCAGACTCATCCAGAGATAGTTCGGCAGTTCCTTAATACATTACAGTACGGGGGGTACCAGAGGTCCGACACAGAGGAGGGTGTCATACAGTTTTGGATAGAGGGCCACCAGTATAGCATTACCCATCTGCGATTTGCACAGGCTATGGGGCTTCCACTTGGGTAGGATGTTATAGTGCCCCAGAGAGCAGTTAGATGCCACCACTGGGCGGCCATTGCCTACCAGGAGTGCCGTATGACAATGATACGGCAAAGAGCACGGTACTCTCGTCACAGGCCCTTCGCTATGTTCACAGTGTTTTATCCAGCTCTTATCTGGGACGAGCTGGTAACCCGAGGTCTCTCAATGCCGTAGAGATTTGGAGTTTGTGGGCCATGGTGGCAGGCCAGCGGCTCAGATGGAGCAGCAGCCTCTCGAGCATCCACAGCACCAGGAGGACCAGCCTCTCGAGCCCCAGCAGCACCAGGAGGACCAGCCTCCCAGACATCCAGAGCACCAGGAGGGTCAGCCCCCGCAGCCATAGCACGAGGAGGAGCATCCGGGTATACCTTCTGACATGGGGATTGAGTTCACCCTGGATGACTTGTTTGGTACTCCTCCGGTGCAGAGAGTATAGAGTCCTACTCCTCCTTCGCCATCGAGAGTACAGCGGATAGCTCATCGGGCACCTGAGAGATTTAGTCCATATGCTAGAGCAAGGGACCCGGAGGCATCTACTTCTACAGCTCAACCTCTAGAGCGGGCACCAGAGTCAGCTCCCCCTCCATCCACACCATTGACTCACCCAGCACAGCCAGATTTTACTGCGATTTTACTGCGATTTTGACCTCTATGTTCGCATCCTTTGAGCATAGATAGGAGGAGAGAGACAGGGCCCTTCTCGGGCAACTCGGGAAGCAAGATAGAGTCATTTTAGAGCAGCTGGATCAGCAGCAGTGTATCATCCAGGAGCAGGGGAGGCTTATTGACTATTTGAGACGGGAGCAGGAGAGACTCGTAGGTCAGTTGAGGCAGGAGATGAGGGCCTCCCAGGATGAGGCGACCCAGAGGATAGATGCATCTGTACAGATGGTGGATGAGTCAGTTGAGGCTCTCAGATTCATGATCCAAGTCCTAGAGGGTGCCATACCTCCCATCGCCCAGTCCATGCGAGAGTTTAGAGAGCAGATAGAGGATAGGCTGAGGAGTATGGGGACCACCTCTACAGATCAGACCCTCCGCCTGGGTGACGCTTTCAGAGAGTTAGGGGGGGTCGTCACTGATACGCTGCAGTTTATGACGGTATATGCACAACCTTTTCTTGATGGGTATGCTCAGGTCTAGTTCCAGCAGCAGGACCCAGTGAGAGCACAGCCGTTATCAGTACCGGTGGCTGTACCTCCCAGATACCAGCGGCAGGCCATAGCCTTGGCTGCTCAGCAGGCCGGACCATCGGCCCCTCTCAGTCAGCCATTTACTTCTGATACGAGACCCTCTGCTTCTTCATCACAGGGCCAGCCGGTTCATCTATCAGATGATGATGAGGATCCAGAGGAGCCCTCAGATTATTTTCCATTATAGACTATTCAGGGAGTTCTTCTAGCTTTGTATTTATTCTTTTGTTATAATCACATCTATATATTGTAAAAAATTTAACCTCTTAGTGGAAAAAACATTTATGGCTAACCTGTTAAATGTGCATGTTATTTCTTCATGATTTAACTTTCTTAAAAAAGAAAAAAGATAATTGATCACATGGTAAAAGGATGATAAATAATAAAGGGCAGCTTAAAAATGTTCATAAATCTACCAATCAAGTTAATTGGCGCGAGAATTAACAAGAATCTCTTACAATACAGGAACATGGTTTTACACCAATTCGAAAATGACCAGCAGTCAAAAGGAAGGATAAACAGATCAAACATTATGTCCTTCAAGATCACATTCAATATTAGATGAGAATCAACATATAAGAGTCGTACCTTGCAGATTGGATGGGGGTTAGTAAGGAAAGTTCGCAAGCCTAGACGGGACTAGCGATATAAATCAGACATCACATAGGCTGAGATGAGGCTAGCAGGATAGATTAGCCACCATGCATACCGAGACGAGGGCAGTGGGGCACACGCGATAGAACGGATCACAACAGAGGTTGGAGTTAGAGACACTGCACCTCACACCGCGCAGGCTGAGACGAGGCTAGTGGGATAGATTAGACACCGCGCATGCCGAGATGAGGGCAGCGGGGTACACGCGATAGATTGGATCCGCACTTTGTAAGTCTAGAGCAGACTCGATGCAGCTCAGGAGAGTAACCCTTGCGTTTTGTAAGTCTGGAGCAGACTCGGCGCATCACCATCCGCACTTTGTAAGTCTGGAGCAGACTCGGTGCAGCTCAAGAGAGCAACCCTCGCGTTTTGTAAGTCTGGAGCAGACTCGGCACATCACCATTCGCACTTTATAAGTCTGGAGTAGACTCGATGCAGTTCAGGAGAGCAACCCTCGCGTTTTGTAAGTCTGGAGCAGACTCGGCGCATCACCATCCGCACTTTGTAAATCTGGAGCAGACTCGGTGCAGCTCAAAAGAGCAACCCTCGCATTTTGTAAGTCCGGAGCAGACTCGACACATCGCTACTTCCCCGACAACAAGGTAAGAACTGCCTCAGGTATGCATTTCTTTCCTTTCTTCTCTGAATTTTGGCTCATCTAGACACTAGTGCACTAGTTTCCCCAAAATTGGGGGCAACTGTAGACACCGGGTCCTGAGGTGGTCCAGGTCAGAGTTACCCGATGAAGAGATCAATGTCGGTTGTCAGATGAATGGATGGAATTCGGAGGTTTTTGTCTTTCAGTTTCAGAAGGATTAAAATCTTTTTCTCTATGGCGTGAGGTTTTGAAAGAATTTGGGAAATTTAGCTCAAAATTGAGATTTTGCTATTCAGACGGGATGACCGTTGGAGTAGGGATGCCCGTCCCTAGTTGGTGTGCCCCGCCTCTAGCATATATGGATGGGCCATCATTTGGATAGATAGGCCATCTCTATGCGTTGTAGGGACGGCCCCGTCGGTAGCAGCGGACATATGTCGGCGTAGAAACTTCCGTCCCTAGTCCTGTGCCTTGGCCCGTCTGTGTCAAGATTTTCATGCGTACCCTCATTAGGGGCGTAAAGCCCATCGATATTTAAAGGCATGGCCGTCGGTAGTGGATCTGATCAGATAGCACCGGATTTGTTAAAATCTAATCTGATAAGCTTTTATCTTGGAAAAAATGGGATAAGATTTTGGTTAAAAAAGTTGAATTTTAAACTCCTTTTAAAATTCAAACTTTAAACTGATGCTTATCCTATTTATCTCCAAAAATTCTATAAATTGAGAAGTAAATTTCATTAACAGGGGTTGGAAAAATTAACATATTTTTTTGGGAGGGAAATTAGCACATTTTGAGAGAGTGAGAAATTTTTTATAGAAAAATCTTTTGTGAGCAATTTACAAAAATCTAAAAATCTCTACTGCTTTCAGAATTTTATTTGATAAAAATTCTTTCAGCTAATTGGTTTTTTCTCAAATTCTTCTTGTGAATTAAGCCAATTTGAGGCAACGAAATTCATTCGTTTCCATCAATCCAGCTAATTCAGATACTTGATCGCTGTCAAATTTTCAAAGAAAGAAAAACATAAATTTTCTTTCCTTGATCCATTTTTACTTGATCCTTGTGGAGCGTGCGGGGACCGAAATCATTCGACATTCACCTAAAAAGGTAAAATTCGAGGGTAAACATTCTGGATTGATATTCGCTTAATTTAACTTGACTCATATTAATTGTTTTTTTTAAATAATATTTTTTTGACAAAGAATTGAAAGGTTTTTTAATTTTTTTTCTACCTCTTTTATCTTTTAACCCATTCCTTTTAAAGTTTCTTGTTATGTTATTTTTCTTTATTTTATTCACGATTTTGACACTAACATGTTTATTTCCATGAGTTATTTTTCTGACCATATTGGAATTGGAGTGGTTAATGAGGGTGCTTCCTATCCAGGTTCTTTCTTTACCCTTGACTTTATTCTTTTTATTATGAAGATTATTGCAATATCGCTAGGAAAAAGTCACTAAACCATTTTTATTAATTAATTTGAAATTTTTTCCTAAATAAATATGGGACCAATGTCTCAATTTTCTCCATCCCAAAATAAAACCATCACATCAAAAATTGTTTTATGATAAATACGCATGGTAGGACCAATGTCCTCACTCCAAATGAATATCCCAATTTTTGTATGATTTATATATTATTTTTTTTAATGGGGGTTGTATTCCGCCCCTAATTTTATTGTAATTTATTTTGAGAATGTTTATTTTAAATGCTTTACTTATTGCTTTTGACGTGAATGATTACGCCTTAATTAAATGCATCGTATGGAAAGTTGATGAAACAAAAAATTTAAAACTTAATTACAATATTAATCAAGGTACAAATAAATGAGAAGTCCCGAACTCACTCTGGTATTGGGCTCAATGAGGTTAGAGGTCTAGGACCTCCAAAATATCTTTTGTTCCCTTTAAAAGGCTTAATTTACATAATTCTAGGCTCCAGGGGGTAGAGGCTGAGACCTCCAAAATCTCTCTGGTTTGCCCAAGATGGATATGTATGCGTTGTCTTAGGCGCGCTGAGGCTAGTCGACCCTTCCCAATGTTCTATTGGGTGGCGACTCCAAGAAACCTCTTTGTTGCCCAAAATAGACGCACTTGTAAATACCTTACAAGTTTTAATGAATCCCATCTCGATCGCCCTAAAGTGGGATTTGGAGAGGCCACGGGGTTCGGCGTGCGTCACAGTTATACATGAAAGGAAAAAGTAGTTAGCGGCCTCAATACAAAAACATTATAATGTATGTATGTTTAAATTGTATATGCATATTTAATATTTTTATGCCTTGGATAAGTAAATTTGGTAGTCACCACTAAGCGTAAAGCTTAGTATGTGATTTACCCTCGCGCAGGTGTAAGATAGAAATCAAGTGAGTATCAGCATTGTTCCAAAGAAGTAATGTTGGATGGAAAGCATAACAAGGAGGTGATAAGAATGAAATTTCTGGGAATTGATAATTTGATCTTGTTTCTAGTTGGCATGTACACTACATAGATAATTAGGATGCTATTATATCGAAGAGTTTGTATTGAACAATCATTTATAACTGATAGCTTTGATGTTTTAATGTTATATCTTTGTATTTTGTACAATTAATGTAAGTATTGAGTGGATAATATTTGTGAATTTTTATACGAGTGTGTGAATGAACCTAAATTGGAGGATGGGCAAACTTGTGTTGGAGTTTGAATTGGAGTAGGGTGAATGTATATATGATTATTGGAAGTGTAAAAACTTTCTGTTTACAGGGGGATAGGCAATATTATAGCCGAAATTTCGGTATAATTAAGTGGCATATTTATATTTTGACTGAATAAATAGTAAAACTAAATAGTTATAGGGCAGATGGGTATAGAGAAAGGATGAGAAAGCTTGCATGCACTGGTATTTAGGCTGGAAAAATACATAAGAAAATAGGCGTCTAGGTTTTGAAATTAAAATCACTAGAACATAGTTGACTTTAAGGTGGATTAAAAAAAAGTTATATATATATATATATATATATATATATAAGTAAGGATTATTAAAAGGTAGACTTTTAATTTAGTAAAATTATAGAGAATAAAATATAAATTAATCGTATTACTGTAAATAAAGGACCAAAAAGGTAATTCAAGCAGGCTCATGGTAAGTCAATGAATCTGAGAAATTGAGTGTGTTTAATAATTAATGTGTATTGTTAAGTATACCTAAAGATAATTATACTAATAAAATCAAATAAATTGTTAAGAAAATTAGTGTGTTAGGTCATAAACAAAAGTAAATGGTTTGTACGCGTTTAAATGAGGAAATTTGTGAAAAGAATTAGATTAATGAAATATAGTTAATACCTATATAAACAGTTATGTATAATTGGTTTAGTATGTAATGAACTTAGTTTGATGAAATAAAAAAAATAGAAGTGAATTGGAATGGAAAGAAAGAGTGGTGGTCAAATGTATACTTGTATATATATGAGGTAAATTATGATTGTTAATGCATTTTAATTATATGAATATGATTAATGGCATGCTGTAAAGCTAAATTAGTGAAATGAGGTAAGTAATTAGAGTGTTATGAGAAAATGATAAATTGTGATACTGGGATTATTTCTGACATTTTTAGATCGAAATGTATATTGATATTATTTTATGTAAAGATTGAAAATTTTGATTTGCTAGAATAATGGTCAATTAGATTGCCCTTAGTAGTGGTCTAGTAGTTAATCTAGTTTAGGATATAGTTGGCAAGCCATAGCGATTCCACACCGCGGTATGAGTCATGGCGACACGCTTAAGTAGGCCAATGACGGTCTACTAAATGTTTAAATGTTTAAATGTTGAAATGCAAAATGAAATGAAATGGAATGTGAAATGGAATGAATGGGTGATTCCTCGGAATCACTCCAAAATGTATGTAGTGGATCTGTGGGGTCCAGGTCCCGTTTATTCGGTTCGAAGGTTTCTACGGGATTAATACTAGGGGAAAATTAGTAAATTAAAAAGTAAATTAGTGAATGTAAAATAAATGTGTGAATCAAAGAATTAAATTATGAATAAATAAAGCGGGGTAAATTAGTGGATTTAAATAATAAATATAGCAATCCATATTAAATGTATAATCTAAGGAGTTAGATGATAAGTAAGGAAGTAAATATGAATTAAGAAAACTATTAAATGACTTGATGACAGAAGTAAAGTTAAATAATAAATCAGTAAAACTAAGAATGAGATGTTAAGAAATAAATAAGAGTGAAACGTTTAAAGTTTAAAATGTATATTTATATATGTAGTTGAAAAGTTAATAAATGTATAATAATATCTTAAATTATGAAATAAAATGATAGTTTTATGATAAAACTTTAAGTAAATAAATGGTATTGGTAAATGATCTTATGAAATTAGTGATATGATGAAGTAGTTTTATGTATTTTTACGAGCCTCATATTCATCAATGAGTATTACATACATGCATATATATTAGTTTGTATTATTGTATTAGATGAAAGTTAGAATAATTGTTAATGCATGAATGAAATATTTGTTGCTATGTTATGAGCATATTGACTGTTTAATAATCCATGAAATTTTGATTAGTGATGCATGATAAACGTGTTTTTGCACATTATGAAAATGTTAGGAAATCTCGGTCATTGATTTGGGAACTTGAATATAAATGTTTAAGAAATTTCAGCTATTTAGAAAAATATTGAATGTATTGCTGTAGACACCGGGTCCCGAGTAGCCTTGATCAGGATTACCCGATGATGAAATTTAGCTATGCCGGCTTATAGGCAAAAAGATTGGAGTTCAGAAGTGATTTTCCTTGTCTTTTCGGTGAGTAAAAAGGGAATTTTAAAAATATTTCAAAAAAATATTTTTTAAATTATTTTGAAGAAGAAAAAAAGTGTGTTTTAGGTTGAGGGTATTTAAAAAAAAAAAAAAAAAAAAAAAAAAAAAAAGGTGAAAAATGATGAAAAAATGAAGAAAGTAGGAAAAATGGAAAATGGGGGAAAAGTTAGCGACGGAAGGGCGACGGCCGAAGCCGTCGCCAATTTACGTGCGCGGAGCGCGCGCTCCGCGCGACCGACGCCCTTGGCGTCGGTCGTTTTGCTCGAGCGACGCCTTGGGCGTCGCTCGCTCCGCGCACGACGTGCGCGGAAGTTCCGCGCAGCTCCGCGCGGAGACGTGCGCGAGGCGCGCGGAAATCGCCGAAATCGCCCCCATTTTGCCCACTTCGCCCATTTTCGATCCCCACTCGATTTTCAACCGTTTTTGGACGGTTTTTGGTGGTTTTTGGGTAGTTTTTGATGGTTAAAAACACTAGAAAAATTCAGAACAAAAGGGAGGACGAATAAAGAACATTTTGGAGAGAAAAAACTGAATTTTGGAGCTTTGAGTTGAGAGAAAAAAATCCATCTTACACACTTGTTTCCAACAGCTTTTCTTCTAGTTTTCAAGCTATTTTCTAAGGATTTTCACAAGAGAAGACAAGGAATTCAACACTTCTATCTTCAATTCTTCAAAACTGAATTTGAGGGTAATTATTCTTGGCTTTACTCATTAATTCTCTTGTCAATTTCATTTATTTTGGCTTCCAATTAACATATCAAACATGTAAATTCTCTTAGTCTCCATATTCTTCTTCTTATTTTTTTATCTTCAATTATTCATATAACAAATAAGCTTTTTAAATTCTATTAATTTTTTTATATCAAATTATTCTTTGTTCATGTAATTATGCATGTTTTAGGTTGTAAATACCTTTAATTTCTTAATGCTATATCATGTTTATTATTATGTTTTCTTTTGCATGTATGAATGTCATAGTCATTGTTTTATGCTAGTTATGCATGTCAAGTGGAATTATTCTCATGTTACACATTTATTCATGTCTTAACTATAATAAAATTGATTGTCAATAATCTTCCATGTATGTTAATTACTAATATTAATAAGTTGCATGTGCCATGATACTTTCTCATCTTATGCATGTTAAATTGCATCTTAATTATTCTATGCATGTTAAATTGCATCTTAACTATTTTATGCATGTTAAATTACATCATGATTATTTTATGAATATTATATTTTCATGGTACATATTATCTTTTTATGTCATATTATTTTGTTGGCTTAATCACTAACATGAATTTCTTTTGTTTTATTTTTGGTTGCACATCATTGTTTTTACTTTCAATTGAGCATCCATGCACGTTGAAGGAGGAGTTGCGGGGTTTGGTATTTTCTTTATACATTTTTAATTCCCATTTTATTTACATTGCCTTGTATATATTCATTAAATAAAATGTTTTCCTACGCGCACCTAAATAAAGATCATAAAAATATTTCTTACTAAATTAATTTAGATTTTTCATAATAAAATGGGACCAATGTCCTAATTTTCATCCCAAATAAAATCATCACATCCAGAATATTTTCTTTAATTGTGCATGCGGGGACCAAAGTCCTCATAATTAATAAATTCCCCGGTTTTATGTATGTTTGCATTTTTTTAAATGGGAGTTGTATTCCGCTCCTTGTATTATTGTAATTCATTGCTTTACTTGCTAATTTATGGTTTTCCTAACATGAATAAATGCGCCTTAAATTAATTACATTGTGTGGAGAGAGAGCGAATTAATGACAATTAAAATTCAATCATAAATTAATCGAGGTAGAAATAGATGAGAAATCCCGGACCCAGCTCTGGTCTTTGGGCTCAAGAGGTTAGAGGTTATCCTTCAAGATACTTCTTGAGTCACGAGGCTTTAGCGCTAATCCTAGGCCTCATGGCTCAATATGGATAAAAAGCGCAGTCTTAGGCTCTCCGAGGCGAGAGAAACTTTCCCAATGTTCTATTGGGTGGCGACTCCATGAAACCTCCGTGTTGCTCAACATAGACGCACTTGCGATTTATCGCAAGATGTCAACGGACCCGCAAATGCCCCGATCGCCCACGTGCGGGCGGTCCGAAAGGGCGGCGACCGGGATCCGGCGCGCGTCACAGTGACGACTCCACTGGGGACGATATGGTCGAGATTTCAATTTGAAAATACCTCGTTTAACATTTATGGCTAAAATTTAATTCATAAATTCGCTTTATCTCAAAATTGCATATCATCTCATTAGAGCTTTAGATTAAGTTAGTTTGGTCCCTTTTCAAGCCCCGGTGCGTTCCTGAAGCACCTCCTCATTTTCACTCAATTTGGGGAAGTGTTAAGGATAATCACCAGCCCAAGCCACGTACCTCAATGGTATATCAAAATGACGACCCGATCGGTCGCTATGCTTGTGATGAGCTAGACCCGTCGGCAGGGATCATGCTTGGGTAGCCTTAAAGTAACATCTCCCTTGTCCAAAGCTCATGTAATGGCAATAGATACTTCCACTAGGTGAAATGTACCGTAATACTATGCTTGCTATATGGGCCATCATGTATTAAACGAAATCAATTTAATTAAATGGTCTTCATCAAAGGCTTTCATGCCCTGGTGGGCCCATCTTGGTTAAGTTGAATTGTTTAAATACATAATTGCCAAACACCCATACGTATGTACATTAGATAGGAGCTGTTATGCTGCCGGTTTTTCACCGCGCACCATACGTGTCCATTGGGTTCCCCGTTAACCCATGGATCAAGCCCACCTAGGAAAGAGACCGCATTACCACGTGTGTGGGAGATACAAGGTTGGAAAGATCTATCTGCTTGCATGTGTTTGTCTATGTTGCATCAGCACGAGCATGCATTGCATTTTAATCATGCATCATCTTAACAATCTTTGCATTTCAGCCATCATAGATTCTCCTGGGTGGTCTAGAGGTCCCGACGGACGGTTAAGAAGGACGCCGCTTTTGGGGTTAACTGAGTTAGTTTCAGATCAGAGTTCAGAGTCAATCTCAGAAAATAGTGTGGGGTTTTCTTCCGAATCATCAACAGAAGTAAGCATGGCTAATCCATCAAATGAGTCTGATGCAACCCGGGCAGTAATCGTTGAGGAGGTAGGAAAGAGAATGGAGGAATTTGAAGCCCGAATGATTGCAATGATGGGCAATCTTGCCGCCACTATAGCTGGGCAACAAGCTGCTGCTATTCCTGTCCGAGTACCAGCTGAACAAGAGGTTGCTAGAGAAGAACGTCCTGCTGCGGTTAACCAACCAGTGGTTGACCCACCTATTATTGAGCAAAGAGTACCTGCACCCATTGAGCGCAGAGAGGGCCCCAGGTCTGAAGCTGAATTTGGGGAAGATGAGCATGAGGAGCATGCAGTAGCTAAAGAGAAGTCGCCAAAACTGGATGAGGCAATGTGGAGGAAAATGGAAGAGAGATTTGAGGTCATGGCAAGGATGATGACCGTGGGAAAAGGAATGAGCCCGGAAGATCGAGAGCTGGATGGGGATGACCTAATTCCCCAGAATTTTAAGATGCCGGACATCCCCAAATTTGATGGAACCTCTGACCCTGCCGCACACATCAAGCAATACTCGCTGGTCATGAAGGGAACGACCTTAACAAGAAAGCAGAAGATAGAATATTTCTGCTTGAGTCTCACAGGAGCTGCTATTGATTGGTACCATGGGCTTGACAGGAGATCCAAGGAGGACTGGGACTTGTTGACCGAAGAGTTCCTTAAGCAGTACGATTGCAGTACCCGGATGGAGGTCACGTTGAAAGATCTCGAGTTGTTACAGCAGAAGGCTGGGGAGTCCTTCCACGAGTACCTTACTCGGTGGAGAAACCGGGTTATGGAGATGAAACGCAAACCGGAAACTTCTGATCAGATCCGGCTATTCATTCGAAATGCCAGTCCTTACTTGAGAGATGGATTGAAAATGAAGGGACTCAAGGATTGGGAATCTTTGAAGGATATCGCCATAGAAGCAGAAGGAGAATATCTAGCCAGGAGGGCAAATAGTGAGTCCTATGCCAGGAGGGGATACAGCAATCAGGGGACGGCCAAACCAGTAGGTTCAAGTAGTGGTAACAGAGTTGGGAAGACTGCCGAGGTGTCTGCAACCGGCGTAAGTCAGAGGTATTTCTCCAACTTGGGTAAGCCTTTATCATGGGTGCTGAAGAGGCTAATAAAAGAAGGAAAACTGCGACCCCTATCACCTAAACCGGCCAAGGCCCAAGGGCAGCCAGGGCACAAAGAGAATGAATACTGCGCATTCCACCAACATACCGGGCATTTGACGGATGAGTGTATAACGCTAAGACATCGGGTCCAAGATCTAATTGACAACAAGCAGATCACCGATCCTGAGCAGAGAGAAAGCAAGAAGAAGTCTGGTTATAACACAGTGCCACCTCTAGTCTTTATGATCGGATCGAGCCTACCAGAATGGTATGTGATGCAAGACCTATATGGAAATGAGTATGTCGCTATTACTCGCCCTGCAGTGGATGAAAAAGGGGTTTCCGTGGCAGCGATAGACTGTTGGTCCACTAGTGAGAGTGGAGATGACGAAGATGAGAAAAATGGAGAGTTTGCGGATCCGTGGGATTCAGAGGAAGAAGAAAGAGTAGAAGCAGTAACAAGAAGTGGGAGGGTCATTCCAGAAGCCGAGAAGCAGCAGGACCCAGCACAAGCAATCGCAGGGAAAGAGCCGGAAGAAAATTCAATAGTGAAGCAACTGAAAAAGACCACGGCTCAGATATCTATTTGGGACCTCTTGAGACAGTCCCCCTCGCACCGACAGAAGTTAGTCGAAGCATTGAGCGTGTCCACCGTAGCAACTACAATCTCTCCATCCGAGCTTTTAGACCTTGTAAAGGGGGGATCCGGGGAGAAGTTGGTTTTTTCTGATGCAGACCTACCAACAGAGGGTCGCAACCACAACCGACCTTTGTACATCAAGGCACAGATCAATGGTAAACACACCGCTTGTGTCATGGTTGATGACGGGTCATCGATAAATGTCTGCCCTTTGGTGGCACTTCAGGCCTTTGGGATGGATGAGAGTATGTTAAGCAAATCTGACCTGACCATCACTGCCTACGACAACTCCAGGAGGCAAGCATCGGGAATTTTCAAAGCTTTGGTAAAGACAGGGCCCATTGAGACAGAAACAGATTTTGTGGTTCTGCCGATCCCAGCAAACTTTTCCGCTCTGCTTGGTAGACCGTGGTTTCACAAGTTAGGGGGAGTGCCATCTACCTTACACCAGATAATTAAAATACCCCATGAAGGAGAAGTAGTGACCATTAAAGCAACAAGAGAGAACCAAGTGTCTGCCTTGGAGATCTCTAATCAGCCATTCAGTGGCTTTCATGTATCGATGATCGGAGAAGAGCAAAACCTAGAAGGTAGCCCTCAAGTGGAGAATATGCTGAAGAAGATGCACTTCCTCCCAGGGGCTGGTTTGGGAAAAGAGTCACAAGGGCTGCAGAATGCTATCACTACACGTGGTCAGAAAGATCGAAAGGGGTTGGGCTACAAAGGAGAATATGGTAAGAAGAAAGGGTCAGGGAAGATTCCCCATATTTCGGAGAGCTTTGTGCCATCATCATCTGTTTGTGCCTACACTGGAGAAGAAGAACCGCAGTGGGTAGATGGGAAGATTATCCCTGGATTTGAAATTTTTAACGACGTCTTTGATTGGGAGATCGGAGTTGTTAAAGCTGTAGAGAACTTTTGGGATGAGGAGATTATGACCCAATGCAGCATATGGGATAGGGATGAGCCTGAAGAGATCGTCACTGATAAGCTGTTAGCCACTAGACTTAAGGGGAAGGAGAAGATAGTGGAGCCAGAGCCGAAGATTGAAGATCTCAAGATTTCACCAAATCAAGAAGCCGAAGCACAGTCAGCTGCAGCATCAGCGTCGACTGAAGTTAATAATCATTTAGATTCTCTTTTTATACCGGAACTCTTTGATGACAATGTTAATGTTTCTGATTATGTTAATGAGATGAACAACTTTGCTTACTTGTGTGATGTTTCTGATGATTTCATGGCGCATGATCATAAGCATGATGCATTCATTTTTGATATTAATTCAACTGGCACAACTGCATTTAATCTCGGAACTTTGGAAAATCCAAAGGAAATTTTGCTAGCATCAGACATAACTCCTGAAGAGAGAATAAAATTTGAGAGAATATTAAAAAAATATGAAAAAGTCTTTGCCTGGACCTATGAGGATATGCCGGGAATAGATCGAGATGTTGCCGAACATGCCATCCCAACTTACCCAGAGTTTAAACCAGTCAAGCAAAAGCTTCGGAGGCTTAGGCCAGAATGGGCACAGAAAGTGAAAGAGGAGATCCATAAGCAGATTGAGGCTAAGTTCCTGATAGAGGTTCAATACCCGACATGGTTAGCTAATGTGGTTCCTGTAGCTAAGAAAGACGGTAAGGTTCGAGTATGCGTCGACTATCGAGACCTGAATAAAGCTTGCCCTAAAGATGATTTCCCACTGCCTCATATTGATGTGCTAGTAGATAGTGCTGCTGCTTGTATGATGTATAGCTTTGTGGATGGGTACGCAGGGTACAATCAAATCCTTAACAAGATGGTGGACCGGATCAAGACAGCCTTTATCACCGAGTGGGGGACATATGCCTATCGGGTTATGCCTTTTGGGTTGAAGAATGCAGGAGCAACCTATCAGAGGATGGCGACCAAGGTTCTCAATGACTTAATCCACAAAGAAGTGGAGGTGTACGTCGATGACATGATGATTAAGTCAGCTACCAGAGAAGGCCATTTTGAGGCTTTAGAAAAGTTCTTTCAAAGAATTAGCAAGTATGATTTGCGCCTCAATCCCAAGAAGTGCATTTTTGGAGTTACATCAGGAAAGTTGTTAGGACATGTAGTAAGCCAGAGGGGAATCGAGGTAGATCCCGATAAAGTCAAAGCCATAAGAGAGATGCCAGTGCCCCAGAAGGAGAAGGACGTCAGAAGTTTCCTAGGAAAGCTTCAGTACATCAGCCGGTTTATTGCCAAGCTAGCTTCGGTATGTGAGCCTATTTTCAAGCTTCTTAGGAAGAATCAGCCGGTGATATGGAACAATGACTGTCAATTGGCCTTTGGCACCATTAAGGACTATCTGCTAAATCCTCCGGTGTTAAGACCACCACGCCATGCCAAACCACTAATCCTGTACCTAGCTGTGGAAGATAACTCAGTGGGTGCTATGATGTCTCAGGAAGATGATTTTGGTATAGAGTTTGCCGTTTACTATCTTAGCAAGAAATTTCTGCCTTACGAAGTCAAATATGTAGAGGTAGAAAAGATTGGTTTAGCAGTTATCTGGGCTTCTAAGAAGTTGCGACACTACTTTCATTCCTTCAAGGTACAAACGGTTGCCAAACATAATCCGCTTAGATACCTCCAAGAAGCACCCTCTTTACTAGGGAAGATGGGAAGATGGTTACTGCTGTTGCAGGAATTTGACATCGAGTACATAACCAGGAAAACCATTAAGGGAAGAGCTGTAGCGGAGTTCTTAGCCGAGCATCCTATTGAGGGAGATCAGTTTGAATACAACTTCCCAGATGAAGACGTCGCGGCCATAGCAGTGCAAGGGTGGCAGTTATTCTTCGATGGAGCAGTCAATAATAAGGGAGCAGGCATAGGAGTTATTCTTACGACCCCAGATGGTGAAAGGTTACCATTGGCTAAGAAGCTGAGGTATAAGGCTACCAACAATGAAGCAGAATACGAAGCTTGCATCTTTGGATTGGAAGCATTACTCGCTCTGGGGGCAAAGACCGCAGAAGTATTCGGAGATTCCTCCTTGGTAATTCATCAAATTAAAGGAGAGTGGTCAGTCAAGGAAGAAAGGCTGTTGCCTTATGTAAAGCACTTGAGAGCGTTGAGTAGCCAATTTGAGATTTGCACTTTTCACTTCATCCCCAGAGACGAAAATCAGTTAGCTGATGCTCTAGCAACTTTAGTGTCTATGTGGGACAACCCAACAGGAGTTGCGATGAAACCCGTGCTGATATATAGTTCGGAAAGACCTGGTTTTGAAGCGGAGCAGGTGATGGACATTGAGGCCACTGATGGAAATCCATGGTATTATGACATTCAGAATTATTTAGAGAGATCAGTCTTTCCAGAGGAAGCCACTGAGAAGGACCAAAGAATGATCAGGAAGTTATCCACTCAATTCATCAGTGTTAATGGCACTTTGTACAAAAGGCAAGCTGATGGTATCCAGTTAAGATGTCTGGCAGAGAAAGAAGCTAAAAGAGTTATGGAAGAAGTTCATGCCGGGGTTTGTGGAGCTCACATGAATGGCTTAGCCTTAGCAAAGAAGATCATGCGCCAAGGGTTTTATTGGCTCACAATGGATACAGATTGTTCAAAATTTGTGAAGCAATGCCAGTTATGCCAACAGTACGCGAATTTGAGGCATGTGCCAGTTTCAGAGTTACATAACTTAACATCTCCATGGCCATTTGCAGCATGGGGAATAGACATCATAGGCGAAATCCATCCTACTGCTTCTAATGGGCATAGATTCATCATAGTTGCCATTGACTACTTCGCTAAGTGGGTTGAGGCTGAATCTTTCAAGAAGGTTGATGCAAGGGATATGGCTAAATTCATCGAGCGGAATTTGATATGCAGATATGGTCTCCCACATCACATTGTATCTGATAATGGGGTACAATTCCTAGCAGAGACTAAACAGATGCTCCAGAAATATGGGATCCAACATCATAAGTCTTCTCCTTACCGTCCTCAAGCGAATGGTGCAGTTGAAGCGGCGAATAAGAATGTGAAGAGAATTTTAGCCAAGATGGTTCAGAACTACAAGGATTGGGCAGAAAAGTTACCCTTCGCACTTTGGGGATATAGAACAACAGTCAGAACCTCTACGGGGGCAACACCATTCTCTCTGGTATATGGGACTGAAGCAGTCCTGCCGGTTGAAATTGAGCTGAAATCACTAAGGGTAGTCATGGAAGCTGAGATTCCTGAAGCAGAATGGGCACAACAACGTTTGTCACAGCTAAATCTGTTGGATGAAGACAGGTTACGAGCCTATTACCACAACCAAGTTTATCAAAAGAGGCTGGCTCGGTCGTTTGGCAAGAAAGTACGAAAGCACCCGTTGAAAGAAGGGGACTTGGTCTTTAAGATGATGAGGCCAGGAGTTCCAGACATACGAGGAAAATTCAGACCAACCTGGGAAGGACCTTTCATTTTGAAAAAGTTGCTAACAAAAGGAGCAGCAATTTTAGCAGACAGCGATGGGAATGAGTTCAAGGACCCGGTCAATGTCGATAGACTTAAAAGGTTCCATGGCTAAAGACCAAAAATAAAAAGAAGAGAATAAATGCCCCGCGGGTCGAAAACCGAAAAAAGGCGGCCTTGCTAAAATTGGGCGCCCTGTCAGGGTGAAAACCGAAAAAAGGCATCCTGGGCAAAAATTAAGGGCCAAGAGAAAATATTCAATCGAGAAAACCCGAGAGGGCCGATTGATAACAGGAGTTTGATGCTGACAAAACCCACTCCGAGATTAGGTGTAGTCATATGCTTTTGAATTCTTGTCAAATGAAAATCATGCATGATGAAATCATGTAGAAACGTACACAATTTTGCAAGGAATAAAAAAAATATATTTTCATTGATCTTTCAGTTCTGTCTCAAAAAGAGTTATATCAAGTTTTCATCTAATGATTATTGCTCAGTCCCTTCATCAGATATGTCCTATTTGCTCTTAACAGAAGCTTTGGTGATAACCTTCTCTAAAAAAAAAAAAAAAAAAAAAAAAGCCGTTAGAGATGAAAACCGTAACTGGCTCTCTAAGCAAAAGTTAGGCCAAAAGGCAGGGTGAAAACCTGGAAACAGGCAGTCTGCCCTACAAAAAAAATAAAATAAACAAAAGCCACTGGATTGGGTTGGGTCCATTCCAGGCAAAAGTTAGGCAAAGGGTTGTGTGAAAATCCCATAAGGGACGCATTTCCCGCAAAGAAAAGCTAGTGCGAAAATCCACAAGGGACGCACTACCTTTAAAACAATGACATTCAATGCCTGGAGCGATAAGGCGGCATTATTTCAAGATGATCTTCTGTCAGTCAGACAACACGCAACACAGAACATGAAATAAAATCCCAGGTAAATGATCATTGACCAGGGGGCAAGGGATATACACTGGACGTCTCTTTCAGAAAGCTTGTCGACGATCCTCAGGATTCAGGGGGCATGGTACAACAAACAAGCTATAAGTTCAGCAAACCATGGATCACCTAGGGCGCGATCTATACATTTTTGCAAGCATTTGCATTCCATAACATACACACATGATTTCTTGTATATTCCTATGCATACAATCTTGCAGGAGAAATCGGCGGGAAACACCCACAAAAGCCAAGTGATGACAATAGTCCAAACATCTAAAGGAGCACCGTTCCAAAATTCACAGCGGTTAGCACGATGGCGGCACTACCCACAAGAGGTTAGCACGACCACGGCACTACCAATTCACAGCAGCTAGCACGATGGCGGCATTACCCACAAGAGGTTAGCACGACCACGGCACTACCAATTCACAGCGGTTAGCACGATGGCGGCATTACCCACAAGAGGTTAGCACGACCACGGCACTACCAATTCACAGCGGTTAGCACGATGGCGGCACTACCCACAAGAGGTTAGCACGACCACGGCACTACCAATTCACAGCAGCTAGCACGATGGCGGCATTACCCACAAGAGGTTAGCACGACCACGGCACTACCAATTCACAGCAGTTAGCACGATGGCGGCATTACCCACAAGAGGTTAGCACGACCACGGCACTGCCAATTCACAGCGGTTAGCACGATGGCGGCACTACCCACAAGAGGTTAGCACGACCACGGCACTACCAATTCACAGCGGTTAGCACGATGGCGGCACTACCCACAAGAGGTTAGCACGACCATGGCACTACCAATTCACAGCAGTTAGCACGATGGCGGCATTACCCACAAGAGGTTAGCACGACCACGGCACTACCAATTCACAGCGGTTAGCACGATGGCGGCACTACCTATCCACAAGAGGTTAGCACGACCACGGCATTACCAACTCACAATGGTTAGCACGATGGCGGCACTACCCACAAGAGGTTAGCACGACCACGGCATTACCAACTCACAATGTTTAGCACGATAGCGGCGCCACCCGCAAGAGGTTAGCGCACCTACAGTATTACCAGCTACAACCAAAAGACAGCAATAGCTATCATCATAACTCCATCAAGCAGGAAGATCGCGGCTTCAGGTACGCGTTTCTTTCCTTTTCCTGAATTTTGGCTCACCTAGGCACCCATGCACTAGTATCTTCAAAATTGGGGGCAACTGTAGACACCGAGTCCCGAGTAGCCTTGATCAGGATTACCCGATGATGAAATTTAGCTATGCCGGCTTATAGGCAAAAAGATTGGAGTTCAGAAGTGATTTTCCTTGTCTTTTCGGTGAGTAAAAAGGGAATTTTAAAAATATTTCAAAAAAATATTTTTTAAATTATTTTGAAGAAGAAAAAAAGTGTGTTTTAGGTTGAGGGTATTTAAAAAAAAAAAAAAAAAACAAAAAAAAAAAAGGTGAAAAATGATGAAAAAATGAAGAAAGTAGGAAAAATGGAAAATGGGGGAAAAGTTAGCGACGGAAGGGCGACGGCCGAAGCCGTCGCCAATTTACGTGCGCGGAGCGCGCGCTCCGCGCGACCGACGCCCTTGGCATCGGTCGTTTTGCTCGAGCGACGCCTTGGGCGTCGCTCGCTCCGCGCAGCTCCGCGCGGAGACGTGCGCGAGGCGCGCAGAAATCGCCGAAATCGCCCCCATTTTGCCCACTTCGCCCATTTTCGATCCCCACTCGATTTTCAACCGTTTTTGGACGGTTTTTGGTGGTTTTTGGGTAGTTTTTGATGGTTAAAAACACTAGAAAAATTCAGAACAAAAGGGAGGACGAATAAAGAACATTTTGGAGAGAAAAAACTGAATTTTGGAGCTTTGAGTTGAGAGAAAAAAATCCATCTTACACACTTGTTTCCAAGAGCTTTTCTTCAAGTTTTCAAGCTATTTTCTAAGGATTTTCACAAGAGAAGACAAGGAATTCAACACTTCTATCTTCAATTCTTCAAAACTGAATTTGAGGGTAATTATTCTTGGCTTTACTCATTAATTCTCTTGTCAATTTCATTTATTTTGGCTTCCAATTAACATATCAAACATGTAAATTCTCTTAGTCTCCATATTCTTCTTCTTATTTTTTTATCTTCAATTATTCATATAACAAATAAGCTTTTTAAATTCTATTAATTTTTTTATATCAAATTATTCTTTGTTCATGTAATTATGCATGTTTTAGGTTGTAAATACCTTTAATTTCTTAATGCTATATCTTGTTTATTATTATGTTTTCTTTTGCATGTATGAATGTCATAGTCATTGTTTTATGCTAGTTATGCATGTCAAGTGGAATTATTCTCATGTTACACATTTATTCATATCTTAACTATAATAAAATTGATTGTCAATAATCTTCCATGTATGTTAATTACTAATATTAATAAGTTGCATGTGCCATGATACTTTCTCATCTTATGCATGTTAAATTGCATCTTAATTATTCTATGCATGTTAAATTGCATCTTAACTATTTTATGCATGTTAAATTACATCATGATTATTTTATGAATATTATATTTTCATGGTACATATTATCTTTTTATGTCATATTATTTTGTTGGCTTAATCACTAACATGAATTTCTTTTGTTTTATTTTTGGTTGCACATCATTGTTTTTACTTTCAATTGAGCATCCATGCACGTTGAAGGAGGAGTTGCGGGGTTTGGTATTTTCTTTATACATTTTTAATTCCCATTTTATTTACATTGCCTTGTATATATTCATTAAATAAAATGTTTTCCTACGCGCACCTAAATAAAGATCATAAAAATATTTCTTACTAAATTAATTTAGATTTTTCATAATAAAATGGGACCAATGTCCTAATTTTCATCCCAAATAAAATCATCACATCCAGAATATTTTCTTTAATTGTGCATGCGGGGACCAAAGTCCTCATAATTAATAAATTCCCCGGTTTTATGTATGTTTTCATTTTTTTAAATGGGAGTTGTATTCCGCTCCTTGTATTATTGTAATTCATTGCTTTACTTGCTAATTTATGGTTTTCCTAACATGAATAAATGCGCCTTAAATTAATTACATTGTGTGGAGAGAGAGCGAATTAATGACAATTAAAATTCAATCATAAATTAATCGAGGTAGAAATAGATGAGAAATCCCGGACCCAGCTCTGGTCTTTGGGCTCAAGAGGTTAGAGGTTATCCTTCAAGATACTTCTTGAGTCACGAGGCTTTAGCGCTAATCCTAGGCCTCATGGCTCAATATGGATAAAAAGCGCAGTCTTAGGCTCTTCGAGGCGAGAGAAACTTTCCCAATGTTCTATTGGGTGGCGACTCCATGAAACCTCCGTGTTGCTCAACATAGACGCACTTGCGATTTATCGCAAGATGTCAACGGACCCGCAAATGCCCCGATCGCCCACGTGCGGGCGGTCCGAAAGGGCGGCGACCGGGATCCGGCGCGCGTCACAATTACATAAATATTGTTTTACCTTACCAGCATTTATATTTAATTCGGAGTTAAATAAATACTTTACGGTTAAATAATAAATGATATGTTAACTATAAAATTGTTATGTTATACATGAAAGGAAAAAGTAGTTAGCGGCCTCAATACAAAAACATTATAATGTATGTATGTTTAAATTATATATGTATATTTAATATTTTTATGCCGTGGATAAGTAAATTTGGTAGTCACCACTAAGCGTAAAGCTTAGCACGTGATTTATCCTCGCGCAGGTGTAAGATAGAAATCAAGTGAGTATCAGCACTGTTCCAAAGAAGTAATGTTGGATGGAAAGCATGACAAGGAGGTGATAAGAATGAAATTTCTTGGCATTGATAATTTGATCTTGTTTCTAGTTGGCATGTACACTACATAGATAATTAGGATGCTATTGTATCGAAGAGTTTGTGTTGAACAATTATTTATAGCTGATAGCTTTGATGTATTAATGTTATATCTTTGTATTTTGTACAATTGATGTAAGTATTGAGTGGATGATATTTGTGAATTATTATATGAGTGTGTGAATGAACCTAAATTGGAGGATGGGCAAACTTGTGTTGGATTTTGAATTGGAGTAGGGTGAATGTATATATGATTATTAGAAGTGTAAAGACTTTCTGTTTACAGGGGATAGGCAATATTATAGAGGAAACTCTGCCAAAATTTTGGTAGAATTAAGTGGCATATTTGTATTTTGATTGAATAAATAGTAAAACTAAATAGTTATAGGGCAATGGGTATAGAAAAAGGATGAGAAAAAAAATATTTACCCGGTTTTCGCAAAAATCTTAAGGATAGTTTTAAGATAATCAAGTAACCGTGCAGTAATACTCGAACCGTAGTGTGTGTATAGATTAAGGATGTTACATTTTATTGGTATCAGAGCCAGGTTTCGATCCTGGGTGTTTCTTTTCCCTCCTATCACTTTCATAAAAACTTCTCTTTTTGTGTCTAAGGTAATCAGCATCAGACTGCTTGATCCTTGGCTATAGAATAGGAGGAAGATAAAACAAAACATCTGAGTTCTGAAAAGAAACTTCTCTTTTGGAAAGGAAGCATCAGCTGCCTAGAGATAATGAGATGCTACATCTTCCAAATCCAATGATTGGATTTAGAGTCCCCACTGATCCAGAGCTTGTAACTCATAAAACACTTCCAGAAGCAGCTATTAGGCCACCCTACTTCTATTATGAGAATGTAGCACCTGCTTCTAAAGGAGTTTAGAACACTATATCTCGGATCTTATTGAAGTGGAGTCAGAAGTTGTTAATTTTAAATATTTCCATGTGCTACATAGAAATGGCACACAAAGCATTATCATTGACAAAGCGATAATGGCTTCTATACGATGGAAGAATACAATTAAATTGTTTGCAAACTTGCATTGGGAATGCAAGTTGATTGAAAGGATGAATCTTGTGATTTATTGTACTAGTCGAGAGAAATTTCGAGGACGAAATTTCTTTTAAAGGGGGGGGGGGGAGAGTTGTAACGCCCTAAAACTTTTGGTGTTTTAATTAATAACATGGCATGCTGAAAAATTCATTGAAGGTTAATTATTGACGCATAAGAGTGGAATTTTCCTTAAAACTACATAATTTAATTATTCAAATAAATTTTAGACAAATATATACATAAATATCTAAATATGCTTACATGTAAATAGATAAGAAAATATTAAACAAAGAAATAATTAGGTAAATAAAATAATTATAACATGTGACAATTTTTAGGTCTAGAAGTATCCAGATATTGGAGATTAAGCTAGAATTAGTGGGAATTATGATAAGAAAAAAGAAAATAGAAAGGAAGAGGCACAAAACGGAGAGTCACGAATAAGGGAGATTAGGGAAAGAGACCGAGGAAGAGAAAGAGGGAGAGAGGGAGAGGGAGATGGCATAGCATGGCGGAAGGCGCGAGGAGGCTAGCGGCGGTCGATGGCGAGCAACCGGGTTCCTTGCCGTTGTCGATCACGGCGTCTTCCTCCCCGTCACGACGTCGCCGTTCCAGGAGAGCGGGAGGAAAAATCGCGAGCTTCTCTGGCATTTTTCGGCCAGCACAGGTGGGGAAAGACGAGAAGGATGGCACGACGGAAGTCCTAGTGAGAAGATGAATCTTTCGGTACTGATGGGTGGTCCTCAATCACCGGCGACGAGCAGATCGGAGAAGGAGAGAACTGAGATCTCCGGTATTGATTTCGACAAAACGAAGAACATTCACGGCTTGTGATCACCAGAAAAGCAACCCCGAAGCTTCTAGCTCCCCCCTGGTGGTTTCAGTGCCTCCGGTGAAGCTCTGGCGACTCTCCGACGACGGTGAAGAGACCAAAATATGCAAAAAAATTGTATGTGGCTACCAAATCTACTTTTCTAAGTGATTTTCACGTAAGTTAAAATTTGTTAAGAGTGTGATTTTAATTAAATGCATTATGTGAACAATCTGTTTATTGGATTCATTTGATTTGCTGGCTGTATTGTCATGAGTTTTGGCATAGCTAATTAGAAATTAAATTAAGACTTACATAATTGCGAGGTTGAATGAAAAGAATTGGAAAATTGTCCGTATTTTGTGAAAGTAGAATAGTATTTTTAAAATTGAAGAAATATAGGTTAATTTGTAAGTTAGGATCTAAATTGTACATAATTTTTGTAATAGTTAAATTATGACACATAAATCAAATTAGTAATTAAATTTATAAATAACTTAACGATAATTAAATCTTAATATATATAAATGGGTATCATAATATGCAAATCTAGGTAACGGTAGTGTAATTGTTAATACACGAAAAAAATTAGTGGAAAATTTAAATGTTAAGTGGGAAAATCCAAATATGCTTATTAAAGGTTTGAATTAAGGATAGTTCATTAGTATTAGGCTGAGAATATGAGATGTGATTATGTTAGAATTTGGTTAGTGCATGTTTTAAATATTAGGTGAATATTTGAAGCCATCACTCATGTAATTTAAATTACTATTTGGATTAAATTAGATGTACCTGTGTATATACGCACATATACAATTGTGAAATTCACACAAACATATTAGTAAGTTTTGTAGTAAGTTTTAGACTGTTTGGTATATTTGTTTTGGTTTAAGCTTATTGGTAAGGTGAAAAATCTGTAGTGCCATATTGTTAATATGTATCGGTTTTAGGTTTGTTAAGGTTAGAACAGCTGCTGAAATTTTATATCGTTATTTACGTTCATTGGTTTTGGACAGCTTGCAAGCACTGGTATTTAGGCTGGAAAAATACAAAAGAAAATAGGCGTCTAGGTTTTGAAATTAAAATCACTAGTACACAGTTGAATTGAAGTTGGATTAAAAAGAAGTTAAATATATATATATATATATATATATATATATATATATATATATATATATATATATATGTATGTATGTATATATATAAGTAAGCATTTTTAAAAGGTAGACTTTTAATTTAATAAAATTATAGAGAATGAAATATAAATTAACCGTAGAATTAAGTGGCATATTTGTATTTTCACTGAATAAATAGTAAAACTAAATAGTTATAGGGCAGATGGGTATAGAAAAAGGATGAGAAAAAAATATTTACCCGGTTTTTGAAAAATCTTAAGGGTAGTTTTAAGACAATCAAGTAACCGTGCTGTAATACTGGAACCGTAGTGTGTGTATAGATTAAGGGTGTTATATTTTGAGTCTAGAGGTGTTTGCACGTGTGATACATTATCTTAGCAAGGTAAGTGATTTACTCAACTTAGTTCTTCTTTTTTTACTCCTTCTTGTTCTGTATTTTGGATAAATGTGGTTTTGATTTCTTGTATCCAATTCTGGAAATTGGATCATGGTTGTAGTGGTAGAACCAAGGAAAGATAAGGGTAAAGCTAAGGTTGGTGAGACATGTGCAAAGTGAGCTTTAAGGAGCAAAGGATTTTGAGGTTTAAGAAACTTTGTTTGTGTGTTATTTTAATAATCATGATTTTAAGATTGTTTGACTGAATGTGTAATTGAAATGAAAAGGAGCCTATAACACCCCCAACTCCCACACATAGCACTACGGTGAGCAGAGGGTGCTACCGAACGAAGACACTCACTAGCACAACAGAAAATAGAGTAATAAAATTTCTAAAATCAGAACCTTAATGACATACACATCCCAAACTTATATCACCAGCACTCTTATTCGCACTAAAATATAACATAATAAAACTTAATTACATTTCAAAAATCAATAACGGAGGATATACAAAAAAATCAAAACTCTAACTCTTAGTGGCCGACCTTGCAGATGCATGACACGAACCAAACCGGACCTACCACCTACACGAGCAAACACTCGTGCTAAGCGATAATGCTTAATGGGGAGGAGCAAAGACAAACGAGCACAAACACTATACGGGAATACCAATAAAATCATACAAATATAAATATAAATATAAACATAAGCATACTTGTCACATCCCAAATATGGCCTAGCAGAAATTTCATGTTAATTGGATTTATTAAGGGCAATTGAGTAATTTTACAAGGAAAGGAGGACTTAATTGCAAAGGATTAAAAGTATTAAATGATAAAATTTTCTTTTAGTGACCAATTGGTAATTTGTAAGGACTTAAAGAGTTGTGTAAGGAGCAGATAGTAAAAGTGTAGTTAGTGGAATTAAGGGTCCCATGCATGAGTGCCATGTGGATAAGTGAGTGTGTGCATGATGGGGAGAGAAGAAGGCAGAAATTTTAGCTTCTCTTAGAAGCTATCAGATTTTGCTCCTCTTCCCTACTTTCTCTCACCTTTCTTTGCTCTTTCCCTTCTCCATTTTCTGTTCTCCAGCTTGCATGTGTAATCCTCCATTCCTTGAGCTAGGGTTTTAAGTTTTGAAGGGTTCCAAGAGGTAAGTAGCTGAAAGTTTCTTTGGGTTCTTCATCTTCATCTTCTTCTGGGTTGATATGGGTTGTATTTGGTTAGTTTATGCAAGTGATCGAAGAGAGAAAGAAGGACAAAGTGAAAGAAAAGATTGGATTTTGAAGTAGAAGGAGTTTTGGCATCAGGTTTGGGAGTTTCTTTGAAGTGTTTTGTCCATCTTATTTTGGATCCTGTTTTTGAGTTAAATGTTAATATTATTTGTGTATTTATGGTATATGAAATTGCATGTGTAAAATAGCTTTGTGTTTATGAATATTGATAGATGATATAATTGAGATATTTAATTGACTTGTGTTGAAATTGCTGATTGAATGATTATTAAGCTTATAATTTGTGTATATACCCTAGTTTAGGGAGAATTCTGTTTATGTCTTACCAGACCTCTATATATTGTTTTGATTATAGCTAGAGTTTAAAAACTCCAATTTGAGTGTTTGTTCCGCCATTTAAACCAAGACTAATGTACCTTTAAAAGAATAAGAGAGACCATAATTTAATTCTGTCATTAAGAGGCTTAGAAATGGCCAAAACCGGACATGTCTCTGTCTAGCTGGGTTCATTTGAACAGTCTTTAGTGTATAATGTATATCTCTTAATTTAGGAATTCAATTTACCTGAAACTTGTCCCATTTGAACGCTAAGATGTAGGGGAATAATTGTGAAGAAGACACTTTGCCTAAAAATGAGGTCTAGAGGTCGGTTTTTGCGATGCAATTCTAGAGTGAAAACCAGTCTTGAAGGGTTCCTGAGGTGAGCTATTGTCGCGAGCGCGACATAGTCGTGACCTCGCGACAGAACAACACATATAAAGCCTTTTATTCTTCATTTTGAGCCCATGGTTGGTATGGATCAATCCCCTACCTTTCCCCTTAACATATTATGCATGATTAGGGTTATTTAATGATTACAAAAGTAGTTATCATTGGGAAAACTTATGAGGATGATTAAGATTGGTAATTTAACTAATAAAGTAACAATATACAAATATGTGAAGGATAGCAAAATGAATGACAAATATGTGTATGAGCTATAATATCTTAAGCATGATGAGTTATATATATATGTACGTGAGTATTATTATATATGATTTAAATATTTATGATTTATACATACATGGGTTAAACTTGTATTATATTTTGATGAGCTTTAATTATGAGATACATGAACATGATTAATAAGATCGTATATGATTTAAATGCATATAATTTATATGTACCTGCATTATTTAATCGTGAGTTATATGTTCAGATTGAGACTTATATATGATGTATATGTTTCTGAGTTTCACCAACATACATGTATTCATAAAATAACATGATTATAATTGATTTATCCTTAGTTATATGATAATTATTTTAGATCATGATTGAGTTGTTATTTGAGCCTGGTAGTCATTATTAGTCAATAGATAAGCGCTTATCAAGGGTCGGCGTGTGTGTGCAGCTGCTGTATTTTAATTATTTCATGCGGGCCCCGTTTGGGTCTTTGATTCGGGCCCCATTTGGGTCATATAAGATGTATGAGGCCTCGGTCTTCGGTATACCTTCGGGTATACTTGATTATAAAAATGTTTTGAGACTCATGTCTCCATTTGCTTGGGATACTGTGTCCTATCAGTATCATTTGTACCCGTATCCACTAGTTAGCGAGTAATCAGGCTATTACTCGAAGTTATTATATGAGTTTAATTTATGCAGCCGTTATTTATATGAAATGAATATATGTTACATGTATATGTATATGCATTATGACATGATGAAATGTAATACTTGTATTCGAATATTAATGGTTATTTTTCCGATATACTTGAGTATGATGAACAATTGTTATATGCATGAGTAGTATATGTTTTTATGCTTTTGTTATTATTAAGCTTATATATATGTTTATTGCAATCATATGTACATGCATGTGCTGTTCCTCCCCACTAAGCATTATCGCTTAGGAAGGGCTCTTTTCCCATGTAGGTGGCAGGTTCTTTTTGGAGTCAGACATCTGCAGGTCGGCCACTAGAAGTCTTTAGTTGGAGTTATTTTGTCTTCCGCTGTATTTTTGCATATGGGAACTGATTTTGTGAAATGTAATTTTGTAAAGGATTATTTTGTATATGTATATGTTTAATGTTTACAAATCCCTTTTTGTAAAACTATTTGATTATTTATATAAGGATTTGATATCTTTATAGTTATATGTAATTGTTTCTAGCATGCTTGAGTATGTAAATGTATTTGTGCACGTGGCACCCCGGTATCCTTCCAACGGGGGTAACGGGGTGTGATAGCTTGGTATCAGAGCACCGTTTTAGTCGGCTCTGGTCCTATGTGATTATTTAAGTATAGAGTCTTTACATGAGTGTCTGTTTAGAGTCGTGGCCTAATGCAGATGTTGTTTTGTATAGTGTCTAGATGGAGTCTGATCCGAGTGAGAATGTGGGCGAGGCGAAGGGTAGTGTGAATCGGGTTAGAGTTGAGCAGCCTGTTTTGGGGCGTCCTTCAGTTGAAAGTTCTGGTATTACTCCTAGTAATTCAGTAATTGTGCAAGGGTTGATTCGGATCTTGGATAGATTGACGGCCCCTCAAGTTTCTACGGATTTTGTGACATGGATTTTGTGAAAAGGAGAGGGCAAAAGAGAAAAGTATCAGGTGTAGAAGCAAAAGTGGATAAGAGACCTTGATAGTCACCGAAATGTCAGCACTGCCAGAGGCAACACTGGGGTAAGTGTAGGAAGCTTACTGGAGCCTGCTTTAGGTGTGGCAGCAAGGAACACTTTCTTGTCAATTGCCCTAAGATGAGTGAGAATCTAGCTCGGCAAGCCAGAAAAGATGTAGAGGAATTGTTTAGAGCTACTCGAGCATCATCGGAATCAGTCACGAAGTTAGATGCTTCTGAAGGTCCAGCCATAGTATTTGTCGCGAGTAGCCAAGAAGTGAATGAGCCCGTAGAATCTTTCGGTAAGTTTTGTTTTGTTAATTCTGATTGAGTTTTGTTTTGGTATTTGGGATGTAAGGGATTAGCGGGAAAATTTCGAGGACGAAATTTCTTAAGGAGGAGAGAGTTGTCACATCCCAAATATGGACTAGTAGAAATTTCATGTTAATTGGATTTATTAAGGGCAATTGAGTAATTTTACAAGGAAAGGAGGACTTAATTGCAAAGGATTAAAAGTATTAAATGACAGAATTTTCTTTTAGTGACCAATTGGTAATTTGTAAGGACTTAAAGAGTTGTGCAAGGAGCAGACAGTAAAAGTGTAGTTAGTGGAATTGAGGGTCCAATGCATGAGTGCCATGTGGATAAGTGAGTGTGTGCATGATGGGGAGAGAAGAAGGCATAAATTTTATCTTCTCTTAGAAGCTATCAGATTTTGCTCCTCTTCCCTACTCTCTCTCAAGTTTGCTTGCTCTTTCCCTTCTCCATTTTTTGTTCTCAAGCTTGCATGTGTAATCCTCCATTCCTTGAGCTAGGGTTTTAAGTTTTGAAGGGTTCTAATAGGTAAGTAGCTGAAAGTTTCTTTGGGTTCTTCATCGTCATCTTCTTCTGGGTTGATATGGGTTGTATTTGGTTATTTTATGCAAGTGATCGAAGAGAGAAAGAAGGACAAAGGGAAAGAAAAGATTGGATTTTGAAGTAGAAGGAGTTTTGGCATCAGGTTTGGGAGTTTATTTGGAGTGTTTTGTCCATCTCATTTTGGATCCTGTTTTTGAGTTAAATGTTAATATTACTTATGTATTTATGGTATATGAAATTGCATGAGTAAAATAGCTTTGTGTTTATGAATATTGATAGATGATATAATTGAGATATTTAATTGACTTGTGTTGAAATTGCTGATTGAATGATTATTAAGCTTATAATTTGTGTATATACCCTAGTTTAGGGAGAATTCTGTTTATGTCTTATCAGACCTCTATATATTGTTTTGATTATAGCTAGAGTTTCAAAACTCCAATTTGAGTGTTTATTATGCCATTTAAACCACGACTAATGTACCTTTAAAATAATAAGAGAGACCATAATTTAATTCTGTCATTAAGAGCCTTAGAAATGGCCAAAACCGGACGTGTCTCTATCTAGCTGGGTTCATTTGAATAGTCTTCAGTGTTTAATGTATATCTCCTAATTTAGGAATCTAATTTACCTGAGTCATGTCCCATTTGCAAGATAAGACAAAGGGGAACAATTGTTAAGAAGACCACTTTGCTTAAAAATGAGGTATAGAGGTCGGTTTTTGCGATGCAATTCTAGAGTGAAAACCAGTCTCGAAGGGTTCCTGATGTGAGCTACTGTCGCGAGCACGACATAGTTACGACCTCGCGACAGAACAACACATATAAAGCCTTTTATTCTTCATTTTGAGCCCATGATTGGCATGGATCAATCCCCTACCTTTCCCCTCAACATATTATACATGATTAGGGTTATTAAATGATTATAAAAGTAGTTATCATTGGGAAAACTTATGAGTATAATTAAGATTGGTAATTTAACTAATAAAGTAACAATATGTAATTATGTGAAGGATAGTAAATTGAATGACAAATATGTGTATGAGTTATAATATCTTAAGCATGATGAGTTATATATATATGTACGTGAGTATTATTATATATGATTTAAATATTTATGATTTATACATACATGGGTTAAACTTGTATTGTATTTTGATGAGCTTTAAATATGAGATACGTGAACATGATTAATAAGATCGTATATGATTTAAATGCATATAATTTATATGTACCTGCATTATTTAATCGTGAGTTATATGTTCATATTGAGACTTATATATTATGTATATGTTTCTGAGTTTCACCAATATACATGTATTCATAAAATAACATGATTATACTTGATTTATCCTTTGTTATATGATAATTATTTTAGATCATGATTGAGTTGTTATTTGAGCCTGGTAGTCAAAGTTAGTGGATAGATAAGCGCTTATCAAGGGTCAGGGTGTGTGTGCAGCTGCTGTATTTTAATAATTTCATGCGGGCCCCATTTGGGTCTTTGATTCGGGCCCCGTTTGGGTCATATAAGATGTATGAGGCCTCAGTCTCCGGTATACCTTCGGGTATACATGATTATAAAAATGTTTTGAGACTTATGTCTCCATTTGCTTGGGATATTGTGTCCTATCAGTATCATTTATACCCGTATCCACTAGTTAGCGAGTAATCAGGCTATTACTTGAAGTTATTATATGAGTTTAATTTATGCAGCCATTATTTATATGAAATGAATATATGTTACATGGATATGTATATGCATTATGACATGATGAAATGTAATACTTGTATTCGAATATGAATTGTTATTTTTCCGATACACTTGAGTATGATGAACAATTGTTATATGCATGAGTAGTATATGTTTTTATGCTTTTGTTATTATTAAGCTTATATACATGTTTATTGCAATCATATGTGCATGCATGTGTTGTTCCTCCCCACTAAGCATTATCGCTTAGCACGGGCTCTTTTCCCGTGTAGGTGGCAGGTTCTTTTTGGAGTCAGATATCTGTAGGTCGGCCACTAGAAGTCTTTAGTTGGAGTTATTTTGTCTTCCGCTGTATTTTTTTATATTGGAACTGATTTTGAGAAATATAATTTTGTAAAGGATGATTTTGTATATGTATATGTTTAATGTTTACAAATCCCTTTTTGTAAAACTATATGATTATTTATATAAGGATTTGATATCTTTATAGTTATATGTAATTGTTTCTAGCATGCTTGAGTATGTAAATGTATTTGTGCACGTGGCACCCCGGTATCTTTCCAACGGGGGTAACAGGGTGTGACAATACTGAAATCACTGCGATAGCAAAAGTCCGAGATATCATAATCAAAATACGAATAAACACCAACAGAATACCATTCATATAAATACTTAACACTTCACTGAACATAAAATCACACATCTCAAAACTAGCCTAAATCTCACTGATGGTGGGTACGGGAACACTATAGGGGAGATCGAACCCTCAAATATATTTTCATACCCAAAGGTAGCAAGAGAGACTGAAGTCTTAAAACATTTTTCACTAATACCATAACGAAGGTCGCCGTAAGACCCAAACGGGGCCAACATAGGCAGCTGCACTCACTATCCCTTTATAAGTGTAACACCCCCTTCCCATACGTAGGCGATCCCATCCGATAAGGAGTGAGATGCCGTATGAGACAAGGTGTCACCAAACAAAAGCAAAGCAAAATATACATCCATTCATAACATACATTCAGAAATACAGAATAATTAAAACTTTCCATGCAGAAAGCAAAAGCTGATCATGCATTACTATAATTAAACTATTACAATAATGTGCTGATCAACCAGCAGAAACAAAAGAATATTACAAATATAATGTATAGATACAAAAGCGGAAGCTGATACAGAGAGTTCTATACAAAAAGAATCAATAACTGATACAAAACTGAGCCCTACACTAATTCCTTCTGTGTTGGCTTGATGACGGCGACTCTCTCAAAGCAAAACGTCTTCCGCACCTGCACGGGTAAACACACCGTGCTAAGCGATAAAACGCTTAGTGGGGAAACACACATAAATTATGGACGGCCACTCACAGTGGTCGTCAAGGCATGTCACATTCACAATGGCAGAATGCAAAGACTAATACATAATCCATAAAAGCATGCTCGTACTTAAATTCCATACTTTCAGAATCTCATCATCATATGCATTACAGAATAAACCAGCATATATTTCATCATTAAACTCATTCAGATATTCCATTCAAAGCCATATCAGATCAGAACAATTCCATTAACATTTAAAGAACACCTGCTGACTCTAGACAGTGGATAACGAGTGTACTGAGGGTACCTTACGGGTACGAATCGAATACTGAGGGTACCTCACAGGTACAAGTCAAATATTATATCATTTATCAAAACATGTTATTTATATACTGAGGGAATCTTAAACAAGATTCTATACTGAAGGGTTCGCGAGGAACCAAACGGGGACCTGATCGGGGTCCAAACTGATCTGAGGGCTGCAGCTAAAGACTCTATTAGGCATGCCTAACTATCCACTTACTTGACTCTAGCAGGTTATGCGTCAAACAGATCACATTCCAGGATATAGAGTATAATTCATCAAAAAATCATGCTATCACGCATATCGAAGCATCAAACAGTAAGACATGCATCATACAACAGTAAAGTCCATTCTGAAGAAATAACAAATTCAGTTCTGAGTTAAAAACTAAGGAATTTCGGAAAAACGGGCTGAACGGAGAAACTGGCGACTCAACAGGCAGGTCACGGCGTGACCGAGGGTCACGTCTCGTGACCTGCTTGCTTCCCGCCAAACGCGTTGCGTGATCCTCGCGGATCACGCAATGCTTATGCAGGTCACGGCGTGACCGAGGGTCACGCAACGTGACGCTGCTCTCCCTCGCAGATCACGTTGCGTGATCTGCCTCCTCTTCGCAGGTCACACGACGTGACCGAAGATCACGTCGCGTGACTTGCTTGCCCTTCAGCTGGTCACGCGACTGGCTTCTCAGCAGGCATGTCACGTCGTGACCGAGAGTCACGCGACGTGACCTGCCTTCCTTCGTAGCAAGTCGCGCGACAGAGGGAGTTTCAACAGTAAATCGTTTTTCCCAGAATTTCCAGAATTTACAGAACACAATTTCAATCCCAATTCGATTTTAAACCATATAAATCCATTCATACCTTTCAAGGAAGATTCCAAACAATTCAAACATCATATAAGCAACTCAAACCAGAATTCAATCAACCTAATCAAGGTATTTGCATTCAAATTGTTCAATAACATATAAACCCTAGAAATTTCCAGTAAACATCAAAATTGCACAAATCACAATCATAAATTCCCAAACCTGCATTCTAACTTCTATCACTTAGCTCCACTTGGTCCAGCAACCTCTTTCCCCTTTGGATCACGTGGAGCCTCAACTAGAACAAAAACACAGTAAATTCAACCCTAGGTTAAACCTAAACTCAAGGAAGAAGATGAAGATGCAATTTACAGTAAAACAAAGACTAGATCTTGCACTTACCAAGCAAAGGAATGCAAGGGGAGGATTAATTTCACCAATAGAACCTTGAATCAAAATACACAGTACTTGGGAATAAAGAAAGTGAAGAAGAAGAGAGAGTGAGTGAGAAAAACGTGAATCTGTAAGTTTCTTTTTTCTTCATTCCCTTTTCTTTTTCTTTTCTTTATTCAAAATATGTATCAAACTCCTATTGGTGATACTAATCACTCACACTAAAATAACCTACACTACACACACCTAAAACCCTCTTCACTTATGCATACCCTACCATGGTATGAACACATGTACACAAGTATATCCCATTTAATTAAACACACTAATGCCATGTATGCACCCACATAATAATAAACCCAAAAATCATACATTTTACTGAAATAACCCTATGAAATGCTGAACACATGCGAATGCTTACACATACAAACAGACAGATAGACAGACAGACAGACGGACAGATAGGCTCATTCTACTAGGGGGCAAATGTTTGCCTTGACGACCACTGTGAGTGGCCGTCCATAATTTATGTGTGTTTCCCCACTAAGCGTTTTATCGCTTAGCACGGTGTGTTTACCCGTGCAGGTGCGGAAGACGTTTTGCTTTGAGAGAGTCGCCGTCATCAAGCCAACACAGAAGGAATTAGTGTAGGGCTCAGTTTTGTATCAGTTATTGATTCTTTTTGTATAGAACTCTCTGTATCAGCTTCCGCTTTTGTATCTATACATTATATTTGTAATATTCTTTTGTTTCTGCTGGTTGATCAGCACATTATTGTAATAGTTTAATTATAGTAATGCATGATCAGCTTTTGCTTTCTGCATGGAAAGTTTTAATTATTCTGTATTTCTGAATGTATGTTATGAATGGATGTATATTTTGCTTTGCTTTTGTTTGGTGACACCTTATCTCATACGGCATCTCACTCCTTATCGGATGGGATCGCCTACGTATGGGAAGTGGGTGTTACAGTTAGTGGTATCAGAGCATAGGTTTAGGCATTTCTGGGTGTTGTTATGATTGTTCTGAGTTTCTTAGATATGTATGTGTCTAGATCTGTGTTGGCTGATACGGTTGTTTCTTGTTTGTTTAGATGGCTTCTAATTCTGCTCATGGTGCGCGTGAGGAATCCGCCGAGAGTGTGAATCCTCCCGTTGTAGATCAGTCTGTTTCTGTTTCTGGGTCGGCTCAGCATGCTAGGGTCCAGCCCGAGGCCGCAGCCATGCCCTTAGAGGCTATGTTTAGACTGCATCAGGACATGGCTAGGGTGTTGGAGAGAGTGACTACTCCTAGAGCACCTATGGAGAATCTGAGGAGGGCAGGAGTTGAGGATTTCTATGGTACCGGTTTGAATGAGTCTGAGACTGCAGAGAGATGGTTAGATAAAGTGAAGCGTGCTTTGAGAGAGATTCGGTGTCCTCCCGACCAGCAGGCAGAGTGTGCATTAGCTCTTCTTCAGGGGTCTGCTTTTGAGTGGTGGGAGTTAGTGTGCAGGCATCCTCAGCTACCGGATCCGATTACCTGGGAGTTCTTTGAGGGTGAGTTCATAAAGAAGTACATCACTCAGACCTATAGAGATTCGAGATGGGCGCAGTTCTTGAGTTTGAAGCAGAGGGCTTTGTCTGTAGCAGATTATGAGAAAGAGTTCAACAGGTTATCTAGATATGCTCCACGACGGGTTATGACTGATGATTTCAGATGTAGGCATTTCGAGGCAGGGTTAAATGAGTCTTTGAAGATTGCTTTGATTTTACTGATGTGTATTCCTGGGGTCAGTTATTACCAGATGGTAGAGGCTGCTGTAAGAGCTGAGTTGAATGAGACTGTGATGAGAGAGAGAGCTCAGAGGAGGAGTTCTTCTCGTGGAGGATCTTCTTCGAGTAAGAGATCTAGGAACCCACAGGATGAGTCATCTTCTGGCCCGGCTTCTAGAGGTAGACGTCAGGGTTCTACAGCTGTGTCAGGTTCTGGCAGGGGTGGTAGAGTTGAGACTACACCAGCTTGTCCTCATTGTAGTAAGTCACATCGGGGTGAGTGTAGGTGGCTCACCGGTGCATGTTTCAGATGTGGGAGTTCTGAGCATCAGTTGGCTGGTTGTCCGAGGGTACTTGAGGATTCAGGTTCCCAGAGAGATGGCAGTAGGGTCGGTTCGAATGCTTCTCAGGCTTACCGTGGCAGAGGCCGAGGTAGAGGTAGAGGTGGCCGGCATAGAGAGGGAGCTGCTTCTGAGACTGTTGAGCATCCTCCTCAGGGTGCCATTAGAGCTTATGCTTTGAGAGCCAGAGATGAGCAGGACGCGCCTGATGTTATTGCTGGTAAGTTCCTACTCCATGACACTGAGTTGTATGCTCTAATTGATCCTGGTTCCACACACTCATATTTGTGCACAGATCGAATTGTTGATAAATTGCATTCAGTTGATCAGTTAGATTATGAGATTTGTGTGACCAGTCCATTAGGGCATAGTGTCAGTGTGAGTAGAGTTTTTAGGAGTTGTCCTCTGATTGTTGAGGGAGTTGTGCTTCCAGCGGATCTGATTGAGTTACCCTTCAGAGAGTTTGACTTGATTTTGGGTATGGACTGGTTGGGTAAGTATCGGGCTGTAGTGGATTGCCATAGGAAGACAGTGGTACTTCGGGATAGAAGTCAGTCTCTTGTGTTTCTGAAAGGTTTGGGTGCTAGTTCAGTGAATAATGTTATTTCTGTGTTGCAAGCCAAGAGATTTATCAGGAAAGGTTGTGAGGCTTTTCTAGCTGTTGTGTTAGATTCCAGGAGGGATCAGGTTCAGATTGAGGATATTCCTGTAGTGCGGGAGTTTGGGGATGTGTTCCCGAGCGAGTTGCCTGGTTTGCCTCCTGAGAGAGAGGTTGAGTTGTCCATTGAGATCATGCCGGGTACTGCACCTATTTCGAGAGCACCTTATCGGATGGCTCCTGTAGAGTTGAGGGAACTTAAATCTCAGCTACAGGAGTTATTGGATAAGGGATTTATTCGACCTAGCATATCTCCTTGGGGAGCTCCAGTGCTGTTTGTTAAGAAGAAAGATGGGTCCCTGCGGATGTGTATTGACTACCGCCAGATTAATAAAGTGACAGTGACGAACAAGTATCCTTTGCCTAGGATTGAGGATTTATTTGATCAGCTTCGAGGTGCAGGTGTCTTCTCCAAGATAGATCTTCGATCAGGGTACTATCAGTTACGAGTTCAGGATGCAGATGTGGTGAAGACTGCATTTCGGACTAGGTATGGTCACTATGAGTTTCTTGTGATGCCGTTTGGTTTGACTAATGCTCCAGCGGCTTTTATGGATCTAATGAATCGTGTGTTTAGGCCATACTTAGATCGATTTGTAGTAGTGTTTATTGATGACATCTTGGTGTTTTCTAAGGATGAGAGTGAGCATGAGGAGCATCTCAGATTGGTTCTTCAGATGTTGAGAGAGCATCATTTGTTTGCTAAGCTTAGCAAGTGTGATTTCTGGCTTCGAGAAGTGTCATTCTTGGGTCACATCATTTCAGCTAGTGGTATCCAGGTGGATCCAGCTAAGATTGAGGCGATTGTTGATTGGAAAGCGCCTCAAAATGTTCAGGAAGTGAGGAGTTTCCTCGGTTTAGCAGGTTACTACCATCGCTTTGTTAAAGGATTTTCTGTGATTGTGCTCCTATGACTAGATTGTTGAGGAAAGGAGTCAGATTTGAGTGGTCAGACAGGTGTCAGTCTTGTTTTGATCGGTTAAAGCAGTTGCTTGTTGAGGCTCCTATCCTTACTCAACCCATCTCGGGTAAGGAGTTTGTCATTTACAGTGATGCTTCTGGAGTTGGTCTTGGATGTGTACTGATGCAGGAAGGAAAAGTTGTGGCTTATGCTTCTCGTCAGTTGAAGCCACATGAGAAGAACTATCCGACGCATGATTTAGAGTTGGCAGCTGTAATATTTGCTTTGAAGATTTGGCGTCACTACCTGTATGGGGAAAAGTGTAGGATCTTCTCGGACCACAAGAGCTTGAAATACTTCCTTTCACAGAAAGAGTTGAACATGAGACAGCGCAGATGGCTTGAGTTGTTTAAGGACTACGACTACATTGTGGATTACCATCCTGGTAAGGCCAATGTAGTTGCAGATGCTTTGAGTCGTAAGTCAGTTTCTGTTGTTCTTGAGGCGTTTCAGATGGCGATTTAATTCAGATGGGGCTTTGCTTGCCCAGTTGCGTGTGAGGCCTACTTTGAGACAGAGGATAGTGGATGCTCAGAGAGATGATGTGAGACTTCAGCGGATTGTGCATGAGGTCAGATCGGGTAAGCAGTCAGAGTTCTCAGTTCAGGATGAGGTACTTATGTTCAGAGACCGCTTGTGTGTGCCAGAATCTGACGATTTGAGGAGACAGCTCATGAGTGAGGCGCATAGTTCAGTTTTTACTATGCATCCTGGCAGTACGAAGATGTATCAAGACATGAAGCAATTCTATTGGTGGTCCGGTATGAAGCGTGATATAGTGGATTTTGTTTCCAAGTGCTTGACTTGTCAGCAGGTAAAGGCCGAGCATCAAGTTCCTTCAGGTTTGCTTATGCCTTTATCCATTCCTGAGTGGAAATGGAATGATATCACCATGGACTTTGTTTCTGGTTTGCCTTTGACTCAGAGGAAGCATGATTCAGTTTGGGTTATTGTGGATCGGCTTACGAAGTCAGCTCACTTCTTACCAGTTAGAGTGGACTACTCCATGGACAGATTAGCTAGTATCTATGTGGATCAGATAGTTCGACTACATGGTGTGCCTTTATCCATAGTATCAGATCGAGATTCGAGGTTTACTTCCAAGTTTTGGAAGGAGTTACAGAGAGCTTTGGGCACTAGGTTGAACTTCAGTACAGCGTTTCATCCCCAGACCGATGGTCAGTCAGAGCGAGTTATTCAGATTCTGGAGGATATGATGAGAGCTTGTGCATTGGATTTTTCGGGTAGCTGGGACAGATATGTATCGTTGATGGAGTTTGCCTACAACAACAGTTTTCAGTCGAGTATCGGTATGGCACCATATGAGGCTTTGTATGGTCGTCAGTGTAGGACTCCGATTTGTTGGACCGAGCTATCCGAGAGATCTATGATTGGACCCGACTTGGTTAGGGATACTGAAGAGAAGATCAGAGTAGTGCAGCGGAATTTGAAAGCAGCCAAGGATCGACAGAAGTCTTATGCCAATTTGAAGAGGAAAGATGTGCATTTTGAGATTGGGGACAAAGTTTTCCTTAAAGTTTCTCCTTGGAGGAGAGTACTTCGATTTGGTAAGAAGGGTAAACTGAGTCCTCGTTTCATTGGACCTTATGAGATTTTGGCTAAGGTAGGACCTGTAGCCTACAGATTGGCGCTACCGATGGAGTTAGCAAAGTTACATGATGTGTTTCACGTTTCAATGCTTCGTCGGTACAGATCAGATCCTTCGCATGTTCTGTCAGTTTAGGATATCCAGGTTCAGCCAGACTTCTCTTATGATGAGGAACCGCGAGCTATTTTAGCCCGAGAGGTTAGGCAGTTGAGAAATAAGCAGATTCCTTTGGTTAAAGTATTATGGATCCATCATGGAGTCGAGGAAGCGACTTGGGAACCAGAGGAGTCGATGAGAGCTCAATATCCACAGTTATTCAGTTCAGGTGAGAATTTCGAGGACGAAATTCTTATTAGTAGGGGAGAGTTGTCACACCCCATTTGCCCCCTAGTAGAATGAGTCTGTCTGTCCGTCCGTCTGTCTGTCTATCTGTCTGTTTGTATGTGTAAGCATTCGCATGTGTTCAGCATTTCATAGGGTTATTTCAGTAAAATGTATGATTTTTGGGTTTATTATTATGTGGGTGCATACATGGCATTAGTGTTTTTAATTAAATGGGATATACTTGTGTGCATGTGTTCATACCATGGTAGGGTATGCATAAGTGAAGAGGGTTTTAGGTGTGTGTAGTGTAGGTTATTTTAGTGTGAGTGATTAGTATCGCCAATAGGAGTTTGATACATATTTTGAATAAAGAAAAGAAAAAGAAAAGGGAATGAAGAAAAAAGAAACTTACAGATTCACGTTTTTCTCACTCACTCTCTCTTCTTCTTCACTTTCTTTATTCCCAAGTACTGTGTATTTTGATTCAAGGTTCTATTGGTGAAATTAATCCTCCCCTTGCATTCCTTTGCTTGGTAAGTGCAAGATCTAGCCTTTGTTTTACTGTAAATTGCATCTTCATCTTCTTCCTTGAGTTTAGGTTTAACCTAGGGTTGAATTTACTGTGTTTGTGTTCTAGTTGAGGCTCCACGTGATCCAAAGGGGAAAGAGGTTGCTGGACCAAGTGGAGCTAAGTGATAGAAGTTAGAATGCAGGTTTGGGAATTTATGATTGTGATTTGTGCAATTTTGATGTTTACTGGAAATTTCTAGGGTTTATATGTTATTGAACAATTTGAATGCAAATACCTTGATTAGGTTGATTGAATTCTGGTTTGAGTTGCTTATATGATGTTTGAATTGTTTGGAATGTTCCTTGAAAGGTATGAATGGATTTATATGGTTTAAAATCGAATTGGGATTGAAATTGTGTTCTGTAAATTCTGGAAATTCTGGGAAAAACGATTTACTGTTGAAACTCCCTCTGTCGCACGACTTGCTACGAAGGAAGGCAGGTCACGTCGCGTGACTCTCGGTCACGACGTGACATGCCTGCTGAGAAGCCAGTCGCGTGACCAGCTGAAGGGCAAGCAAGTCACGCGACGTGATCTTCGGTCACGTCGTGTGACCTGCGAAGAGGAGGCAGATCACGCAACGTGATCTGCGAGGGAGAGCAGCGTCACGTCGCGTGACCCTCGGTCACGCCGTGACCTGCATAAGCATTGCGTGATCCGCGAGGATCACGCAACGCGTTTGGCGGGAAGCAAGCAGGTCACGAGACGTGACCCTCGGTCACGCCGTGACCTGCCTGTTGAGTCGCCAGTTTCTCCGTTCAGCCCGTTTTTTTGAAATTCCTTAGCTTTTAACTCAGAACTGAATTTGTTATTTCTTCAGAATGGACTTTACTGTTGTATGATGCATGTCTTACTGTTTGATGCTTCGATATGCGTGATAGCATGATTTTTTGATGAATTATACTCTATATCCTGGAATGTGATCTGTTTGACGCATAACCTGCTAGAGTCAAGTAAGTGGATAGTTAGGCATGCCTAATAGAGTCTTTAGATGCAGCCCTCAGATCAGTTTGGACCCCGATCAGGTCCCCGTTTGGTTCCTCGCGAACCCTTCAGTATAGAATCTTGTTTAAGATTCCCTCAGTATATAAATAACATGTTTTGATAAATGATATAATATTTGACTTGTACCTGTGAGGTACCCTCAGTATTCGATTCGTACCCGTAAGGTACCCTCAGTACACTCGTTATCCACTGTCTAGAGTCAGCAGGTGTTCTTTAAATGTTAATGGAATTGTTCTGATCTGATATGGCTTTGAATGGAATATCTGAATGAGTTTAATGATGAAATATATGCTGGTTTATTCTGTAATGCATATGATGATGAGATTCTGAAAGTATGGAATTTAAGTACGAGCATGCTTTTATGGATTATGTATTAGTCTTTGCATTCTGCCATTGTGAATGTGATATGCCTTGACGACCACTGTGAGTGGCCGTCCATAATTTATGTGTGTTTCCCCACTAAGCGTTTTATCGCTTAGCACGGTGTGTTTACCCGTGCAGGTGCGGAAGACGTTTTGCTTTGAGAGAGTCGCCGTCATCAAGCCAACACAGAAGGAATTAGTGTAGGGCTCAGTTTTGTATCAGTTATTGATTCTTTTTGTATAGAACTCTCTGTATCAGCTTCCGCTTTTGTATCTATACATTATATTTGTAATATTCTTTTGTTTCTGCTGGTTGATCAGCAAATTATTGTAATAGTTTAATTATAGTAATGCATGATCAGCTTTTGCTTTCTGCATGGAAAGTTTTAATTATTCTGTATTTCTGAATGTATGTTATGAATGGATGTATATTTTGCTTTGCTTTTGTTTGGTGACACCTTGTCTCATACGGCATCTCACTCCTTATCGGATGGGATCGCCTACGTATGGGAAGGGGGTGTTACAATAAGCATGCTTATCTATCCACTACTATGACACTTCAGGCTTAACTCACCCACTCGGAATATAACACTAGACAATACACAAAATCACAAGTCAAAACACTATCATATCAATAATCACTTACATAAATCTAAAACATTTATATTATTAAGGCATTAACCAAAAATATGAACCGTTCACTAGTGAGAAACCATACAGAATGAGACAAGAAAATCCATTTCAGAAAATAGGGCAGGCAGGATGGGGTTACGGTCGCGCTCGTGACGGTGACGGGGTCGGGCTCACGACAGTAGCTAGAGATGCGCTACGGGAGAGGAGGCTGTCATGAGTCGTGTAAGAAGTCACGAGTCATGCAGGAAGTCATGACTCGTGACAAACCTCACTAGCACGAGTCGTGCTGGCTGACTATCACGACTCATGACAGGCGTCATGACTCGTGATAGTGCCAAATGCCTCGTCGAGTCATGCTGGCCTTCATGACTCGCAGTAGGGTACCTCAATAATGAAAGCTCAGCCTACCAGCTTTATGTCGTGCTTGGAAGAAGGGTTGCTATAGACACCAGGTCCTGAGTTAAGGGTAATATTTAACCAAAAAATGGGCAATTTTGGCTCTCCAGGCAAACTTGATAATTTCTCAAAAAAAAAAGGTAAAAACTAAAAAATAAAAAATATATGTAAAAATAAAAATTAGGATTAGGTTAAATTAATTAATATTGTAGGATAATTAAAGTTCAAGAGAAAATAAATATGAAGTGTTTAATTAAGTAAAATATGGAGTGTTTAATTTGAATAAGTCAAAAATTATGGAGAAAATCAAGGAGGAAATTAGGGGCCAAACCTACTTAAATTGGGGGTATAAAAAGAAAAAGATGGAGAAAATAGGGAGGAAGCCGGCAGATGAGAAAAGGAAAAATAGAAAGAAGAAATAAAGAATAAGAAAGAGAGAGCAAGCAAAATAGAAAGGCAAAACAAAAGGAAACCCAAAAAGAAGGAAAGAGAGGGAACAAAGAAGAGAGGAAAGAGACCCAGGAAAAGGAAAACGCAGGGGACAACGCAAGAAAAAGGATAAAAAAAAAGAGAGGAAGAAAGCGAGGGCGCCGCCGGCCACCCATGGCGTCGGACCGCCGTACGCGCCACGCCAGAAGACCGGCGAGGCACAAACGAACATTCCGGTGTCAGCTGATCTCCCCCACTCGCCGACAGCAGGGAGATCGGAGGAGGTGAAGGTGGGACTGCTGACGGCATTTTCGGCGAGGTGGCACATCCTTCTAGCGTGTGACCGACGGCAGAGGATCGCAGGCGTCCCGATTTACCTTCCGGTGAGGAAATCCGGTGAGTCCCTTTTTTATTTATTATTATCATTATTATTGTTATTATTATTATTTTATTTAACTAGTATTAGTATTATTATTTTATGTTAATATTATTGTTATTATTATTATCATCGTGATTGTTTAATTATTATTATCATTATTATTATTATTATTATTATTATTATTATTATTATTATTATCGTGATTGTTTAATTATTATTATCATAGTTATTATTGTTGTTATTATTATTATTATTATTATATTATATTATTACTATTATTGTTAATTATTGTTATTAATACTACTATTTGTTTTATTATTATTATTATTATTATTATTATTATTATTATTGTTGTTGTTATTATTATTTATTGTTATTATTAGTATTTGTTTTAGTGTTGTTGTTGTTGTTGTTGTTGTTGTTGTTGTTATTATTATTATTATTATTATTATTATTATTATTATTATTATTATTATTATTATTATTATTATTATTATTATTATGTTAATGAATGTTGTTTTCACTGTTATTATTTGTTATAATTATTACTGCTATAATTATTATTTTTATTGTCAATGATCATTATAATTATGTCATTTGTGTTTTATATTCATTAATTCTGTTAGTTTATTTTAGTGCTTTAGATTAATTATTTTTTCTCAATATATTACATCTGATTATTTATTTATCATTTAGTTTAATTTAATCCGTTACTGATCAATATCATTTTCTGTCATGACCGCAACTGCGAGGGGTATGTGGCTTGTCCATGAAGCTAGGCTTGTCCATGAGATCAAAGATGAAGCTTTAAATATAGATGAAGTTATTGAAGACAAAGTGTACCAGGAGAATAGGATTGATGAAGAACTTGAAGTGGATACCACTGAAATCCTTGTGTTAAATAGATTGGATATAGACACTGAGAACCTGGATTCATTGATAATCCCAAGTCTCCCTAAAGTGGATGGCAATGAAAATATCATTAATGGCAATCAAGATGATGATGAGGTTGTCTTAGATGATACTTTGGTTGATTATTGTAATAGTGATCGTGATGCAGATGTTGATGAAGATGATGAAGATGAAGAAGAAGATGATAATGATGGCATCATATGATTGGCTTTCAGTTGTGATAATTTAGGACCTCCTACATTGTTACAGTTTTAAATGTTATGGCTTTTTTTGCAACAATTTCAGTTATCAATTGAATTATTTTCTGCATAGCTGCATTTTAAATAAGGATGTTAATTTTTTTTAATCTGCCATTAATATAGTGTATTTTATATGATAAAACCTATCATTATTAATATTATTTTTTTTTTCACCACAAATTGTTCATTCATTTTTATTGATAAAATCCATATAGGTTAAATAATGGCTCCTGGTAAGATAATTGTTCCTGGTACCCTCAAGAGACATGTTGAGTCATCCAATCATTCAAGCATCAGAGGACTCTTGGATAGGATGAATTATGTAAGTACTAGGAAAATATCTTCATTGGAAAATGAAAAATCCTCAAAGATCACAACAAAGACACACAGTAAAGTTTTAACAAAAGAATCACCAGTAGATTCCTCACCTAACCAAGGAAATTCAAGTGCTTCTGTTCCATCAGAAGAATCACCACATGGTTCCTCACTTGACATAGGTTTTGAATTTTAAATTTTGAACTAGTGATATATGTTAGGCTATTTGCATTATTTTAAGGCAGCCTATATATTTGACTTTTATTATTTCATTTTACAGGAACTAATTCTAAAAAGAGGGTTCGAGGATAAACTATGGAAAAAAATCTTATGAAAGCCGTGGCTACTATAGGAAGTAAAATGAAGATTAATATGGATACTGATATAGGAAGGTCAGTAACAACAGATGCATCAGCAAAATTTACAAGTCATATCGGAGTTGTGACTCGAGATGTCATTTCAGTACCTATTAAATGGTCGGAATTAAAGAAAGACGATTTAGATCCAGCCTTTCGCCACTTGGATGTAAATCAATATATTAATTTTTGTGAGAGATTATTATTTGTCTTATTTCTCTTCCATATTTAAGATATAAAATTTGAGTAAATGCAGATGTACATGGATGTGAATATGGATGATCCATGAGTGAAAGATTGCTTAATAGAAAGGTTCAAAAGTAGTACTCGACAAGAGCGTTACAGGTTGTATCAGTATTTAAAAAATTTAATTCTGTAGAAGAGGCTAAGATGAACAAGCCTGAAAAGTATGCTGATTCTGAAAAATGGAAAGAACTTTACGATCATTTTGCATCAGAGAAATTCAAGGTATATATTTTTAAGTTAGTTTTATTATCTTGAAATGCAAAAATGAGATGGTGTATATGCACTTAAATGAAGATGTAAATATATATTTCAATAACTTTTTTATTTCTCTTGATAAATGCTCACATTTCATAATTTTATAAAGGCCAAAAGTGTGAAAAATTCTTCAAATAGAAATAAGGTCAAAGCTCCTCATATATCTGGTAGAAAGCCTTTTACTGTTCGCATACATGAAATTGTAAGTATTTTGTTAACTTATCTTTGCAAATTTCACCTTAATTGAATTAGTGATTATTCTAATTATTATGTTCTTTCTAATAGTCTCAACATGAATTGAACGGCGAACCATGTGGTAGGATTGATCTTTATAAGCAAACCCATTATTCAATTCGAAAAGGTTGCTCATCTCAACAAGCAGCCGAAAATTGGCTAAGTAATTAATATACAAGTTTTGTAATGTAATTAGTTTATTTTGAGACTTACATAATTTCTATTTTCTTTTAATTTCTTATGATAGAATTTAATGATAGAGAAGCGAAACCAATATAATGAGCAAGATATTCAAAAGACTGAAGATGAAATTGTTCAAGAAGTCCTTGGCCTTGGTACTGGTTATATAAAAGGCCTTGGATATGGTCCAAAACCTCCTTCAAGATGATTATCATCGGACTACATTGCTACACAAGCTTCAAAATGAACTTTCTAATACTCAAGAAAAGTTGAGTGAGTCTCAGTCAGAAGTGAACATACTTAAGAGTCAGGTGACTGATTGTGAGACAAAAGTAAGCGAGATGAATTCCACTATCCATAAACTGCTTGACATTTTAAAATCGAACGGGATGAATGTCGATTCAATTCTCCAATGTAAGTTTTATATACTTGTGCATTTATTTTTGCAATGTTCAATGACATGAAAATAGTTGAAAATATTTGAAAATAGTTGCAGATTTTTACATTGGTTTTTATGTTTTCTTGTTTTATTCTTATGGGCAAATTTAAATGGTAAAGATTATGTATGCTTTACTTGTATTTGATTTTGAAACTCTTTGACTTGCTTGTTATCTCATGTTTTAGTGATTTTTAATTTTGGAGTTCTTTAATTTAGGTTCATTCCAAACTGTTCAATTGATACCAATGTTTATGAATTTTCAGGTAACAAGTGTAACTTGTAACACCCCGCCATCCCCGTTGGAAGGATACCGGAGTGCCACGCAGACAAACACACATAACAAATCCATATACACATGTATAAACAAAAAAACAAATGAAATATAAAGAAACTTTTAGTCATTTAATAGTAAAATCCTGTTTACATATAACATATATCAATATCGTTTTACAAAAAGAGGCTCGTAAGCAAATACATATACAAAAATAATATTTGTTCCTTTACAAAAGATTTACTTTGCTATACACAAGCCATATACAAAAAAAATTTACAGCGGAAGACTTCAAAAATAACTTCATCAAAAGACTCCTAGTGGCCGACCTGCAGATATCCGACTCTGAACTGCACTCGCCACCTGCACGGGAAAAGAGCCCGTGCTAAACGATAACGCTTAGTGGGGAGGAACAAAACAAACGCACAATATGCATATACAATATTTATACAATAATAATCTAATAATTCAAAAGCAAAGGCATCAAGGTTAGATGTAAACATATCTCCAAATTCTTTACTTGACATGCATAAATAAATATACAATACCAGCAATTAAGTATACAATTCGTAGTTCTCATCATTCTAAGTATATAGATTCAAGGTGCATAAAATAAAGTTATACAAGAACTCATATACATCATATACTTATAATTATGTCAATAATGCATTTCAACATATGCAACACATTTAAACATATAGCCTGATTAGTCTAAAATACTCTCTAGAAGTGGATACGATCAAATGGATACTGATAGAACACGGTACCCCAAGCATATAGAGACATGAGTCTCAAACATGTATTTTTTTTTCATATAGAGACCGAAGTCTCGCATTTTAAATCCATATAGACCCATACAGGATCGAAACAAGGATCCAAACGGACCCACGTATAGCGTTTTATCATATAGCAGCTGCACACACACTGACCTAAGTAAGCGCTTACTTATCCACTACTATGACTATTCAGGCTTAAAACTCAACTCAACAGTTCAAACACCTATTTCAGTATTAAATACACTAAATGCAAATACATATTTCACGTGTACATGTGTCTAAATCAAATTCCGAAACATTTAAATACATCTAGTATCAATTACTAGAGGCAGAAGTATAAATAATTCGCACTTAAGTTAATTTATGTTCATGTAAAATATAAACTAGTAAATTATGTACATTAATTATTTAATTAAGTATACAACTCAATATTAAACAATTATTAATCACAATTCAGATTTTAAACCCAAACTTTTGTCATGTAGTGCAAAAACCCTTGAAATCAGAAGTTAAAATCATGTTTTTAGAAAACAAGGCAGCAGGGAAGGCTGGTCACGCCGTGACCATTCGTCACGTCTCGTGACGCATCTTCACGCGAGTGCCAGGCAGAAGAGCAGGCGGTCACGGCGTGACCACCAGTCACATCTCGTGACGCCTGAGAGGGGAGGGGAGATCACGAGATCTCGTCCCAGGAGAACCAGCGAGAGGTCGCGAGGCGTGATGCTCCATCACGTCGCGACTTCCCACAGGAAGGAAGGAAGGTCACGGCGTGACGTGACTTCCCAAAGAGGGAGGTCACGGCGTGATGCTCCATCACGTCACGTGATCTTCCTCTCACATTCCTTCATCTTCTCCAAACCAACTTTCCAGAATTCCCAGAAAAACGTGAAAAACCAGAAGATCCAGAAAACAGAGTACAACCTAAACTCCAAACCCCATTTTGTCTAAAATCATTTCTCATACAAAAATCATGCTAACACATACCTTTAAGTCTTCTGAGCACAATTACAGCAATTAGAATACCAGTATCACATTTTTACAACTAACACAGAAGCAATGCCAGAACATTAACTTTCCAGGAAATCCTTATTCAAACTCATACATATTCATCTCATTGCATGTTCATGTTATTTCTTTTCTACTGTAATCATGCATACACATCGTATTTCTCATACATTTTGATAACCAATTACACATAAATGACAGACATACAATAATGGCAATCAGGATCCAAAACGAGAAAAATGACAGACTCTCCCAAACCTGAAATGAAGCTCAATAACGTCCACTGTACTTCTCAATCCACAATCTTCTCTTTCCCTTTATCTTTCTTCTTCTCTTCGACCAATTACATGAACCCACAAATAAACCCAAAAATCAATCCAAAGAAACAGCAATGAACAATCCTTAACAGAGAAGATGGAGAACCAAACTCACCTTCTGAACTTCAAAGCTTAAACCAAAGCTCCAGACAGATGAATACACACATGCAAACTGAAAGAAGAACAGAAACACAAGGGAAGAGGAGTGGTTTACGTGAGAGAGAGCAAGAGAGAAAAATTTCAGGTCTTTTGTTTCCAGCCAACTGAAAATTCTTCAGTCTTCTCTTTTCCCTCTCCACGTGCACACCCTCCTTCCACTTGGCACACATGCACATGAATCACTATCCACTTAACCTTCTTTTACCATTAAATCCTTACTAATTACACTTTATCTCACCAAACTAAAAATCTTCAATTTATATCTTTTATTTCTTTGCAAATTAATCCTCTTTTCTTTTATAAAATACCAAATTGCCCTTAATTGTCCAATTTGAAATTGTTAAATCCAATCAGGCCACTTATGGGGTGTGACATAACTTCTCTTTTATTTACGTCAATGTGATACTTGTGCACTTATTTTTATCCGATAGTTTTGATGTATTAATATTATACCTTTGTATTTTGTATAATTGAATTGAGTACTGAAATTGGATGATATAAGTAAATTATAAGGTATGGTGTGTGAGATTGGATCTAAATTGGAGGATGGGCAAACTTGTGTTGGAGTTTAAATTGAAGTGGGGTGAATAAATATATGATTATTTGAAGTGTAAAGATTTTATTGATTACAGGGGGATAGGCAATATTATAGAGGGAACTCTGTCGAAATTTCGGTAGAATTAAGTGACATATTTGTATTTTGATTGAATGAATAATAAAAATAAATAGCTATAGGGCAGATGGGTATAGTGAAAGGATAAAAAAAATAATAATTACCTGAATTTTGCAATAATTTGAAGAGTAGTTCAAGAAAATCAAGTAATCGTGCAGTATCGTTGGAATCGTAGTGTGTATAAATGAAGGGTGTTACATGATTGAGTTTTTTTATCTAATATAAGATTTTTTTTTTGCAGGAACAGGATGCAAATTTTAAAGTTTCAACAGATTTTACTTCTTGATTAGGATGCAAATTTAATTTTTTGTATTAGACAGTATAATTAACCTTTTATTTGAATAAATACATTATATTAGATTTTCTTTAGAAATTTAATTGATTGTATGACATTAAATTTAAAATGTGTCATTTTTACTACAATGCATATATGATAAGTATATTTGTCATAATTTGTCGACTTATTAGTTCATAAATAACGATATAATGTTTATAATTACGATATTAATATTGTAATAAAAAAATATAATTTAATGACAATAAAAAATTGTCACTAAAACTATTTTTTGTGACAATTATTTTTATCCCTATTTATGTCACTAAAATGTAACGTAATATGACGATTTATATTCATCGTTAATACACATTATTTTAATGACGAAATCATTTTTCGTCACTTAAAGTATTAGATTTAGTGACGAAATTAAATATTTTATGACGAAAATTATATTTATTTATGACGATAATTATGTAACCAATGCTTAATGGTTTTAATCAGAAGCAGAGTTTCGCCATTAAAAATATTTAATTTCGTGACGAATTTTAAATTTGTCATAAAAAATACCAATCTTTAGTGACGATAAACAATATAATGTGACGAAATATAATTTTATTTATGACATAATTTTTTTCATGAAAAGTAAGAACTAAAGATGACGATAATCATTTTCGTCACAAAAAATATACTTACGGTGACAAAAAAGTAAATCGTCACGTAAACTTTTATGTTACGCGCCTACCGTTACATTCTCTGTGACGATAAAAAATCGTCACCTTATCTTTTCAGCGACAAATAATTAATTTTTCATGACAATTTTTTGCGTCATAAAAAGTCAAATTTCTTGTAGTGTAAAGTCTTTCATGCCCCGAAGGGCGCATGTCGGTTTATTTGGATTGTCTAAATACACTGTAGCCAAAAATTCACCTGCATGTGCTTTTTGGTAAGGTGGGATTGTGGTGTTGGTTTTTCGTAGCACATTACACGCGTCCGTTGGGTTCCTCGTTAACCCATGGATCAAGCTCGCCTAAGAAAGAGACCGCACGACCTCCTGTGTGGGAGAAATACGGTTAGGAGGAGTTTTTTCTTGTATGTGTGTATTTGAGCTCGCGCATTTTCCATGAACAACAATAGTAAATAAAGCATATGCATTTTGTCTCATGTATAATCATAGAACCTGTGCACTTTGTACGTAGAATTGCTTGTATCATAATTTGTGAATATAAATATAACATGTATTTGTCATGCATGTACATAGTGATGCTTATCGCAACACATACATATTAACATTCATCATGACATCCATAATATTTGTTGTGCACCATAATCATTACATATAGCATATATAATGGAAAGTAAATATTTATGTACATCATAAAATGTATAGACAAGCCTCCACCATAACTTGTATAAAAAAAAAGAGAAACATTCATCATGTGTTATCACATGTACATATTGACATGTATCTTAGTATGTTCACATTGCATATGTACATAAACATCGTGTGTTAGAGCATATACATGTCATAGCATGTACATATTAGCATGCATCATTAGGTCGTGTGTTGCACGCATCGTGCATGGTAGGCATCTCGCACTTTTCACATCGTATGCCATACCGTGCATATGCATTGTCATGTATGAGTTATGCCATGCGCATATGAACCTTGCATCATGTATGTTAGTCATTATATATACCATGCCACATTTTGTGTACGCATACCATGTAAATACGCATACCTTTTAGACGTCATTCATTTCTTGCAACTACTTTCAGCCCATGTCATGTGCATTATTTGTATATATTTTGCACTTTTATGTATGCGAGTTTTGCCATTGCTCATGACTCATTAGTACACATTATCATGCCAGATCATCTTCATCTTACATCACACACGTATCTCTATCATGTCTAAATCATGCCATGTGCACATGCACCTTGTATCATGAATATTCATTCTCATGTTGTGCTATATTTTGTACTTATACCTTCATTATACGCTGCTTGCATGAACACTGCAAATTTATGTATGCACATCATTTGTCATGCAGTGTTTACACACTCACTTATAATTTTTTGTAGGTGTTTCACGCACACGTCTTTGCACATATTTCATGTATGCATTTCTATACAATATGTTTTTACACATGTTTCGTACATATAGTTCCTAACACGTATTACTAATATGCACAACACTATTGCATACATCTTTCCCTGTACATGATTCTTAGCACATAGTTTGCACATATTTTACACATAATTCTTTGTATGCCTACTCGATTCTTGTGCATATAAATTTTGATAGAGTAAAAATTTTTTGTGTTAAGTTGTACCTAAAACCCTAACATGTTTGCACCTTATTAAGGTACCTTTGATTCAAAGTCTGACTTTCCCTAAGTAGTTCTCAACTATGAATGGCTTTGATCTTAACTCTAGAAATATGTGTTTCATTCCATTTTGAAGTAAGTAAAGGGTAAATATGTTTGATCTTTGAGAGCTAGATCACATGAAAACATTTGACTATACCATGTAATTTCTAAGATCAGAGCACTTTTGGCCCATTTTGGAGACAAACTGAAAAAAACTAGTTGGAATTAGGGGATTGGATGAAAATTCCCTAAGAGCACTGGAACCTTTCTGATTACCCGTCAAAGCGATCCCTGGATAAGGCTAAATCTAGAAATGATTTAGGTAACCAATTTTTTTGTATAGCTCTCTAAACGACTATTTTCTACCCTTATTTTGCAATCACTTGCTAGCCCATTCAGCCTTTATTTTGGTATGCTAAATGGATACCGATTTTATTGCTACACATGTTAAAACTACACTTCACCTAAAATGATTTTGGCTTGCCTTTAAAAGAATGGCTGCTCTAGTAAGGATGGATGTACATTATGACATTTCTTTGGGCTATTAAAAATTGTCCTGATAAGGATGGGTTTACACTTCAGGAAAAGAGTTTCAATCATTGATAATTCTTGGGGCTATCAAAAATTGCCCTAACAAGGATGGGTTTACACTTCGGGAAGAGAGTTTCAATCATTGACAATTTTGGGCTATTAAAAATTGCCCTGATAAGGATAGGTTTATACTTTAGGAAAAGGGGTTTAATCGTTGATAAACTCGTTGTGTAATTAGAGACAAGGTTGCAAAAAAAAAAAATACAAGAGAGAAAGTACCCCTTTATGAGTTTCAGTGGTTATCTTTTACTGAGCGTGATGAGCTAAAGTATTACCAAGTCCAAATTCAATAATACTTGGACAATATGCAATTGGGGCTGAGAATGGTCCTTTCATCTGTCGAGTGAACGTTGCAGCCATTTTTTCTCTAGAAACTTGATCCTTTCTTGGTAACCATTTGCCGAAGCCTAACGTTATAATCGAAGTAAGACCTCTTCATTCTTGGTTTAGTCTTATCTAATTAGTGGAGACAACCTTCTAATAAGGTTTGATATGTAGGAAGATGCATATGGTATTTCTTGAGCTTCAAGCGGGAAGCCATGAGTGCATTTATGCATTCGAGTTGAGTCTCGTCCCCAACGTTGCATCTAGAATTTGCTTTCAAATGATGAAAAATTATGTTTTGGCCTTTTGCACATACAAACAGAGATTGCATGGTATGCCTTGTATTTACATGTCGGTTTAGTAAACCTTGATGTCTACATATTTATCTTCTTGCCCTTCATTGGAAATGACTCCCGAATTCTTTTGTTGAGATTGAATCAGTTGAGAATGTGGTTCATTCAGTGCGTTCAAGGGCAGATAGAAACTCGAGTTTGGGGTACCTAATAGGTTGCACTCATTTTACAATCTTGGGGTACTTCTTATTGCTACTCATGTACACCTAGCAATATTCTTTGTATATATGCTTTCTGCAAATGTTTTTACACATAGCTATGGCAAACATTTTTATAAATAGTGTTACATGTATAACTCTTGGTGTATGTATTTTGGCATAAGATCTTTAGCGAGCATCTTTCACAGATACTTTCGCGCACATAGCTCTCTAAACCTCATTTTTTTATAATCATTTATTTTCACACATTTTGTGGGCATATCCTTTGCATGCATCTCACATGCACATTTTTCGCATGCATTCAGTACACACATATATATGATTTTTTCTGCATGTGTTTCATATGCATAGTTGTCCATGCACACATCACACACACCCAATTCTTTACATAGCCTTCATGTGCATAATGACTTCCCGTCTATCTTTGCATATGATTCTTTACATCTATGCCGGTTAACGACTCATATGCATGATCATTTGCATATATTTCCCATTTATAATCCCCTTGCATATATTTCTCATGCCTGATCCTTTGCATGTATTTCTCATTCATGATCATTTGCAAACATTTTACAGAATACGATTCTTTGCACACATTCCATAATCCTTTACATGTATACAAGCCATCCCAGCAGCATATATGTCATATAGATAATTCTCTGCATGCATTTCATGCTCGTAGTCCAATGCACAGTACGCATAGTATGCACTTCACATACACAACTCCTTATAGTTATCTCATGTCGCATTCTAAGCATCCCATCGATATAATCTTTTGTATATGTTTAATGTTTCTTTTAATAATTCTGTGCTTAAATTTCACACATGCATAACTTTGCATGTCATTTCATACATACATAGCTTTCCACATGCATTCCATGCATACATGGTGCCTTACACCTACTAGATGGTGTACATCAGTCTCAACCGTGAGTTCACACGTCGACAAGCTGTTATTTCTAAAGCCTTCTTAAGAGGCAAAGTTCAAAACCCTCTCAAGAGGCAAATCTCCAAGCCCTCTTAAGAGGCAAATCTCCAATCCCTCTCAAGAGGCAATGCGAATTAAGCAAAGACCTCTCAGGGGGCAATCAACCAAAGACCTCTCAGGGGGCAAATTCCAAGTCCTCTGATGAGGCAAATTCTCGAGTCCTCTGAGGAGGCAAATTCAACCTTTCAAGTCCACTTAAGAGGCAATTTCCATATAATAGCCCAAAATTGACCCTAATAGTATTGAGTGTGATTAGTGAAATGAAGTGAGTGTTTATTAGGGTTTAAAGAATTATATTTAATTGAAAATGGGAATTAAGGACTTAATTGTAAGAAAATAAAGTATTATATTGACCAAAGTGTAATAGTGCTTGATTAATGTTAGTGAAGGATCATATTATCTAAAGTAGGGTTAATTAGTGCTAATTAAAAAGTTAGTTGAATTACATGTGGCTTTGGTGAGGCTTGACACCTTGCAAGGAGTGGTTAGAAGTTTGACATCTAGCTAATGGCATGCAATATATAAAGTAAAAGACTGATTTTTATGGACATTTTGGTTTTCCTTTTTGGTCCGGCCATTCCCTCAAAATCTTCTCTCTCTTTTGTTCTTGAATTCTTCTTCATCTCCTCCTTGTTCTTTCATCCTCTTTATTGTATGCTAAAACTTAAGTTGAAAGGGTTAAGAGGATCATGTGATAAGTTAGAAAGGGTAAACTTGAGTCCAGTGTATTTCTTTTCCTTGATTTAAATTTCAGTTTATAGTTCTAATTGAACTTTGCATGTCTATGTATGTGTTTATAAGTTGGAGTAACTAGTAGAAAAGCAAAGGGAAAGGAAAAAGCTATATGATTGTGAAGTAAAGGAGAGCTTCAAGAGGTTTGGGATTGTATCTAAATTGATGCATGTTTAATGTGTTTTTGTAGTTTGGAGAAATTGTATGTGTTTGTATATGTTAATTGATATTTGATATATTTGAAATGTAAAATGGATGTTTGTTGAAGTGTTAATTGAATTTCTATGAGCAAAGGATGTGATCAAGTATGAACCCTAGTTGTAGGGAAAACTCTGCTCGGATTGTATTAGACCTCTGTGTGATGATTTGGTCATAAGTGGAGTTTGAGAACTCCAAATCAAGTGATTGTTGCACCATTAGAATGCCAACTTACATATTTCTACCTTGGTGGGTTCATTGGAACAATCTTTATTTTTTAAATCATATCTGTTGATTTCGATGTCCAAATGACCTGATACTTGCTCCATTTAAAACTTAACATCCTTGCTAACAATTGTTAAGAAAGAAGTTTTACCTAAAATTCTTGTTTAGATGTCGGTTTAGGCTGAACAAAAAAGAGTAGTGAAGCAGTCCTGAGTTTTGCTTCTGTTTTGCTTAATTTTGGTATGTCACGGTGACAACAAATTCATTGCCACCATGACTAATGCCCAGAGAAGGCAGAATTGCATGTAATTGGACCTCACAGTCACAACAAAGTCATTGCCACCGTGACCTCTTCTGTTTTTACTATTTTATGTCTTTTTTCTTCCCGAATTGAACCCGTATTGCACCGAAACCTTCCGGGATCTATTCGAAGCATGTTTAGGTGTATTAAATGAGTATGAGAATGGCTATTACTTGGAAAATACACATGAATGCCAAATGGAAATTGTAAAAAGTAATTAACTTTAATCATGAGCTTTAATGTAATATATCTATGAATCCATATATGTATATATGAAGAGGAAATAGGTAATGAATATGAATTTATATGTGGAACTATATGCATGTGTTTATAGTTAGTACACGCATTCATTGAGTTGTATGAACAATGGTATAAGTACTTGTATGGTGAACTATATGTATGTGTATATAGTTATGTATAGCTAATATATGTATTTATTGAGTAGTGTGAGCAATAGTATAACATGATAGTTGAATAGAAGCATTGGATATAGATAAGTGTATAAAGTGTTTATTTTAAGCCTGAGTTGTTCATAGAAGTGGATAGATGGGCATGCCTATAAAGGGTTAGATGATTTGCAGCTGCTAAGGGTGTCTACATGTTTGGCAGCGACGGGTGTCTAGATGTTTAGCACCGACGGGTGTCTATATGTTTAGCATCGATGGGTGTCTATTTGTTTGGTACCATTTGGTATCTAGATGATTTGAGACTCCAGTGTCCAGATGTTTTGTACTGTTTAATAGTATCTATATGTACCCATATCCACTATCGTTATGAAGTCAAGCTATTTGATTTCTATGTTTGATATGTATATCGGATGCTATCATATGTTAGAGATTTATCGGAACTGTTACAATTTGTACATGACTATTGTACCAGAGATACCGATATATGATTGCAAGAGTATATGAGAAGTCAAGATTTGTACATGTAATTGCTAGAGATGTACCCTTGTGGTTATATGCATATGAAAGTACTTGAGAAGTAGCGACTTGATCTTCATGTTATGCTGCCTATAACTAAAGCTAGAGAATATGCACATGATATAGTCTATTTTATTAGATATGATAGGAAAACTGCATGTTCATTTGGATATGTTCAGTAATGTATATTTTTATATGATTGGCATCCTAAATGCATAATTGCACTATTGCTTGAGATTACAAGTAAATCTATTATTGAAAATAATCGTACAAGAGATGTGCTATGTGCTTATAAGTACATGTATGAACATGAGATGTATTGACATGCTAATATTGTATAAGTAAAGTTAGAAAGCATAGACATAAATAAAGTTACTAAATGTCAAAAGGAAATGTATAGCACATGATTTAAGTGTTCAACATGTTATTATATGTTAAATGCATGTTCCTATTATTATACTTGGAATGAATATTATTATATGATTAACATGCTAAATATGTATATGCCATATTGTTAATGCTTACGACTTCACAAGAAGTCTATTATTTGACTTATCCCCACTAAGCATTATCGCTTAGCAGGGGTGTTTTCTCGTGTAGGTCGCCGGTTTAGAGAGATGTTGAGCATCTGCAGGTCAAGGCCACCAGGAGCAAGTTCACGTCCCTTTTTGTATATTGTTTTGATATAGTAATTTGTATAAGTTATGTAAATGTTTATTAAAGGAATACACACGATATGTATAAGGACATTAATATTGATATACGTAAGTATAGTAAAGCATATAATAAGGTTATTTTTATACGCATGTATAGTAGTATGTGTATAGAGATAATATTCCGCTATAAGTGTGATGTATGATCTATTATTCTACTTTCGCATGAGTTTATAGTATGTGTATGCTTATGTAGCAACCTGATATCCTCCCAAGGGGTGTTGGGGCGTTACATTCCAAATCCTCTTAAGAGGCAATTTCCAAGTCCTCTTAAGAGGAAATTTTCGAGCCCTCTCAAGAGGCAAATCTCCAAGTCTTCTTAAGAGACAATTCTCTAGGTTAGATACCGACCCGGCTAAGGTTAGACACCACACAGGTTACATGCCCCAACGAGGCAGATTCGACACCACACCAACAGCTTATATATCGACCCGGCTAAGGCTAGACATCGCATAGGTTAGATGCCGCAATGAGGGAGGTTATACACCACACCAACAGGTTAGATACGGCTAAGGCTAGACATCGCACAGGTTAGATGCCGCAACGAGGGAGGTTAGACACCACACCAGAAGGTTAGATATCGATTCGGCTAAGGCTAGACACCTATAGACACCGGATCCTGAGGCTGTCCAGATCACAGTTACCCGATGAAGACATCAAGGTCTATTTCCAGACAAATCGATGAAGGTTGTGAGTTTTCATTCTCCGATTTTACAAGGATTGAGGATTTTTTCTTGGCAATAGAAGATTTTTGGGAATCGGGGGGAGTTAATATTTTGGAAATTGGATTTTGCTCCACCGACGGGTATACCGTCAGTAGAAGGGATGCCTGTCGCTCGTGTGAGAGACCTGTCTCTCGCAATGAGCACTGAATGTCAGTCACTTGTGGAGTCCCATATCCCGTGGGAGCGACGCCAGTCGCTCGTGTGAGAGATCCGTCTTTCGTGACGAGCGCCGACTGTCGCTCTCTTACGAAGCCCGTCTTTCGCCTGGAGCGACGACTGTCGCGCATGTGAGGGATGCCTATCTCTCATGATTTCATCTCTCGTGTGGGGCTCGATGACCGAAAGACCAAGCTTGCCCCCATCAGCGACGCCTGCCGGTACTCCATCGATGCTCGTCGGTCGATGATCTGACGTTATTTGAGTGGGATTTTCTAGATTCTTGGGGGGATCTCCCAATATTTCCAAAATATTTCCTAAATCCTTGCAAAATCTTTTAAATCTTTTCAAATATTTTCAAATCATGGATTTGATTTTTAGAATATTTTGAAAATCATTCGGTTTTTATTTTGATTTCAGAAATCTTTTTCAAATTTAAATTCTAAATTTGAATTTATTTTAATTTTCCTCCTAAAGCTATAAATAGGGGTTGGAAGCTCATTGTTCAGGGTTAGCGATTTTGACCAAAAAGAGATTTTAGTTATTTTTATAGAAAATTTTCTTACAAAAGTTCCCTTACTTTTGTTTTCCAAAAAAATCATCATTAAATATTCTTTCAGTTTAGGTGAATCCAAGGGAACGACACTAATTCATTTCTATCAGATCCAACCATTTTAGCATTCACAACTGCTATCAAAATATCGAGAAAGAAAAATATAAGTTTCTTTTCTTGATTTGTTTTCGAAAAATGATTTTTGTAGTCCAAAAATTTTCTGAAAGTCGTACATTGCGGACCAATCCTTATAGAACTCAAAGAACAAAAACCACACGACGTTCACCTATAAAGGTAATATTCTGAGGGTAAATATTTTTGGATCGATTTCCTTTATATTCAATAATTTTATTCTACTTTTACACATAAAATCATATTTTATTTAAAATAAAATAATTTTTGCTTAGATTTGCTTTTTTCTGGAGACTGACGGGCAGAGGATCCACCAACAGCCGTCTCTCATCCGAACGACGGGCCATCGATGGTTACTGCCTCCACCCGTCGGTCAGCCTAGGGACGCCTGTCGGTCGCGAGCCATGGGCTGTCCCTGGGCCTGTCCTTCTCTTTTTCCTCCCTTTCTTTCACCACTTATTTCCTTACTATTTTTGTGATAATTTTTCATGGTTTCTTTTACATAATTTAATTTTAGTCCATTATTTTTATGTTAATTATGGCACTAACATGATTCTTATTTTGGTGAGTTTCATTAATTTATTTGATGGGTTTGGGTTGTATTAAATGGAGGACAATGCAATGATCTAAGAGTCTTCACTCGGGTTCATTCTTTTACCCTTATAATATTCCGCTATAAGTGTGATGTATGATTTATTATTCTACTTTCGCATGAGTTTATGGTATGTGTATGCTTATGTAGCAACCTGATATCCTCCCAAGGGGTGTTGGGGCATTACATTCCAAATCCTCTTAAGAGGCAATTTCCAAGTCCTCTTAAGAGGAAATGTTCGAGCCCTCTCAAGAGGCAAATCTCCAAGTCTTCTTAAGAGACAATTCTCTAAGTTAGATACCGACCCGGCTAAGGCTAGACACCACACAGGTTACATGCCCCAACGAGGGAGATTCGACACCACACCAACAGCTTATATATCGACCCGGCTAAGGCTAGATATCGCATAGGTTAGATGCCGCAATGAGGGAGGTTATACACCACACCAACAGGTTAGATACGGCTAAGGCTAGACATCGCACAGGTTAGATGCCGCAACGAGGGAGGTTAGACACCACACCAGAAGGTTAGATATCGATTCGGCTAAGGCTAAACACCTATAGACACCGGATCTTGAGGCAGTCCAGATCACAGTTACCCAATGAAGACATCAAGGTCTATTTCCAGACAAATGGATGAAGGTTGTGAGTTTTCATTCTTCGATTTTACAAGGATTGAGGATTTTTTCTTGGCAATAGAAGATTTTGGGGAATCGGGGGGAGTTAATATTTTGGAAATTGGATTTTGCTCCACCGACGGGTATACCGTCAGTAGAAGGGATGCCCGTCGCTCGTGTGAGAGACCTGTCTCTCGCAATGAGCACTGAATGTCAGTCACTTGCGGAGTCCCATATCTCGTGGGAGCGACGCCAGTCGCTCGTGTGAGAGACCCGTCTTTCGTGACGAGCGCCGACTGTCGCTCTCTTACGAAGCCCGTCTTTCGCCTGGAGCGACGACTGTCGCGCATGTGAGGGATGCCTATCTCTCATGATTTCATCTCTCGTGTGGGGCCCGATGACCGAAAGACCAAGCTTGCCCCCCATCAGCGACGCCTGTCGGTACTCCATCGATGCTCGTCGGTCGATGATCTGACGTTATTTGAGTGGGATTTTCCAGATTCTTGGGGGGATCTCCCAATATTTCCAAAATATTTCCTAAATCCTTGCAAAATCTTTTAAATCTTTTCAAATATTTTCAAATCATGGATTTGATTTTTAGAATATTCTGAAAATCATTCGGTTTTTATTTTGATTTCAGAAATCTTTTTCAAATTTAAATTCTAAATTTGAATTTATTTGAATTTTCCTCCTAAAGCTATAAATAGGGGTTGGAAGCTCATTGTTCAGGGTTTGTGATTTTGACCAAAAAGAGATTTTAGTTATTTTTATAGAAAATTTTCTTACAAAAGCTCCCTTACTTTTGTTTTCCAAAAAAATCATCATTAAATATTCTTTCAGTTTAGGTGAATCCAAGGGAACGACACTAATTCATTTCTATCAGATCCAACCATTTTAGCATTCACAACTGCTATCAAAATATCGAGAAAGAAAAATATAAGTTTCTTTTCTTGATTTGTTTTCGAAAAATGATTTTTGTAGTCCAAAAATTTTCTGAAAGTCATACATTGCGGACCAATCCTTATAGAACTCAAAGAACAAAAACCACACGACGTTCACCTATAAAGGTAATATTCCGAGGGTAAATATTTTTGGATCGATTTCCTTTATATTCAATAATTTTATTCTAATTTTACACATAAAATCTTATTTTATTTAAAATAAAATAATTTTTGCTTAGATTTGCTTTTTTCTGGAGACCGACGGGCAGAGGATCCACCAACAGCCGTCTCTCATCCGAGCGACGGGCCATCGATGGTTACTGCCTCCACCCGTCGGTCAGCCTAGGGACGCCTGTCGGTCGCGAGCCATGGGCTATCCCTGGGCCTGTCCTTCTCTTTTTCCTCCCTTTCTTTCACCACTTATTTCCTTACTATTTTTGTGATAATTTTTCATGGTTTCTTTTACATAATTTAATTTTAGTCCATTATTTTTATGTTAATTGTGGCACTAACATGATTCTTATTTTGGTGAGTTTCATTGATTTATTTGATGGGTTTGGGTTGTATTAAATGGAGGACAATGCAATGATCTGAGAGTCTTCACTCGGGTTCATTCTTTTACCCTTATAATATTCCGCTATAAGTGTGATGTATGATTTATTATTCTACTTTCGCATGAGTTTATAGTATGTGTATGCTTATGTAGCAACCTGATATCCTCCCAAGGGGTGTTGGGGCGTTACATTCCAAATCCTCTTAAGAGGCAATTTCCAAGTCCTCTTAAGAGGAAATTTTTGAGCCCTCTCAAGAGGCAAATCTCCAAGTCTTCTTAAGAGACAATTCTCTAGGTTAGATGCCGACCCGGCTAAGGCTAGACACCACACAGGTTACATGCCCCAACGAGGGAGATTCGACACCACACCAACAGCTTATATATCGACCCGGCTAAGGCTAGATATCGCATAGGTTAGATGCCGCAATGAGGGAGGTTATACACCACACCAACAGGTTAGATACGGCTAAGGCTAGACATCGCACAGGTTAGATGCCGCAACGAGGGAGGTTAGACACCACACCAGAAGGTTAGATATCGATTCGGCTAAGGCTAAACACCTATAGACACCGGATCTTGAGGCAGTCCAGATCACAGTTACCCAATGAAGACATCAAGGTCTATTTCAAGACAAATGGATGAAGGTTGTGAGTTTTCATTCTTCGATTTTACAAGGATTGAGGATTTTTTCTTGGCAATAGAAGATTTTGGGGAATCGGGGGGAGTTAATATTTTGGAAATTGGATTTTGCTCCACCGACGGGTATACCGTCAGTAGAAGGGATGCCCGTCGCTCGTGTGAGAGACCTGTCTCTCGCAATGAGCACTGAATGTCAGTCACTTGCGGAGTCCCATATCTCGTGGGAGCGACGCCAGTCGCTCGTGTGAGAGACCCGTCTTTCGTGACGAGCGCCGACTGTCGCTCTCTTACGAAGCCCGTCTTTCGCCTGGAGCGACGACTGTCGCGCATGTGAGGGATGCCTATCTCTCATGATTTCATCTCTCGTGTGGGGCCCGATGACCGAAAGACCAAGCTTGCCCCCCATCAGCGACGCCTGTCGGTACTCCATCGATGCTCGTCGGTCGATGATCTGACGTTATTTGAGTGGGATTTTCCAGATTCTTGGGGGGATCTCCCAATATTTCCAAAATATTTCCTAAATCCTTGCAAAATCTTTTAAATCTTTTCAAATATTTTCAAATCATGGATTTGATTTTTAGAATATTCTGAAAATCATTCGGTTTTTATTTTGATTTCAGAAATCTTTTTCAAATTTAAATTCTAAATTTGAATTTATTTGAATTTTCCTCCTAAAGCTATAAATAGGGGTTGGAAGCTCATTGTTCAGGGTTTGCGATTTTGACCAAAAAGAGATTTTAGTTATTTTTATAGAAAATTTTCTTACAAAAGCTCCCTTACTTTTGTTTTCCAAAAAAATCATCATTAAATATTCTTTCAGTTTAGGTGAATCCAAGGGAACGACACTAATTCATTTCTATCAGATCCAACCATTTTAGCATTCACAACTGCTATCAAAATATCGAGAAAGAAAAATATAAGTTTCTTTTCTTGATTTGTTTTCGAAAAATGATTTTTGTAGTCCAAAAATTTTCTGAAAGTCATACATTGCGGACCAATCCTTATAGAACTCAAAGAACAAAAACCACACGACGTTCACCTATAAAGGTAATATTCCGAGGGTAAATATTTTTGGATCGATTTCCTTTATATTCAATAATTTTATTCTAATTTTACACATAAAATCTTATTTTATTTAAAATAAAATAATTTTTGCTTAGATTTGCTTTTTTCTGGAGACCGACGGGCAGAGGATCCACCAACAGCCGTCTCTCATCCGAGCGACGGGCCATCGATGGTTACTGCCTCCACCCGTCGGTCAGCCTAGGGACGCCTGTCGGTCGCGAGCCATGGGCTGTCCCTGGGCCTGTCCTTCTCTTTTTCCTCCCTTTCTTTCACCACTTATTTCCTTACTATTTTTGTGATAATTTTTCATGGTTTCTTTTACATAATTTAATTTTAGTCCATTATTTTTATGTTAATTGTGGCACTAACATGATTCTTATTTTGGTGAGTTTCATTGATTTATTTGATGGGTTTGGGTTGTATTAAATGGAGGACAATGCAATGATCTGAGAGTCTTCACTCGGGTTCATTCTTTTACCCTTATAATATTCCGCTATAAGTGTGATGTATGATTTATTATTCTACTTTCGCATGAGTTTATAGTATGTGTATGCTTATGTAGCAACCTGATATCCTCCCAAGGGGTGTTGGGGCGTTACATTCCAAATCCTCTTAAGAGGCAATTTCCAAGTCCTCTTAAGAGGAAATTTTTGAGCCCTCTCAAAAGGCAAATCTCCAAGTCTTCTTAAGAGACAATTCTCTAGGTTAGATGCCGACCCGGCTAAGGCTAGACACCACACAGGTTACATGCCCCAACGAGGGAGATTCGACACCACACCAACAGCTTATATATCGACCCGGCTAAGGCTAGACATCGCATAGGTTAGATGCCGCAATGAGGGAGGTTATACACCACACCAACAGGTTAGATACGGCTAAGGCTAGACATCGCACAGGTTAGATGCCGCAACGAGGGAGGTTAGACACCACACCAGAAGGTTAGATATCGATTCGGCTAAGGCTAAACACCTATAGACACCGGATCCTGAGGCAGTCCAGATCACAGTTACCCAATGAAGACATCAAGGTCTATTTCCAGACAAATGGATGAAGGTTGTGAGTTTTCATTCTTCGATTTTACAAGGATTGAGGATTTTTTCTTGGCAATAGAAGATTTTGGGGAATCGGGGGGAGTTAATATTTTGGAAATTGGATTTTGCTCCACCGACGGGTATACCGTCAGTAGAAGGGATGCCCGTCGCTCGTGTGAGAGACCTGTCTCTCGCAATGAGCACTGAATGTCAGTCACTTGCGGAGTCCCATATCTCGTGGGAGCGACGCCAGTCGCTCGTGTGAGAGACCCGTCTTTCGTGACGAGCGCCGACTGTCGCTCTCTTACGAAGCCCGTCTTTCGCCTGGAGCGACGACTGTCGCGCATGTGAGGGATGCCTATCTCTCATGATTTCATCTCTCGTGTGGGGCCCGATGACCGAAAGACCAAGCTTGCCCCCCATCAGCGACGCCTGTCGGTACTCCATCGATGCTCGTCGGTCGATGATCTGACGTTATTTGAGTGGGATTTTCCAGATTCTTGGGGGGATCTCCCAATATTTCCAAAATATTTCCTAAATCCTTGCAAAATCTTTTAAATCTTTTCAAATATTTTCAAATCATGGATTTGATTTTTAGAATATTCTGAAAATCATTCGGTTTTTATTTTGATTTCAGAAATCTTTTTCAAATTTAAATTCTAAATTTGAATTTATTTGAATTTTCCTCCTAAAGCTATAAATAGGGGTTGGAAGCTCATTGTTCAGGGTTAGCGATTTTGACCAAAAAGAGATTTTAGTTATTTTTATAGAAAATTTTCTTACAAAAGTTCCCTTACTTTTGTTTTCCAAAAAAATCATCATTAAATATTCTTTCAGTTTAGGTGAATCCAAGGGAACGACACTAATTCATTTATATCAGATCCAACCATTTTAGCATTCACAACTGCTATCAAAATATCGAGAAAGAAAAATATAAGTTTCTTTTCTTGATTTGTTTTCGAAAAATGATTTTTGTAGTCCAAAAATTTTCTGAAAGTCGTACATTGCGGACCAATCCTTATAGAACTCAAAGAACAAAAACCACACGACGTTCACCTATAAAGGTAATATTCCGAGGGTAAATATTTTTGGATCGATTTCCTTTATATTCAATAATTTTATTCTACTTTTACACATAAAATCTTATTTTATTTAAAATAAAATAATTTTTGCTTAGATTTGCTTTTTTCTGGAGACCGACGGGCAGAGGATCCACCAACAGCCGTCTCTCATCCGAGCGATGGGCCATCGATGGTTACTGCCTCCACCCGTCGGTCAGCCTAGGGACGCCTGTCGGTCGCGAGCCATGGGCTGTCCCTGGGCCTGTCCTTCTCTTTTTCCTCCCTTTCTTTCACCACTTATTTCCTTACTATTTTTGTGATAATTTTTCATGGTTTCTTTTACATAATCTAGTTTTAGTCCATTATTTTTATGTTAATTATGGCACTAACATGATTCTTATTTTGGTGAGTTTCATTGATTTATTTGATGGGTTTGGGTTGTATTAAATGGAGGACAATGCAATGATCTGAGAGTCTTCACTCGGGTTCATTCTTTTACCCTTACCTTTTTTTTTTATCTTGAGTATTATTATTGTAAATGTTATTTCATTCCGCTAATACATGAAAATGGTTAAATATTTTTAGTAATTGAATTAGGATATTTATTAATAAATTGATAACCAATGTCCTGATTTCTAGCAAATAAAATTGGTGTGAATATCCCGATTAATGTATGATCATCGTGTTATTTACAATGGTGTGACGCGCGCCGAACTTCGGGGCGCCCCGAACCACCCGCTTTAAGGGCTTTCGGGAGAAGGTTCATGAAAACTTGTAAGGGATTGTAAGTGCATCCATTTATGGCAATTAGGAGGTTTCTTGGAATCGCCACCCAATAGAACATTGAAAAAGGTTGTCCAGCCTCAATGAGCCTAAGACAGCGCTGCTATTTCCATTTTGGGCAAGTCGGAGGTGTCTTAGAGGCCCCACCCTAACAGAACATTAGGATGGCCCTCTCGCCTCGTACTTGGGCAAGCTAAAGGTGTCTTGAAGGCCCCACGCTAATAGAACATTAGGATGGCCCTCTCGCCTCGTGGAGCCTAGGACTATGCAAGTTGAGCCTTTTTTGGGACACAAGAGGTGTCTTGGTGGCCCCACCCCAATTGAACATTGAGGTGGCCCTCTCGCCTCGTTGAGCCTAAAGACCAGAGAAGGTTCGGGACTTCCCATTTATTCATACCTTGGTTAAGTTTATAAGTTTTGAATTTAGTGTTTCATCCCATTTCTCATTCAATTCAGTGCATTTTAATTAAAGCGCATGGTTGGTTACCAAGGAAAGCGATAAATAAAAGTATAACTAAAATGAAGCATATGAAAATAAATTACAACAAAACTAGGGGCGGAATACAACTCCCATTGCAAGTAAAATACACATCATACATAAAACAGGTTATTTATTAAGGATGAGGACATTGGTCCTCGCATGCATACTTTAAAAAAGGGGTGTTAAAGGTGATGGTTTATTTGGGTATGTAACAAATTAGGACATTGGTCCCATTTTTATTTCAAAGAAAAACTAAATTAATTAATATAAATATTTTTGTGATTTTCTTTTTAAACGTGCATAAATAATTTTATTAAAGATTACATAGTAAAATAAATGAACAATCCGAATAAGGAAAATAATACTAACAATCAAAAACTGAGGAAAAGACCACGCCAAAGGAGCCTCCTGGATCTCCTCGTGTGCTCGCGGAAATGTCCAAGCAAAGAAAATAAGGTTTGAAGTAAAAATAAACACAAATAAAATAATGTTAGTAATTAAATCAATAAGATCAATTAAACGCATAAAATAATAAATAACAAATTAAAATAAATAAAATGAGGTGACATCAAAAGAATGATAAATCAATTAAAATGTTAATCAATCAAAATAAATGAAAAAAATGCATTATGAATGACAAAAGGATTAAATGATGTGATTGAAATAAATAAAACATGTTAATGAATTAATACATAAAAATATGAACATGACAATAATAATAATAATAATAATAATAATAATAATAATAATAATAATAATAATAATAATAATAATAATAATAATAATAATAATAATAATAATAATAGTAATAGTAATAGTAATAATAATAATAATAATAATAATAATAATAATGAAAAAGAATGATAATAATAATAATAATAATAATAATAATAATAATAATAATAATAATAATAATAATAATGATGATGATGATGATGATGATGATGATGATGATGATGATGATAACAATATTATATAAACATATTAAATAAATCAATTATACAAACAATAGAATAAATAAGTATAACAATAAAAAGAATGAAAAAAAATTAAATAAATGAAAAAAAACAAATTGTGTAGGAGAAAAAAAAATAATTGAATAAAATAAGTAATTAAAATGAAATAAATAGTTGAATAAATAAAAAAATTGATTAAATAAATTATATAGCACAAATATATATGCAATTGAATAAATACAAGAAATAAATAAAAATTTACATGTTAATAAATTAAATATGAACAGAAAAATAAATAAGCGAAAATAAAAAAAAGGAGATCGAGCCTAGAATGTTTACCCTCAGAGTTCGGATTCGATAAGAGAAAAACGTTGATTGATTTCCTTGCATTATTTTGCAAAATTAGAACTAAAGATTGGAAATTTTATTCCAAAAGAGAAAATTGATTAAAAATGATAAAAGAAAATAAAAATTCTCAAGAATAAAGAATTGTTCTCTTTGTCTAAACAATGGGTTTTATTGATTAAAAATGAAAATATTCTCAAGAACAAACAATTACTATGTTTGTCTCAAGAAAAAATTTTTTTATGAAAAATCTTATTTTTTAAAAAATCAAATGAAAAAAATCGCATTACAAGAACAAACGATTATTTTGTTTGCCCTAAAGTCCAATTTTCCTCAACAACGGATTTCAATAAAAAATCTTTGAACAAAGTTTAATTTAAAACAAAAAAACAAGTCAAAAAAAAATTGAATTTTTTTTCATCAACAACTCTTCAATTTTTATTTTCTTTTTTTGGGGAAAACCTAAAAAACTTGGAGAGAATCTTTTGAAGAAGAAGAAGAAGAGAAAATAAAAAAAAAAAGAAAAAACCGTAAAAAACAATCCCCCCTTTTTTTAGTTTCATCATTTTCTATTTATATAAAAAAAGATGAAAACCTGACTAATTTATGAAAAAAACTTAATTAAATCAAATATTATTTATTTTGAAATTTAAAAATGGAAAAAACCCTTAAAAATGGGATAGAAAATCAGATTTGGGAAAAAAACCAGTTTTGGGCGAAAATCGGCAGAATTGGGCGAAATCGGCAGAATAGGGGCGAACGACAGGCGTCAGTGGTGCGCGCTGGGCGCAGAGTAGCGCACGGATGCGCGCTGCGCACAGCGCCCGCGCTGCCGCATCGACACTCGCGAAAATAATTTTTTTTATTTATTATTTTAAATTTAACTAAAAATACTACAATTTCTAAACCCCATTTTTCAAATCTAATTTTCAAAATTTTTTTTATTATTTTTTTATTTTTTACTCTAAAAATGCAAATTTGATTAGGAAATCATCACTTTTAACCTTTTTGCCTGTGAGCAGGCATCTTATCATCATTGGGTAACTCCGATTTGGGCCGTATCAGGACTCAGTGTCTACAGTTGACCCCAATTTTGTGGAATCTAGTGCACTAGTGCCTAGATGAGCCAAAATTCAGAGAAGAAGGGAAAAGATGCGTACTTGAGGCAGCACTTTGTCTTCCGCGGGCTGTCTGAGCTGATGACCCCTTGCTGCCGAGTTGTAGTGTATTTTACCGCAACCCTTTGATGATTCATTCAATCACTTTCATTATGTTGGCCTCGTCTCGGCCCGCACGATTCCTGACTACCGTGAGAGGCAGTGTTGTCCAACTGCAACCCAATTATAACTTGTTCTATTACATTTGCTCCGCTAGCCTTGTCTCGGCTCATCTGGGTGATGCGAGAGGTAGTGTTCTCTACCTACAGCCCGCTTGCGATTTGTTCCATCGCCTATGTCCCGCTAGCCTCATCTCGGCTTGCACGGTGTCAGTGAGATGCAGTGTTATCTAACCACAATCTTGTTGTGATTTATTCTACTATAGGTGCCCCGTTGGCCTCGTCTCGGCTTGCACGGTGTCTGTGAGATGCAGTGTTATCTAACCACAATCCCATTGTGATTTGTTCTATTGCTGGTGTCCCGCTGGCCTCATCTCGGCTTGCACGATATCTGTGAGATGCAGTGTTATCTAACCACAATCTCGTTGCGATCTGTTCTATCGCTGGTGTCCCGTTGGCCTCATCCCGGCTTGCACGGTGTCCTGCTGGCCTCATCTCAACTTGCACAGTGTCTGTGAGATGCAATGTTATCTAACCACAATTCCGCTGTGATCTGTTCTATCACTGGTGTCCCGCTGGCCTCATCTCGGCTTGCACGGTGACCTCGCTAGCCCCCATCCGATCTACAAGTCATGTGATTGAATATTCTATTTTGCTGGCCTCTTTCGGGCATGATATGATCTTGCTAACCCCCTTCGGATCTACAAGACGTGTGATTTTCAACTTTCTGACCTGCATCCGGCCTGTAAGGTCCGACTTTTGATTTGCTGACCCCCATCCGATCTGCAAGATGTGTGATTTTCAACTGTTTGACCCCCATTCAGCTTGTAAGGTACGACTTCTGATTTGCTGACCCCCATCCGGTCTGCAAGATGTGTGATTTTAAGCTTTTGAACCCCCATCTAGCCTCTAAGGTATGACTTTTGATTTGCTAACCCCCATCTGATCTGCAAGATGTGTCTTTTGATTTACTAACCACCATCCGGCTAGCAAGGTACGACTTTCAATTTGCTGACCCCCATCCGATCTGTAAGGTGCGTGATTGAACGTTCTATCTTGCTGGCTGCTTTTTGGCTTGCACAACATAATCTTGCTAACCCCCATCCAGTCTGCAAGACATAATTTTTGATCTGCTGATCTCCATCCGATCTACTTATTTTCGACTATCTGAATGATGTAGTGTCTGATTTTCTAACCACCATCCGGTTAAACCCAGTGCCTGACCGTTGACACTCCTTGGGTCGGCATAATGACTTGTTTTTCATTTTCTATGCTGGCGCTTATCTTGAACCTCTTCTTTTTTTTCTACAAAAAAAGGAAAAGCCATTGTGCAGGGTATATAAAAGACATACTTACCTATGGCAGTACATACCTATATGGGTCGATGTCAGACGGGTGCCCCCTGAAAGACGGTTGGTTGTTCCCCTAGAGAAAGATTTGTGGAATGTGAACATCTTCCCCTTGATTGCATCGGGTCATTTTCCAGACTTCCAAAGTGCGAATATCATCTTCTTGCAAAGTTCGGATATCATCCTCATAGAGATCCCTTATCGGCTGTGACATGCCAAATACATTTTCCTCTATCCTCTCCAATTGGAGCCTCTTTGTTGAAAAGACCTGCATGCTTCTTGAAAGGGTGAGATACTTTGATGTTGAGCCTCTAGAGAGGCAAATAGATTTGAACCTCCTCAGAGGAAAATTAGATTGGAGCCCCTAGAGAGGAAAATTAGGTTGGAGGTTTTATTGCTTGCCTGTAGGCGGATAGGTTTCGATGTGTTTGGTGTAAATTTTTGGGATCTTCACATTTTGGATGTATTTGAATTTTTTACAATATGTTGGATTTTCAAGGCCTTGAAAATATTTTCTACTTTTTGTTTTGTTGTTTTGTTTTCTTTGCTTTTGTTATTTTTTTGTTTATTTTTTGTTGTTTTTGTTTGAAGAGTTGTATTCTTTGTACATTTGAATTTGGATTTTGTACACTTTGTGTGATGTGTGTACATCTTATGAAAGAGAAACTTACCTGGTTACTCCCGACATGGCGTGCATGAGTAGGCTTTCTCTTCTGGGCGTTCCACCTCTGTAGATATTCACCTGATTCTATGCCAGATACAGTGGCCGATAATGTTGAGCTGAACCTATCTCTTGGATCACCCTTGCTCATGAGGTCTATTCGAACCTTTCATTTTGAGTCATGTACACAGCAATATATATAAAAAAGACAGTGCGTGCGTATGGAATCATGTGTGTGAAATATACATACAAAACTATATACAAGAAACACATGCAAAGGATTAATGTACAAAAATTATGTGTACACAACTATATGTGTAAAGGATTAAATTTACGTGATATGCTTATGGTATGCATGCTAAACATGTGCAAAGAATTATGCGTTACGTGTATGCAAAGATTATGTACACGGAATGTGCTCGAAGAATTGCATATGCAAAATATATACAAAGTTCAAGACTATGTGAATGGATGTTGGGTATCATGAAAGGCTATGCATGTGTAAAGTTATGCACGGTTTAGCGTAGGGCTTATTTTTGTATCAGTTATGATAATTCTTTTTGTAATAGAACTCTTTGTATCAATGATTTTGTATAGCTTCCGCATTTGTATATTTCAGTTTATGTAATTATCTTTTGTTTCAGCAAGTGTGATCAGAACATTAATGTAATGGAATTTTGTTATAGTAATGAATGATCATGCATTGCTCCTCTAAAGTTTTAATTTACTCTGTACTTCCGTATGCATGTTATGGTTGAATGTAAGATTTGATTTGTACATGTGTGACACCTGACTCGTACGGCATCTCACTCCCTATCGGATGGGATCACCTACGTATGGGTAGGGGGTGTTATAGTTTTCGGTATCATAGCCTAGGTTTAGGAATTTCTGGGTGATATGCTGCTGTTGTTGTGATGTTGATGTGCATGGTATATGTCTAGGACTATGTTGGCTGATACGGTTGTCCTCTTGTTTATTTAGATGAATTCCAACTCTGTTCGTGGATCACTTGAGGAGTCTGCCGAGAGTGTGAACCCTCAAGCCGTTGATCCTTCGGTCTCTGTGTCGGCTTAACCTGCTAGGGTCCAGCCTGAGGCCGCAGCCATGCCTTTTGAAGCTATGCTTAAGCTATCATAAGACATAGCTCGAGTCTTGGAGAGAGTGACAGCCCCTAAGGCCCCGACTGAGAGTTTGAGAAGAGCTGGTGCTGAAGATTTCTATGGCACGGGTTTAGATGAGTCTGAGTTGGCTGAGAGATGGTTAAACAAGGGAAAGCGTGCCTTGAGAGAAGTTCGGTGTCCTCCTGACCAGCAGGCAGAGTGTGCAGTGGCTTTACTACAAGGGTCAGCTTTTGAATGGTGGGAATTAGTTTGCAGACATCCTCAGTTACCAGATCCAGTCACATGGGACTTTTTCGCAAGGGAGTTTACTAACAAGTATGTGACTCAGACCTATAAGGATGCTAGGTGGGCACAGTTTCTAAGTTTGAAGCAGAGGGCTATGTCTGTTTCAAAGTTTGAGAAGGAGTTCAACCGGTTGGCGAGATATGCTCCTGAAGGTATTATGACAAATGAGTTTCGAATTAGGCATTTCGAGGCCGGGTTGAATGAGTCCTTGAGAGCTATGTTGATTTCCTTGATGAGCACTCTAGGAGTGAATTATTATCAGATTGTGGAAGCAGCTGTTGGGGCTGAGAGGTCAGAAACTGTTATGAGAGAGAGGGCTCTGAGGAGGAATTCTTCCCGTGGTGGTTCGTCTTCCTCATCCTCGGGTAAGAGATCCAGGAACCCACAGGATGAGACCTCAGCTGGTTCGGCTACACGGGGTAGAAGACAGGGTTCTGCAGCGGTGTCAGGTTCTAGTAGAGGCAATTGAGGTATTAGGATTGAGATGCTGCCAGAATGTTCTCATTGCAACAAGCGGCACAGAGGTGAGTGTAGGTGGCTCACTGGTGGGTGTTTCCATTGTGGGAGCACCGAGCTCTTTTTTGCCAACTATCCGCGATCGTATAAGGCGTCTGGTGATCAGAGAGAGGCCAGTAGAGTTGGCTCCAATGCCATGCAAGCTACCCGTGGTAGGGGCTGAGGTAGAGGTCGAGGTGGTCGACCTAGAGACGGTGCTACATCTGAGACAGTTGAGCGACAGTTGCCTGTTCCAGCAAGGGCTTATGCTATAAGAGCCAGAGAGGAGCAAGACGCACCCGATGTGATTGCTGGTAAGTTCCTACTCCATGACACTGAATTGTATGCCCTAATTGATCCTGGTTCCACACATTCATATTTGTGCACGTATAAGATTCTTGATAAGTTGCATGTGGTAGATCAGCTAGATTATGAGATATGTTTGACCAGTCCATTAGGGCATAGTGTCAATGTGAGTAGAGTCTTTAGGAATTATCCCCTGTTGGTTGAGGGAGTTGAGTTTCCAGTAGATCTGATTGGGTTGCCTTTCAGAGAATTTGATCTGATTCTGGGTATGGACTGGTTGGGTAAGCATCGGGCTTTGGTTGACTGTCATAGGAAGACAGTTGTGCTTCGGGATAAGAATCGGGCTTCGGTGTTTGTTGAAGGTTTGGGTGCTAGTTCTTTGAACAATGTGATTTATGCGATGCAAGCTAAGAGGTTCATTAGGAAGGGTTGTGAGGCTTTTCTGGCAGTTGTGTTGGATTCTAAGAGGGATCAAGTTAAGATCGAGGACATCCCTGTTGTACGGGAGTTCAGTGATGTGTTCCCAAGTGAGTTGCCGGGTTTGCCCCCTGAGAGAGAAGTCGAGTTGTCCATAGAGATTATTCCGGGTACCACTCCCATATCAAAAGCACCTTATCGGATGGCTCCTGTAGAGTTGAGAGAACTTAAAGCTCAACTACAAGAGCTACTGGATATGGGGTTTATTCGACCCAGCATATCTCCATGGTGAGCTCCGGTTCTATTTGTATTGATTATAGGCAAATCAATAAAGTCACAGTGAAGAACAAGTATCCTTTGCCTAGAGTCGAGGACTTGTTTTATCAGCTTCGAGGTGCAAGTGTCTTCTCGAAGATTGACCTTCGGTCAGGGTATTATCAGCTTCGAGTTCAGGGTGCGGATGTGGTTAAGACTGCATTTCGGACTAGGTATGGCCACTATGAGTTTTTAGTGATGCCGTTTGGTTTGACCAATGCTCCAAGGGCTTTTATGGATTTGATAAATAGAGTGTTTAGCCCATAATTAGACCGTTTTGTAGTGGTGTTTATAGATGACATCTTCGTGTATTCCAAGAATGAGAGTGAGCATGGGGAACATCTTCGGTTGGTTTTGCAAGTGTTAAGAGATCATCGGTTGTTTGCCAAGCTTAGTAAGTGTGATTTCTGGCTTCGGGAAGTGTCATTTTTAGGTCATGTTATTTCGGGCAAGGGTATTCAAGTTGATCCGGCTAAGATTGAGGCGATAGTTGATTGGAAAGCACCTAGAAACGTTCAGGAAGTGAGGAGTTTTCTTGGTTTGGCGAGTTACTAGCATCGATTTGTTTAGGGTTTTTCCGTCATTGCTGCTCCGATGACAAGGTTATTGAGAAAAGGAGTTAGATTCGAGTGGTCAAATAAGTGCCAGGCTTATTTTGATCGGTTGAAGAAGTTGCTAGTTGAGGCTCCTATACTTACTCAACCCATCTCCGGTAAAGAGTTTGTCATGTATAGTGATGCTTCGGGTGTGGGTCTTGGATGTGTCTTGATGCAGAAAAGTAAGGTTGTGGCTTATGCTTCTCGACAGTTGAAACCACATGAGAGGAATTATCCGACACACGATTTGGAGTTAGCAGTTGTTATCTTTGCTTTGAAGATTTGGCGCCATTATCTGTATGGGGAGAAATGTAGGATCTTTACAGACCATAAGAGTTTGAAGTATCTCCTCACGCAGAAGGAATTGAATATGAGGCAGTGCCGTTGGCTTGAGTTATTTAAGGACTACGACTGCATAGTTGATTACCATCCGGGTAAGGCCAATGTAGTCGCTGATGCTTTGAGTCGGAAGTCGATTTCATCCTTGCTTTTAAGACGGTTTAGATGGAGGTTTGATATAGATGGGGCTTTGGTTGCTCAGTTGCGAGTGAAGCCTACCTTGAAACAGAGGATTGTGGATGCTCAGAGGTTTGATGCGAGGCTACAGCGGATTATACAAGAGGTCGGATCGGGCAAGCAGTCAGATTTCTCGGTTCTGGACGGGGTGCTTATGTATAGAGATCGCTTGTGTGTGCTTGAGAATAAGGAGTTGAGGAAACAACTGTTAAGTGAGGCGCATTGTACGGTTTTTACTATGCATCCGGGCAGTGAGAAAATGTATCGGGATATGAAGCAGTTTTATTGGTGGTCTGATATGAAGAGAGATATTGTGGATTTTGTGTCCAAGTGCTTGACTTGTCAGCATGTAAAGGCCGAGCATCAAGTTCCTTCGGGATTGCTTATGCCTTTATCCGTTCCCGAGTGGAAATGGGATGATATTGCCATGGACTTTGTATCTGGTTTACCTTTGACTCAGAAGAAACATGACTCGGTTTGGGTAATAGTTGATCAGCTTACGAAATCAGCTCATTTCTTGCCAGTAAGAGTAAATTATCCGATGGATAGGCTGGCCAGTATCTATGTGGATGAGGTAGTCAGGTTGCATGGTGTGCCGTTATCTATAGTATCAGATCGGGATCTGAGGTTCACTTCGAAGTTTTGGAAGGAATTGCAGAGGGCTTTGGATACCAAGTTGAATTTTAGCACGGCATTCCATCCTCAGACAGATGGTCAGTCAGAACGGGTCATCAGATTCTAGAAGACGTGTTGAGGGCTTGTGTTTTGGAGTTTTCGGGTAGTTGGGACAGATATGTGTCGCTTATGGAGTTTGCCTACAACAATAGTTATCAGTCGAGCATAGGTATGTCACCGTATGAGGCTTTGTATGGACGGCAGTGTAGGACTCCAGTTTGTTGGACCGAGCTATCCGAGCGTTCAGTTATTGGGCTAGAGTTGGTTAGGGATACTGAGGAGAAGATTAGAGTTGTGCAGCAGAATTTGAAAGCAGCTAAGGATCGATAAAAGTCTTATGCCAACTTGAAGAGGAAAGATGTGCAGTTTGAGGTCGGGGGCAAGGTTTTCCTTAAAGTTTCGCCTTGGAGGAAAGTGCTTCGATTTGGAAAGAAAGGCAAGCTTAGTCCTCGCTTCATTGGTCCTTATGAGATTTTGGCTAAGGTTGGTTCGGTAGCCTATAGATTGGCTTTACCGATGAAGTTGGCGAAGTTGCAAGATGTGTTCCATGTTTCGATGCTTCGTCGGTATAGATCAGATCCTTCACATGTTTTGTCAGTTTAGGATGTGCAAGTGCAACCAGATTTTTCTTATGATGAGGAACCGAGAGTCATCCTAGCTCGAGATGTGGGTGCTCACACATCTATAGGGTATTCATTAGTTGGGAGAGTTTTGTGTGTATGTGACGCATGTATTTTGTGTGTGAGCGATCAATTCCCACTAATAGGGAAGTGACACCTGTCTAGGGTTAGGAAAAGAAAAAGAAAAAGGAAAGAGAAAAGGGGAAAAGGCAGTGGCTATCCTCATTTCCCGTTTCCCTTCCCCTCACTCTCTTCTTCTTCCTTTTCTCTTCCCCTAAGAACCCTAGCTTGGATTCAAAGGGCTGCTAGTGGAAATTGATCATCTCTTTGTGTCTCTTTTGGTGAGTTTTCTGCATTTCCACCTTGTTCTTCCTCTTCTTCATCTTCTTCTTCATATTTTTCTAGGTTTGGGTTTTAATCTAGGGTTCTATTTTTGTGTGTTTTGATGGGTTGTTGTTAGTTGAGCCTCCCCGTGACCCGAAAGGCAAGGAGAAGGCTGGATCTAGTGGAGCCCATTAGATTTGGAGCCAAGGAGAGAAGGTTTGGGAATTTATGCTATTTTGATGTTCTTGTGTTCATTTGTGCATGTGTATAAAATCCTGGATTCTTGATTGTGTAAATGGACTCAAATTAGTATACATGTTATGGGATATTAGTTGTGATAAATAATTATGAGTAAATATGGATTTATTGAAGTAATTGTAAGGTTGGATGAGTTGTGCTGCAATTTCCAGGTTTTGTGATTCTTGAGATGTTATTTGTGTAAATTGATAAATTGATGAGAATTGATTGTGGAAATATGTTATATTGTGTTGCTTATGGTGTTTGGGAAGCCCAAATTGAGGTAAGAAGTGATTTGACTTGAATGTGTTTGAGTTGGGTTTGGAATTGAGGGAATTTTCTGCAAAATTTTCGTGTAAGGGCTGGAATTCACGATCCTGTCATGAGGTCGAGACCAAGCCCGGTGAAAGCAGCCCTCGCACGCATTCGAGCTCTCCGCCGAGCCGCGCAGCAACGCTTCTATCACGAGCGCGACAGAGAGCTCGTCTGTCGACCTGTTTTGGAGCAAGTCTCTATCGCGAGCGTGCTCTCGGTGCGAGCGCGATGGATCGGCCGGGCAGCTCACTGTCGCGAGCACGATAATGAATTGAATTTGCTCCCTCGCGAGTTCGCCTCTGTCACGAGCGCGACAATTGTCGGGATCGTGACAGTGATCCTAATTCTGCCCTATTTGTCGATTTCGTTTCCTCTTCTAAAATGAATTTCAAATGATTTCTTCGTGAGTTTTACCCCTGTATGTTGTATAAAATGCTTATTTATATGTACATTATGATGAATCTCTCATGATAATGATATGCTACAATTTGGAACCTGAAATGTGTTATGCATGACATGCGAGAGTTAGTTTAGTGGATAGTTATGCATGCCTAATAGAGTCTATTAGCTGCAGCCTCAATTCCTTCTGGACCTCGATCAGGTCCCAGTTTGGTTCCTCGCGAACCCCTTATGCGTTTCGGATCTTATTTAAGGTCCCCTTTGTACAAATGTTCTGAATGCGAGAAAATAAAATGATTTTCGACTCGTACTAGTAAAGTACGCTATACGTCCGATTCGTACCCGTAAGGTACGCTATGCGTTTACTCGTTATCCACTATTGTGAGTCAGCAGGTGTTCTGTTTACTTTATTTGTTCCGATGTGATTATACGAATGAAATATCCGAATGAATATAATGATCGGTTTATATGTATAAGGATGTGGTCATGTGCTATTGAAAGTATGGCTTCAGCATGGAAGCATGTTATATTATAGAAATTTGCATATGACATTATGGATGTGGGTTGCTCTGACGACCATTGTGAATGGCCGTCCATATTACTTGTGTGTTTCCCCACTAAGCGTTTATCGCTTAGCGCTGTGTTTTTACCTGTGCAGGTGCGGAAGGTGCTGTGATTTGGAAGAGTCGCCGTCAGTCAAGCCAACACAGAAGGGATTAGCGTAGGGCTTATTTTTGTATCATTTATGATAATTCTTTTTGTAATAGAACTCTCTGTATCAATGATTTTGTATAGCTTCTGCATTTGTATATTTCAGTTTATGTAATTAACTTTTGTTTCAGCAAGTGTGATCAGAACATTAATGCAATGGAATTTTGTTATAGTAATGAATGATCATGCATTGCTCCTCTAAAGTTTTAATTTACTCTGTACTTTTGTATGTATGTTATGGTTGAATGTATGATTTGATTTCTACATGTGTGGTGACACCTTGACTCGTATGGCATCTCACTCCTTATCGGATGGTATCGCCTACGTATGGGTAGGGGGTGTTACAATCTTGGAGGCCCCATCCCAATTGAACATTGAGATGTCCCTCTCACCTCATTGAGCCCAAAGACCAGAGAAGGTTTGGGACTTCCCATTTATTCATACCTTGGTTAATTTTATAATTGAGCTTTGAATTTAGCGTTTCATCTCTTTTCTCATTCAATACGGTGCTGTTTAATTAAAGCACAAGTTGTTCATTCAAAGGAAGCGATAAATAAAAGCATAATTAAAATGAAGGGTATGAAAATAAATTACAACAAAACTAGGGGCGGAATAGAACCTCCATTGTAAATAAAATACAAATCATACATAAAACGGAATATACATTAAAGATGAGGACATTGGTCATCGCATGCATATTTATTATAAAACAATTTTGATGAGACAATTTTTATTTTGGATGGAGAAAATTGGGACATTGGTCCCATTTTTATTAGGAAAGGTTCCAAGTTAATTTAAAAAAAAAATATTTTTGTGATTTTATTTTTAGCGTGCCTAAAATAAATAATTTTATAAGAAAATTACATGGCAAAATAAATGAAAAAGCCAAATAAATGAAATATTACAAATAAAGCAATTAAATATTTAACCCAAACGAGCCTTCTGGATCTCCTCGGGTGCTCGCAAAAATGCCCAAGTAAAGAAAATAAGTTTTGACATAAAAAAACAAAACACAAATGAAATAATGTTAGTAATTAAATCAATAAAATCAATTAAACATATAAAATAATGTATAATAAATTAAGATAAAATAAGATGACATTAAGGATGATAAATGAATTAACATGTTAACAAATCAAATAAATAAAATATGCATTAAATGATACAAGAATTAAATGATTTGATTAAAATAAATAAAACATGTTAATGAATTAATAAATAAAAATGTGAACATGATAATAATAATAATGAACAATGACAATAAACAAATAAAAGAATAAACAATAAACAATAAATATATAACAATAGCAATGAAAAAGAATGATAAAAAATGAATAAAAGAATGATGAAAATAATTAAATAAATGACATGATTAATTAATGTTATCCCGATTAACATAAAACATTTACATGGCAAAAAAGATCAATTAAAACAAATTAATTAATTACATGTTAAAAATAATGACAAATCAAATCAAAAATAAATTATTTACATGTTAGCAATAATAAGAAATCAATATTTACATGTTAGAAATGATAAGAAATCAATATTTACATGAACAAAAATAATATATAAACATATTAAATGAGACAAATATAAAAACAATAGAATAAATGAATAAATGAAAATGGTAAAAATATACATGTTAATCAATTAAATATGAACAAAATAAAAGATAAAAGATTAAGCCCAGAATATTTACCCTCAGAGTTTCAGATTCGATGAAAGTAAAAATGATGATTGATTTCCTTGTTTGTGATGTGCAAGATTAGAGTTGAATATGATAAAATGTTGGAATTTTATTTCGAAAAAATATCTTTGAAAAATGATGAAAGGAAAATAAAAAATTCTTCATGAACAAAGAATTGATCTCTTTGCCTAAATAATTATTTTTATTAATAAAAATGTTCTCAAGAACAAAAAACTATTTTGTTTGTCTCAAAAAATTATTTATGAAAAAAAACTTGTTTTTTTAGAAAATCAAATGAAAAATTAGATTTCAAGAACAAATATTTATTTCGAATGTCTCAAAATCTATTCTTCATCAAAAAGGGATTCAAAATAAAAAAAAAACCTTGAAAACAGTTTAATAAATAAATAACAAGTTAAAAAATGAATTTTGAGAGCAAATAATTGTTATCTTTGTCTCAAAATTAAATTCAATCAATAAAACTCCTTCTAAAAATATGTTTAGAAGAAATTATATTGGAAAAAGAAGAAGAATTGATGAACTTGTCTTTCTATTTTTGCTAGCGGAAACTAAAAACCTAGAGAGAATTTGTTGAAAAAGAAGAAGAGAAAAAAATAAAAAAATAAATCCTAAAAAATTCCCCCCTCTCATTTCTTCATCTTTTTTTTTTATATGAAGAAAAAATAGAAAATAAAATTAATTAAGGAAAAAAACTCAATTAAACCAGATATTAATTATTTTGAATTTTAAAAATGAAAAAAAAACCTTTAAAAACCAAAAAAAATGGGATAAAAAATGGATTTTTGGGAGAAAAATTGAAAAAAAAAAGATTTTTGGGCGAAAATGGCCATTTGCGGGGGAACAGGGGCGACCGATGCCCGTCGCGTCACTTGCGCGGGGCCGCTCGTCGGCATTCACGGATTTTTTTTTTTAAATTTAACTAAAAAATACTATAATTTCTAAACCCTATTTTTGAAATCTAATTTTCAAAATATTTTTTATTATTTTTATTTTTTCACCCTAAAATGCAAATTTGAACAGAAAATCATCACTCTTAACCTTTTTGCCTGTGAGTAGGCATTTTATAATCATTGGGTAACTCTGATCTGGGCTATCTCAGGACTCGGTGTCTACAATTGCCCTTAATTTTGGGGAAACTAGTGCACTAGTGCCTAGATGAGCCAAAATTTAGAGAAGAAGGAAAGAGATGCGTACCTGAGGTAACCCTTACCTTTTTGCCATGTGGAAGGTTGCAGCTTGTCACTGTAGTGTTATCCAACTGTGGCTCATTTGCATTGTCCTGATGGCCTCCGCTCGGCTTGCACGGTGCGAGGTGCAGTGTTATCTAATTGCAACTCCATTGCGTTTTGTCCCGCTGGCCTCGTCTCGGCTTGCACGGCGTGAGGAGTAGTGTTCTCTAACTACAACTCAGTTGCGATCTGTTCTATCTCGTGTGCCCCGCTGGCCTCATCTCGGCTTACATGGTGTCTGTGAGATGCAGTGTTCTCTAACTGCAACCTCTGTTGCGATCTATTCTATCGCTGGTGTCCCGCTGGCTTCATCTCGGCTTGCACGGTGTCTGTGAGATGCAATGTTATCTAACCATAATCCCGTTGTGATCTGTACTATCGTAGGTGTCCCGCTGGACTCATCTCAGCTTGTATGGTGTCTGTGAGATGCAGTCTTATCTAACCACAATCCCTATTGCGATCTGTTCTATCGCTGGTGTCCTGCTGGCCTCATCTCAGCTTTCATGGTGTCCCGCTGGCCTCATCTCAGCTTTCAGTGTTATCTAACCACAATCCCATTGCGATCTGTTCTATCGCTAGTGTCCCACTGGCCTCATCCCGGCTTGCACGGTGTCCCGTTGGCCTCATCTCAGCTTGTACGGTGTCTATGCGATGCAGTGTTATCTAACAATAATCCCGTTGCGATCTGTTCTATCGCTGGTGTCCCGCTGGCCTCATCCCGGCTTGCTCGGTATCCCGCTAGCCTCATCTCGTCTTGCATGGTGTCTGTGAGATGCAGTGTCATCTAACCACAATCCCATTGTGATTTGTTCTATCGCTGGTGTCCCGCTGGCCTCATCCCGGCTTGCACGGTGTCCCGCTGGCCTCATCTTGTCTTGCACGGTGTCTGTGAGATGCAGTGTTATCTAACCACAATCCTGTTGCAATCTATTCTATCGCTAGTGTCCTGCTGCCCTCATCTAGGCTTGCACGATGTCTGTGAGATGCAATGTTATCTAACCACAATCTCATTACGATCTGTTCTATCGCTGGTGTCCCGCTGGCCTCATCTTGGCTTGCACGGTCTCTGTGATATGCAGTGTTATCTAACTACAATCTCTATTGCGATCTGTTCTATCGCTGGTGTCCCACTGGCATTATCCCAGCCTTTACGGTGTCTGTGAGATGCAGTGTTATCTAACCACAATCCTGTTGCGATCTGTTCTATCACCGGTGTTCCGCTGTCCTCATCTCGGCTTGCACGGTGTTTGTGAGATGTAGTGTTCTCTAATTATAATCCCGTTGTGAGATGCAGTGTTCTCTAACTGCAATCTCGTTGCGATTTATTCTACCGCATGTGCCCCCACCTTATCTTGGCTTGCACGGTGTTTGTGAGATGTAGTGTTCTCTAACTACAATCCCGTTGTGAGATGCAGTGTTCTCTAACTGTAATCTCATTTCGATCTATTCTACCGCATGCGCTCTGCTAACTACCATCCGGCCAGTACAATCTCTGATCTGCTAACCACCATCCGGCTAATACGATGTCTGATCTGCTAAACCCCATCTGGCTACTACAATATTTGATCTGCTAACTCCAATCCAGCTAGTATAGTGTCTGATCTGCTAACCCCCATCTAGCTAGTACAATATTCTGATCTGCTAACCCCCATCCGGCCAGTACAATGTCTGATCTGCTAACCCCCGTCCAGCTAGTACAATGTCTAATCTGCTAACCCCCATCCAGCTAGTACAATATTCTGATCTGCTAGCTCCATTCGGCTAGTACAATATCTGATCTGCTAACCCCCATCCGGCTAGTACAGTGTCTGATCTGCTAACCCCCATCCGGCTAGTGCAATATCCGACTGTCGACCATCCTTAGGTCGGTATGGTGACTCACTCGTTATTGTCTTTACTAGCGCTTATCATGAACCTTTTTTCTACAATAAAGGACAAAGCAAATATGCAGGATATATAAAAGAGGTACTTACCTATGGCAGTACATACCTGTTGGGGCCGATGTCAGACGGGTGCCCCCCTAAAGGACGGTTGGTTTTTCCCCAAATATCGATTCCTCTATCATCTCTAACGTAGCCTCCTTGTTGAAAAGACCTTCGTACTTCTCAAGAGAGTGAGAGAATTTGATGTTGAGCCTCCAGAGAGGAAAATAGATTTGAGCCTCCTCAGAGGAAAATTAGATTGGAGGTTTTGTTGCTTGCCTGCAGGCGGATAGGTTTTAATGTCTTTGGCGACTCTTAAAATGATCTTTGTTTTTACTTTTTTTTTTTATTTTTGTTGTTCCTATTGTTTTTGGGATTTTTACATTTTGGATGTATTTGAATTTTTACAGCATATTGGATTTTTAAGGCCTTGAAAATATCTTCTTCTTTTTGTTTTGTGTTGTTTTGTTTTTTATTGTTGTTGTTGTTTTGTTCTTTTGTTTGAGATTTTGTACATTTGAATTTGGATTTTGTATATTTATTGTGTGATGTGTGTCAGCGTCCATCTTATCATAGAGAAACTTACCTGGTGGCTCCCGGTATGGCGTGTATGAGCAGGCTTGCTCTTTTAAATGTCTTATTGTGAGAGGGTCCGCGAGATTCTCTTCTCGTGAGGACTTTATCTTGATCTGATTGTTCGGCATGGATGAGAGCCGATGTAGAGCTGAAGCTATACCCTGGCCCACTTTTGCATCTGATTGCCTCCAACTAAAGTATGTGTGGGTAGTCCGGCTTCTCAAATGATCTTATTTTCTGTAGATTTGTGTGATTCCAGATTGCCCTTAGCATGGTGTGCCCGGATAGGCTTTTTCTTCTGGGCATTCCACCTCTGTACATATTTACTTGATTTTATGCGGGATACAGTGGCTGATCATGTCGAACTGAACCCATCCCTTAGATCATCCTTGCTCATATACAAAAGATTGTCTGCACATAACAACACATACAAAAGATTATGTGTATGGAATTATGTGTAGAAAATATATACATAAAGCTATATACATGAAACACGAGCAAAGAATTAATGTACAAGAATTATGTGTACAACCATAAGTGTAAAGGACTTAATTCACGTGATATGCAAGGGATGTGCAAAAGACCTATGCATGTGGGATGCATGCGATATGCAAAAATGGATTGACCACATCCTAGGTGGTTAAGGGATTTGTTGAGGGTACTGCTCGGCTGCTCACATTGTCTGATGCCCCCAAAGATCTTGAAAAGCGTCGTCTTGGCTTTAGGGACTCTGACCCATACTCTTTTCAAATAGAACTGACCTGCATGTATCTTTGCCTCCCGGTTAACAAGCAATTTTCCCTCAGGACCCTAAATCAAGTTTTGCATTATGCACTACCCGCATAAAGGGAAGTTATTCGGAGTAATGCTGCCTTATCGCTCCAGGCTTCAAAAGTCATTATTTTAAAGGTAGTGCGTCCCTTGTGGATTTTCACACTGGCTTTTCTTAGCGGGAAATGCGTCCCTTTGGGGATTTTCACATAACCCTGTGCCTAATTTTTGCCTGGAATGGACCCAACCCATTCTAACGACTTTTACTCATTTTTTATTGAAGGACAAACTGCCTATTCTTAGGTTTTCACCCTGCCCTTTGGCCTAATTTTTGCTTGGACAGCCAGTCACAGTTTTCATCTCTAACGGCCTCTTCTTTTTTCCTTTTTTTCTCTCGAGACTCTCCTGCCTTTCAGGTATGGCTGCAAGAAAAGTCAAAGCCACTATCAAAGCCCCTTCCTAGGGTAATCAATAGTTATTCTCTAAGGCATTTTCTCCTTAGGCATCGATTGCATTCCATGGCCTCCCTTGATGAATGTTTTGCTAGATTGGGTGAGGTAGCGGACAAGGATCGGGTTCTTCAGGGCTTCATGAGGCTGCCTTTTACATTTCCACCCGTTGTACTTGATAATTTAGAGGGATTAATGATATAGTGAGGCAGTCCTATCTTTCCAAGGTGGACCTTTAGCTTTGGCTTTTACCTCCATACATCATGGCCTCTAGGCAAGCTACATGTGAAGATTATTCCACCATCCATTCAGGATTATTCTTTTACTCCCACTAATGCATTCAAGAGGTAGGTGATTAGTCTCACAGTTGATAATAGAACTCATTGACTTAAACATTCGGATGGTGAGAGCAGTAGTAGATTGTAGTAATTTAGATTTCATGCATCAAGCAATGAACAATGTTTCTCTTTTTATAAACGAACTAGAAAACAATGAATACATGTATTTGCAAAATTGTGTACATTTCAGTGTGATTTCTCTATACATGATCATTATCTAACATCGATTCAGAATGCAAATTTACATCTAATCTCAGAGTAGATCTTATAAGCATCAAACTCCTATCTCCAATCAGTCCTCTCAGGTTTTCTTGATTGGATATTTTCTCTCAAGCCTCTAATTTTTGCCCGAGGAGCCTTTTTTCGGCTTTCACCCTGACGAGGTGCCCATTTTTAGCAAGACCGTCTTTTTTTGGTTTTCGACCTGCGGGGTTTTTATTCTCTTCTTTTGATTTTTAGTCTTTAGCCATGGAACTTCTTGGGTCTGTTGATGTTGACCGGTTCTTTGAAGTTATCTTCATCGCTGTCTATTGGAAACTCTGCTCCCTTTGACAATAACCTCTCAAGAACAAATAGGCCTTCCTGTATTTGTTTGAACTTGCCTTATTTGTCTTGAACATTTGGACTCGTTTGCTTAAGGGCTAAACCTCCCTCCTTGTAACACCCCCACCGCCGCCCCTGTTGGAAGGGCACCGGCGGGCCCGCTACCCGACGCTTACTCACAACATACATACATACATGCGCTAAGCGGAAGCATTCACTAAGAATATTAATAAAGGCAGAACATAAATCTCATATAATCAAAATATAGAGTTAATATAATCCCAAAAGATTACATGATTACTTTATAAAAAGTTACATAAGCCACTATACAAAAATATTACATACAAAGAAAATTACAGGAGTAGATAACAAAAATAAGGACTCTACTCCTATGTGGCCGACTTGCAGATGCGCGACACGAGCAAATTCCCAAAACCTGCCACCTACACGGGACAAGAACCCGTGCTAAGCGATAATGCTTAGTGGGGAGGAACAAAACACAACAGAGCACTGTGCAAGATATAAAACATTATCATATAGAATTCACTAAACATCAGAGGGCAGAAATATATACACAGCTCAAGAGTCACTATATGTACATCAGAATTGAAACAGAAAACATGAAACAATGATCATAATCAGAATCACGCAATAATTAAAACACTTCACTAATCACATACTAGACACTTAACACAATAGCCTGAATTCAATGGTGGAGGATACGGGAACACGGCATGGGAGACCGAAGCCTCAAAAACAGTTTTAATACCCGAAGGTAGCGCGAGAGACCGGAGTCTCAAAATATTTTATCACTACAGGGAAGATGACCATCTCGGAGGTCGACCGCTTCGCCCAAACGGGGCGGACACGGGCAGCTGCACTCACAAACCCCTTCTTAAGCATGCGTAATTATCCAGTACCTTGACACTTCAGACTCGACAACTCATTCACTCACTCGACAATACACAATCAAAACAAGATTCAACTCACGACTCTAAGATCAAATAAATTCATAACTAAGACACTAGTACAATAATATCACGAGTCATAAGTACAACCATATTTCATGCAATAGTGAGAAACCGTGCAAAGTGGAATAAAGGAAACACACTCAGAAAACAGTGCATGCAGGAAGGGCCTCTGTTGCGATCTCGATCGTGTCGCGCTCGCGATAGAGCACGGGACACCTCCTCACGAGCTCGCGCCAGAAGGCCTGCTCGCGACGAAGCAAGCAAGGCAGATTCGCGCAACCGAGCTCTGTTGAGGTCGCGACAACTTCGCGGTTGCGATAGAGACCAGTTCCTTCCTCCTCGCGCGCACACTCGCACGGAGGACTCGGATACATAGCCCTCTGTCGTGGTCTCGACAACGTCGCGACCGCGACAGAGTGCTCTTCAAGAACAAGGGGCGAAATCCGCACTCTGTCGCGCTCGCGATAGCGTAGCGATCGCGACAGAGCCCAGATTCGCCCAAAATCTGCACTTTTCTTACTCTTTCACACACAATCCTTCATACATGCAAACAAACATACACAAACACTTACCTCAAGCCTCCAGCACATCACAACATAATTCTCAAGCCACATAAACACATTTTACACAATAATCAAACATCAATTCATTAAGAATTTACTCACAACCAAACTCAAAATTCATTAACATAACATGCTCAAGTTCCAAAAACACATACTATCCTCACTATATCACTAACAATTCACTATAAATCACTACTTAATTTAAACATGCATTCATCTAACAAAACATTCAAGGTTATAAGTGACATACAACCAGAAAAATAGAATTAATCCAAGGAGAAATTAGGGGAAAAACATAATCCACAAACACAGCTCCCAATCACAATCAAATTAACTCCCAAACACATACACACACTCAAAAATGCAGCTCCCAAACCTGGAAATTGCAGCTTCTAACCGAGCCCCTCACGAGTTCGCTTTCTCTTTTCCCTTGCTCTTTCTTCTAGCTTCCGATTCATGCACAAAACCAATCAAAACTCACTCAAATCAAACCCAAATTCCACAATCGAAATCAAAAAAAGAAGGAGAAGATAAGAACCGAAATAACCAGAGAACTCCAGACCACTTACCTTCAAAAACCCATCTCAACACCCAAGATTCCCACTCAAAGCTCAAAGAAAACACAAGAGAAAAGCAGATGAGAGCAGAAAAATGGAAATAAGAGAGAGAGAGAGGACGGGAAAGATGATAAACAAGGGGAAAGGGAATAGCTTCTACGGGAAGCTTCATCCAACTCTTCCCTCCTCACCTCTCTCTTACTTTTCATTAAATGCTCACCAACCCCAAAGCCACTTGTCACAGCCCTAGCAAAACAAACATTCCACTATCTTGACTTAACCACTCTTGGCACCATACACTACACACACACAAACTTCTCTCACACAATTATCTCCCATGCACCAAACTCAACTCACACCATAATATTTCTCATAACCCACTTATCATCCAAGGCACCATGCACAAAAGCCACACAAAAAAATCCCTAAGTCCACTTATATCCTACTCCCATACACTACAAGCACACCATAACATTTCCTTCACTTAACTTATTACTTAATTAATTAATTCCTTAACAAATAATTTCTTATTATCCAAATTTTCTCTTGCTTAAATTACGAAAATACCCTTACTTCCCTTACTTACCACGCAGATTCCGATCAGGCCCTTTTTGGGTTGTTACAATCACTCCCCCTTAAAGAAATTTCGTCCTCGAAATTTCCCCGATAACCACTTATATCCAACACCCCAAAACTCAAAACGAATTAGCAAAGGCTAGAAACACAACTTACCAGAAGGTCCAGCTCGATCCGCTACATCCTCTCCTAACATAGCATATACTCGCGGGCGCGCATACACTTCCTCTCCGGTTGGCGGCTTTTGCACTGACTCTGATCGCACTTGAGAAGGTCGTCCACTACCTCTACCACTATGGTTTCCTCTTGCTCTCTGAGCACTGGCTCTACTCTCGGGTTGACCCTGAAGTTCTCTTCAATCCGGACAATTAGCCACCATGTGTTCTTGGCTGCCACATCTAAAACATGCTCCAGAGATCCTTCTACACTCGCCCCAATGGCGCTTATGATAATGCTCACACTCCGGAACCACACTCCCCTTGCTAGAAGGTGGCGCTACACTACCGACTTCCGAACGTACCGGAACCGAACTCTTCACACCCTGGCCACTCGGAACACCTCTCGACTTCTTACCACTTCCTATCCCACCATCCGGCGCTTTCCTCTTGTTCTCTATTCTCTGCTTGATCACCTCAGATTTCTCTAACTTCATTGCCGCTGCCACAAGCTGATAATACCCCACTGGTTGTAAGACCGTCATCGCAGACAAAGGACCTCTGATCACCTCACGCAATCCCTCTTGGAAGTGACTACATCTGAACTCATCCATCAACAAAGGCTCGGGCACATACTTACTCAATCGGCTGAATTCCTTATCATACTCACTCACGGTCATACCCCGCTGCTTCAGACTGATGAACTCTCTCCACTTGGCTTCCTGGTATGCCTTCGTTACATACTTCTGCTCAAATTCTTGCTTGAAGAATTCCCAAGTCAACTCGACTGGTCGCTGAGGATTTCGCATCACAAGTTCCCACCAATCATACGCTGACCCTTGAAGCAACGACAATGCACAAAGCACCCTCTGATCTGCAGGACATCTAATCTCTTGCAAAATCCGGCCTACCCTCTTAAGCCAAAACTCGGCCACATCAGATTGATCCATAGCGGTCCCATGAAAGTCTTCTGCTCCTCTTTTTCTTAATAACTCAGTCGGGGCCTTAGGTGTAGTTAACCTTTCCACTAACTGAAGCAAACCTTGCACTAGGACTGGATTCTCATGACCTAAACCCATACCAGGAACCTCTTCTTGCTAACGTTGAGGAGCAGGTTGCTCACCTCTCACTACACTTGCACTACCAACCGTCTCACCCACGTTCTCACTTGGATCAGACTCCATCTAGACAGTACACAAGATAAGACACATCTGCATTAGGCCATGACACAAAACCGCTCATGCAAGGACTTGAAATACAACAAACAAAGGCAACCAGAACCGCCTAAACCGGTGCTCTGATACCACAAACTGTAACACCCCCGCCGTCACCCCCGTTGGAAGGGCGCCGGCGGGCGCGCTACCCGACGCTCACTCACAACATACGTACATACGTGCGCTAAGCGGAAGCATTCACTAAGAATATTAATAAAGGCAGAACATAAATCTCATATAATCAAAATATAGAGTTAATACAATCCCAAAAGATTACATCATTACTTTACAAAAAGTTATATAAGCCATTATACAAAAATATTACATACAAAGAAAATTACAGGAGTAGATAACAAAAATAAGGACTCTACTCTTATGTGGCCGACTTGCAGATACGTGATATGAGCAAATTCCCAAAACCTGCCACCTACACGGGACAAGAACTCGTGCTAAGCGATAACGCTTAGTGGGGAGGAACAAAACACAATAGAGCACTATGCAAGATATAAAACATTATCATACAGAATTCACTAAACATCAGAGGGCAGAAATATATACACAGCTCAAGAGTCACTATATGTATATCAGAATTGAAACAGAAAACATGAAACAATGATCATAATCAGAATCACGCAATAATTAAAACACTTCACTAATCACATACTAGACACTTAACACAATAGCCTGAATTCAATGGTGGAGGATACGGGAACACGGCATGGGAGACCAAAGCCTCAAAAATAGTTTTAATACCCGAAGGTAGCTCGGAAGACCGGAGTCTCAAAACATTTTATCACTACACGGAAGATGACCATCTCGGATGTCGACTGCTTCGCCCAAACGGGGTGGACACGGGCAGCTGCACTCACAAACCCCTTCTTAAGCATGCTTAATTATCCAGTACCTTGACACTTCAGGCTCGACAACTCATTCACTCACTCGATAATACACAATCAAACAAAATTCAACTCAAGACTCTAACATCAAATAAATTCATAACTAAGATACTAGTACAATAATATCACGAGTCGTAAGTACAACCATATTTCATGCAATAGTGAGAAATTGTGCAAAGTGGAATAAAGGAAACACACTCAGAAAATAGGGCAAGCAGGAAGGGCCTCTGTCGCGATCGCGATAGTGTCGCGCTCGCGACAGAGCATGGGGCACCTCCTCATGAGCTCTTGCCAGAAGGCCTGCTCGCGACGAAGCACGCAAGGCAGATTCGCGCAACCGAGCTCTGTCGCGGTCATAGTCACTTCAGAGACCAGTTCCTTCCTCCTCGCGCGCACGCTCGGCAGCATGCTCGCGCGGAGGACTCGGCTACATAGCCCTCTGTCGTGGTCGCAACAACGTCGCGATCGCGACAGAGTGCTCTTCAAGAACAAGGGGCCAAATCCGCACTCTGTCGTGCTCGCGATAGCATCGCGATCACGACAGAGCCCAGATTCGCCCAAAATCTGCACTTTTCCTACTCTTTCACACACAATCCTTCATACATGCAAACAAACATCCACAAACACTTATCTCAAGCCTTCAGCACACCACAACATAATTCTCAAGCCACATAAACACATTTTAAACAATAATCAAACATCAATTCATCAAGAATTTACTCACAACCAAACTCAAAATTCATTAACATAACATGCTCAAGTTCCAAAAACACATACTATCCTCACTATATCACTAACAATTCACTATAAATCACTACTTAATTTAAACATGCATTCATCTAACAAAACACTCAAGGTTATAAGTGACATGCAACCACAAAAATAGAATTGATCCAAGGAGAAATTAGGGGAAAAATATAATCAACAAACACAGCTCCCAATCACAATCAAATTAACTCCCAAACACATACACACACTAAAAAATGTAGCTCCCAAACCTGGAAATTGCAGCTTCAAACCGAGCCCCTCACGAGTCCGCTTTCTCTTTTCCCTTGCTCTTTCTTCTAGCTTCCGATTCTTGCACAAACCCAATCAAAACTCACTCAAATCGAACCCAAATTCCACAATCGATATCAGAAAAAGAAGGAGAAGAGAAGAACCGAAATAACCAGAGAACTCCAGACCACTTACCTTCAAAAACCCATCTCAACACCCAAGATTCCCACTCAAAGCTCAAAAAAAAACAAATGAGAAAAGGAGATGAGAGCATAAAAATGGAAATAAGAGAGAGATAGAGGACGGGAAAGATGAAAAATAAGGGGAAAGGGAATAGCTTCTACGGGAAGCTTCATCCAACTCTTCCCTCCTCACCTCTCTCTTACTTTTCATTAAATGCTCACCAACCCCAAAGCCACTTGTCACAATCCTAGCAAAATAAACCTTCCACTATCTTGACTTAACCACTCTTGGCACCATACACTACACACACACAAACTTCTCTCACACAATTATCTCCCATGCACCAAACTCAACTCACACCATAATATTTCTCATAACCCACTTATCATCCAAGGCACCATGCACAAAAGCCACACAAGAAAATCCCTAAGTCAACTTATATCCTACTCCCATACACTACAAGCACACCATAACATTTCCTTCACTTAACTTATTACTTAATTAATTAATTCCTTAACAAATAATTTCTTATTATCCAAATTTTCTCTTGCTCAAATTACGAAAATACCCTTACTTCCCTTACTTACCACACAGATTCCGATCAGGCCCTTTTTGGGTTGTTAAACTCCTTCAGTGGACGCTTTTTGACTTTCTTCCCAAATGATCGAGCAGAGTTTTCTCTGATAGATCTGACTGTGGTAGTAATCTCATGACTCATCCTTGTTCGATGTGTTGAACAGTTGCTGCCATTGTCCAGCCCTAACGGCTTCCAAAATCTAGGCTTCTATGACCATCCTTAAAGATTTGAGCTCTACTTCAACTAGCTTTACTGCTTCTGCCCCCTGTATCGAGGAATAAAAAGTGACTCTTGTGGAGGTTCCGATGGAGGTTCTCTAGGTTCAAAGTGCAAAAGGCCATTTCTCTGCCCAGTCCTTGTAGTTTTGACCCATCTTGATCAAGATCTTCTTGTTAGTAACCTCTGTTGCCCCATTAGATTGAGGGCAATACAGAGAGGATTTGTGGTCTTTAATGCCATACGTCTTGAGCAACTCCCTAGCCTTAAGCATAAGGTGTCCTTCTGTCCTTGAACCCTGTGTGGTGCGGGAGACCATCTTGACATGACCCTGTCCGTTGGGGGCTGTAGGGCGCACCTCCCCTATGATTTCTATTTCCAAGCTCAAGCAACCTATATCCATTACAAGTCGTATTATAATTCTTGTGGTCCTTTTCGGAAGTCAAGAAAAATGGCAAAGTACGGACACGTATAGGTCAGCGGGATTTGAACAAAGCTTGCCCCCCATGGTGGTTTTCCAACCTACATATTGATTCTTTTCCTTCTCTCTTTTTTGTATTTTATTTTTCTCTTTTTTTTTCCTTTGTTCTTTTTTTTGTTCTTTTTTCTTTTTGTTCTTTTGAGGATAAGCTTTTTTCAAATCCTAATAGTTTACACATACACGCACTCCTGCTCTTCTCGATTTGGTACAACATTGACCAACCAAGACTGGCATTGAACTTCGACTAGAAATTTTGGCTTTATTTCTGCTTGTGGATTCCTCTTTTTGACCTTTTCTGCCCCTTCCAGCTTCAATATTTTGAGCTTTTGCGTGGCCGATTCATGATTGTGGTGTGTTTGAACGATATGCCTAGTGATTCCACAATCAACTTTTAGCTTGTCTTTATGTGTCCAGGCAAAGACCTTTTTCATATTTTGTTTTAATTCTCTCAAATTTTGATCTTGCTTCAAGAGTTGCTTTAGATGCTATCAAGATTTTCTTTGGATTTCCCAAAGTTCTGAGATTAAATGGAATGGCATTAATTGAATCAATGTCAAATGAGTTATGATTATGATTATGCATAGTGAAATTATAAGAAATATTGCACAAGTGAGCAAAAATGTTCATCTTATTAATGAAACTAGAATTAAAATGTCATTATTAAACAGTTCAAAGATAAAAAGAACATTCTAAACAACTAATCAATTTTCGTTCTTGCCAACACAGCTGTTGCAGTCGGTGGTCTATTATCATCCTTAATAACCATCCTCCCCTTCCCACTTAGGCATTTAATCCATCTTATTCTTTTCCTCTCTCTTTTTTGGGTTGGAGATCTTCTTAGAATCAATCAAATCTTGAATAGCATGTCTCAAGGCCTTACAATCATCTGTGGTATGCTCGGTGTGTTGGTGGAAGGCGCAATACTGATCCGCTCTGTGATCGGGTTGTCCCTAGTTTCTGGCAGGCCTAGCCGGCAATGGCTATAACATACCCTCCTTTATCAGCCTCTTAAGGACCCAGGACAAAGATCTGCCAAAATTAGAAAAATACCTTCGATTCACTTATGTGTTTGGAGCTTCTGCTATCTTTTCTTTTTCTGGGTCTAGCACTAATTCTTGAAGACGGTCTCTCAGAGGACAACAGTAGTCTATTCTATGCCCCGAATACTGGTGATACACGCAGTACCAATCTGCTCTATGTCTAGGGTGTCCTTGACTTTGGGTGGGCCCGATTGGCAAGGGTTGTAACTTCCCTTTCTTGACGAGATGGGTGAAGTACAAAGATAATGGCCTACCCGAGACAGTGAGGTGGGACCGAGCTGCTCTAGTGGCTGAGACTTCTGTGACCTTAACATTTGCCTCACTGATGTATTTGCTTCCTGAGCTTTCACCTTTAAGAATATGCATGATTGCGGGGTCCCCATCCTCTTTAGGCATAATGCTATATTCTAGAGTAGGCCCCCTATTTTCTCCTTGCTCAACAGGTGAATCAAATGGCCCCTTGCCTCTGGTCTCAAAAGGAAATGGAGGCACCGCAGTCGTCGCTGTATGAGCCTTCTTGATCGTGGCTGGCTCCACTTGGTTATGAGTTATTACCATAAGCTGAGCTTCAAGAACAAGTGCCATGGCATCCATTCTTTCTTTGATCGTGGCCAGTATCCTTTTTTCCAGCTCTTCAAACCTTTTATCCAACTCCTAGGCAATTAGGGCACGAGTCTCTTTAGTAAGTTGTAAGGGGCCAGCCATTTCTAATACCTTCAGATGCTCTAGTAGGGATGTTAAATCTTGGTCAGCCAACTTGAACTTTGATCGCTCTTTAGACAACTATCGCGATCCCTAAACCACCCAAGCAAATGGTCTACAATGGCTGAAAAGCAAGGAGTTAGAATAATGCATGAATAATATGTAATGCATGATCGTGCTATACAAGTGGTCCTCGATGGCTGAAAGAGACTACAATGATACACGTTAAATATGTAAAAACTATATATAGGTTGATATGTACATGTAATAATTATAAGTAAATAATAGGATGTATACATAAGGAAGAAATACAAAATTTTATTTGTGCATGAATGACATGAATATGCAATGCGTCATCCACAACCACATGCAAGTGGATAGATCCTTCCAACCATATTGCCCCCACACACGAGGTCGTATAGTCTCTGTCCTAGGTGGGCTTGGCCCATGGGTTAGCAGGGAACCCGATGGACGTACATGGTGCACGGCGGAAAACTGGCACCATAACCTCTCTTAACTAAGGCACAGGCGCATGAGTTGTGATCATTGTTCATTTAGGCAGTCCGAATAAGTTGACATGGGCCTATCAGGGCATGAAAGCCTTTGATTAGGTGACCAATCAAATTATTTGGGTTTGTCCAATACAAAATGATCCATATAGAAAGCAAGGTATTATGGTTCATACGGCCTAGGGGAAGTATCTATTGCCATTACATGAGCTTTGGCCAAGGTGACGATACTTTAGGTCTACCCAAGCATGCTCCTTGCTAACGGGTCTAGCTTATCACGTGCGTAATGACCGATCGGGTCTCCATTTAATATACTATGATGGTACGAGGCTTGGGCTGGTGATTATCCTTAACACTTTTCTACATTGAGTGAATGTAGGGTTGTGCTTCGGGAATGCACCGGGGTTGAAAGAGGGACCAAACTAGCATAGATCTAAGGCTCTAATGAGATGCAATGCAGTTTCAAAAAAGGATGAAATTTTTAAATTAAAACTGAATTGTAAATTTTAACCAAGGCACTTTCGAAGTGAAGTCTCGAGTATTGTCCCCAGTGGAGTCGCCACTATGACGCGCGCTAAACCCCGGTCCGCCCCGAACTGCCCGCTTTTAGGACCTTTAGGATTAGGTTCATAAAAACTTGTAAGAAATTACAAGTGCGTCCATTTTGGGTAATAAGGAGGTTTCATGGAGTCGCCACCCAATAGAACATTGGGAAAGGTTGTCTAGCCTCGGTGAGCCTAAGACAGCACTGTTATGTCCATCATAGGCAAGCCAGAGGTGTCTTTGAGGCTTCCACCCTAACAATAGGATAGCCCTCTTGCCTCGCGCTTGGGCAAACCAGAGGTATCTTGGAGGCTTCCTCCCTAAAAGAACATTAGGATGTCCCTCTCACCTTGTGGCGCCTAAAACTGTGCAAGTTTGAGCCTTTTTTACGGAACACAAGAGGTATCTTGGAGGCCCCATCCCAGTTGAACATTGAGATGGCCCTCTCGCCTTGTTGAGCCCAAAGACCAGAGAAGGTTCGGGACTTCCCATTTATTCATACCTTGGTTAATTTTATAATTGAGCTTTGAATTTAGCGTTTACTCCCTTTTCTTATTAAATTTTGTGCAGTTTAATTAAAGTGCAAGTTATTCATTCAAAGGAAGCGATAAAGAAAAGCATAATTAAAATGTAGCGTATGAAAATAAATTACAACAAAACTCGGGGCTAAATAGAACCCCCAATGTAAATAAAATACAAATCATACATAAAACGGGATATACATTAAAGATGAGAACATTGGTCCTCGCATGCATATTTATTATAAAACAATTTTGATGTGATAATTTTTATTTTGGATGGAGAAAATTGGGACATTGGTCCCATTTTTATTAGGAAAGGTTCCAAGTTAATTAATAAAAATATTTTTGTGATTTTCTTTTTAGCGCGCCTAAAATAAATAATTTTATAAGAAAATTACATGGCAAAATAAATGAAAAAGTCAAATAAATGAAATATTACAAATAAAGCAATTAAATATTTAACCCAAACGAGTATTCTGGATCTCCTCGAGTGCTCGCAAAAATGCCCAAGTAAAGAAAATAAGTTTTGACATAAAAAACAAAATACAAATGAAATAATGTTAGTAATTAAATCAAGAAAATCAATTAAATATATAAAATAATGAATAACAAATTAAGATAAAATAAGATGACATGAAGGATGATAAATGAATTAACATGTTAACAAATCAAAATAAATAAAAATATGCATTAAATGATAAAAGAATTAAATGATTTGATTAAAATAAATAAAATATGTTAATGAATTAATACATAAAAATATGAACTCGATAATAATAATAACGAACAATGACAATAAACAAATAAAAGAATAAATAATAAATATATAACAATAGCAATGAAAAAAAATGATAAAAAATGAATAAAAGAATAATGAAAATAATTAAATAAATGACACGATTAATTAATGTTATCCTGATTAACATAAAACATTTACATGGATAAAAAGATCAATCAAAATAAATTAATTAATTACATGTTAAAAATAATGAGAAATCAAAGAAAAAATAAATTATTTACATGTTAGCAATAATAAGAAATCAATATTTACATGTTAGAAATGATAAGAAATCAATATTTACATGAACAAAAATAATATATAAACATATTAAATGAGACAAATATAAAAATAATAGAATAAATGAATAAATGAAAATAGTATAAATATACATGTTAATCAATTAAATATGAACAAAATAAAAGATAAAAGATCAAGCCTAGAATGTTTACCCTCAGAGTTTCAGATTCGATGAAGGTAAAAATGATTATTGATTTCCTTGTTTGTGATGTGTAAGATTAGAGTTGAATATGATAAAAATGATGAAAGGAAAATCAAAAATTCTTTAAGAACAAAGAATTGATCTTTTTGCCTAAAGAATTATTTTTATTGATAAAAATATTCTCAAGAACAAACAACTATTTTGTTTGTCTCAAAATATTATTTGTGAAAAAAACTTGTTTTTTTAGAAAATCAAATGAAAAATTAGATTTGAGGAACAAACATTTATTTTGAATGTCTCAAAATCTATTTTTCATCAAAAAAGGATTCAAAATAAAAAAAACAACCTTGAAAAAAAGTTTAATTGAAAACAAATAACAAGTTAAAAAATGAATTTTGAGAGCAAACAATTGTTATGTTTGTCTCAACATTAAATTCCATCAATAAAACTCCGTCTAAAAATATATTTAAAAGAAATTCTATTGGAAAAAGAAGAAGAATTGATGAACTTTTCTTTTTATTTTTGTTAGGGGAAACAAAAAACCTAGAGAGAATTTGTTGAAGAAGAAGAAGAGAAAAAAACTAAAAAATAAACCCTAAAAAATTGCCCCCTCATTTCTTCATCTTTTTTTTATATGAAAAAAAAATAGAAAATAAAATTAATTAAGGAAAAAAACTAAATTAAACCAGATAGTAATTGTTTTGAATTTTAAAAATGGCCATTTGCGGCGGAACAGGGGCGACCGTCGCCTGTCGGTGTGCGCAACGGGCGTCGATCGAGCGCCCAGCACGTGGAGCAGTACACCGACGGGCGCTGGGCGTCGCTCGCGCGAGTGCTAGTGCTCTGCGAGGTGCGCCGCGTAGCACACTCCTCGCTGCCGCGCGTCGACACTCACGGAATTTTTTTATTTTTTTTAAATTTAACTAAAAAATACTAAAATTTCCAAACCCCATTTTTCAAATCTATTTTTCAAAATAATTTTTATTATTTTTATTTTTTCACTCTAAAATGCAAATTTGAACCGAAAAACATCACTTTTAACCTTTTTGCCTATGAGTAGGCATCTTATCATCATTGGGTAACTCTGATCTGCGCTATTTTAGGACCCGGTGTCTACATTATGGACAAGAGAAAGTTATGATTTGTATAGCTTTTCGGATTTTTAAGGAAGTGGTTTGAGATTATAGTGATGGGAATAAGTAATAGCAAGTATATTAAACGTAAAGGTGTAGTGGGATAAGTGAAATGTATGCATTATAAGTGAAGAACGTGAGTGTTATATGATGATACAAAAATGATTAGTGTAAATGATAGTGATTTGAAATATAACGTTTGGATTTCTCCGATGTAAGTGATTTTTGAGGACAATATTCCTTTAGAAGGGAAGAATTGTCACACCCCGAAATGTACCCTAGAAGGATTTGGGCATATTGTGGATGAGTAGTGATCAAAGTTGTGTAATTTGATGGGTTAGGTAATTGCTAAATGGACAAATTAAGGATTTAAGTAAAAGTTCCGATAAGTGTGGCCAATGGTAAAAATTGTGGAGTATGGAATTTGGATTTAATTGAAAGGATAAAATTACTTAAGTGGGCCATTATGAAGGGTTAGTAAGATATAAGTGTCAATGCTTGAGGTTATAAAAGTTGAAGGATTAAAAAGAAGATTTGACAAAAATATCTAGATTGGACAAATGGGAATGTGACAAGTGGCAAGGGGTAAGTTGGAGTATAAAAGAGGAGAGAGAAGGAGAGAGAGGGCAGAAAATCTGCCCTTCCCTTTCCCGTTCTCACATTCTCTCCTTGTCCTCTTCTTCTTCTTCTTCTTCTTCTTCTTCTTCTTCTTGCTTCATGCCATTCACTCCCTTTTAAGATCAAAGATGAAGATTTTGATGATGAAGGTGATTGACTCAAGAGGATTAAGTGAAGATTTGTCAAGGTAAAGTGAGTTCTAAGTTTTGGATTTCCCCTGTTCTTCTTGATTTGTTAAAAACCCAATATTTATGTTTTGTGCATTTGTGCTTTTTGGTTAGGATTTTGCAAGAGAAAGATCTTGGATGGGTTTTGGAATAAGAATGATCATCTAAGAAAGCTATTAGGAGCAAAGGAGATGAGGTATGAAAAATTTAGGTTTTTGTGTGTATTTTTGAAGTTGTTGTGATTTTTGGTTGGTTTTTTGGGTATTTATGAACTTGAAGTTGTTTAAGTATATTTGAATGTTGTGTGTGTTTTGGATAAATTGAGTTTAAATGTTTTGATTGTGAGTTTTGAAGTCAAATGAGGGATTGAATGAGTTTTTGTAGCAAAATTTCTAGTTTTATTAATTGGGTATTGTGACGAGCGCCGGATCCGGGGCGCCGCCCCTTTCGGACCGCCCGCACGTGGGCGATCGGGGCATTTGCGGGTCTGTTGATAGCTTGCGATGAATCGCAAGTGCGTCTATGTTGGGCAACAAGGAGGTATCATGGAGTCGCCACCTAATAGAACATTGGGAAAGTTACTCTCGCCTCGGAGAGCCTAAGACTGCGCTTGGTATCCATTTTGGGCCAGCCAGAGGGGTCATGGAAGGTGAACTTCTCACCCTAAAGAGTCTAGGATTAGCGCTAAAGCCTCGTGACCCAAGAAGTATTTTGGAGGATAACCTCTAACCTCTCGAGCCCAAAGACCAGAGCTGGGTCTGGGATTTCTCATCTATTTCTACCTCAATTATTTTTATGATCAAGTTTTAACATCATTAATTCACTCTGTAACACCCCCATCGCCGCCCCCGTTGGAAGGGCGCCGACGGACGTGCTACCCGACGCTCACTTACACAGATAAGCATAAGCACAATGCGGAAGTATACAAACATACATAACACACATACGAAAATACGGGTTAATTAAAAACTTACCTTGACTTGCGGTCGCAGACTGATCATGCAATAACTCACATATGCGCAGGCACTAAATAGAAGCATGCACAGAAGCATAAATACGACCATTCAACAGAAGCATAAGCGAACTAAATGAAATAAAGGAATAACTTAACATAAAGACATACTAACTATTACATTCCCAAAAGAAAACTCAAGATAAATACCTGATTAATTACATAAACAATACTACAGAAATACAAAAGCTGAGATACAGAAGACGAACAAAATCCAGAACTTCTAACTCCTACGTGGCCGACCCTGCAGAAGCGCAACTCGAACAGAACCCACCTGCCACCTGCACGGAAAGGAAATCCGTGCTAAGCGATAAACGCTTAGTGGGGAGAACACACAAGAGTATGGACGGCCATTCACAATGGTCGCCAAGGCAAAATACATTCAAATGGCAATTGCGGATATTCAAAACACATATCTAAACAGACTTGCATAATAAAGGCATTCATTCGGAAACTCACACACATAATCATATACATATATCAAGAATGGGCCAAAACAGTCATAACACAAAACACGACACCAGTGTTATCATGCTGAGCCACATACCCAAGAAAACATCCAAACACCACACTGCTGCTGCACAACTCTAATACATAACATATCATGCTGTAAACACTCCCATAACGGAGACTGAAGGCATAATCACATCACTTCACATTCATATCAAAACCATGCAGAAAGTACGATTACATCTTATATACTTACCCTCACAACCGATCTGATTCACATGCTTGTACACAATAAAACCATGCTTAACTCATATACATAAATACATCGATCGAATCATTTCAAAGCCTTCAGAAACTAATAACAAATCACATGCTAAGTACGGATAATCATGTTAACTGAAAAGTCATGTTTACTAAATACAGATTTACCTTCTGAAGCCCGTAGTCATATTCATATACATATAAACTGATTCTTGCTCATTCAGATATCACATTCTGATGGCTATTTCAAAACAGAATAAAACAAACCATCAAAATACCTGCTGACTCATAATAGTGGATAACGAGTGAACTGATTAGTACCTTACGGGTACAAGTCGGCCAGAGAGTACCTTACGGGTACTAATCGAAAATCATTTTATTTTGTCACAAAAGCATTTTACTGATGAGGGATCTTAACCCGATCCAACCACATTAAAAAGGATCGCGAGGATCCGTACTGATAGGGGTTCGCGAGGAACAAGTCGTGGGACCTGATCAGGGTCCAAATCGTTCAAAGGGCGCTGCAGCTACAAAGACTCTATTAGGCATGCCTAACTATCCACTAGACTGACTCTCGCAGGTCATGCTTCACACCAATCACATTTAAGCATGGCACATTATTCATAATAAGCATATAATTCTAAAGCTTGCTTAGTAAATCAAACTCAATCCATGATGCTCAGCAAATTGTTCATATCATTAATAACATTGCCCATGCGCAATACATCAAATTATATTAATATACTTCATAAAATAGTCCAATTATAAACCTAAAGATATCACAAGTTCGGAAATTAGACATTGGAATCACCAAAGAAAACTCATTCAGCACAACACATCTGTCGCGCTCGCGATGTCTGTCGCGCCCGCGACAGAGATCATAGTCTCTTCGCTGCGCACGCGCGACGGACTTCGCGATCGCGGGAAGGAGAGAAGGGCCCGGCTCTGTCGCGCTCGCGATATTGTCGCGGTCGCGACAGAGGACAAGTATTGCTATCGCGGGGTCGCGACAAGTCGCGTGCTTGCGATAGCACAGGCCAACAATGTGCTCTGTCGCGATCGTGACGGTTGTCGCGCTCGCGACACAGAGCAGACAAGCTATTGCTATCGCGGGCTCGCGACAGCATCGCGTGCTCGCGACAGCACAGCATCAAAATCACCGGTCTCTGTTGCGCTCGCGACAGTGTCGCGATCGCGACAGAGTCATGATTCCGAAAATCTACAGAATTTTGCAAGATCTTTCCTTCCTTAAACTCACCCACAAATACACCAAACACCTCCAAAGGTCTCTTACCTCATTTCCAGCAAGTCACACATCATTAACAATATAAATCCAACATTTGTATCAAGAATTTCAATAAAACATGCCACTAACAATATCCATATACACAATTTATAATAACAACCTTATTCATCAATCAACTCAATCTCACCCACGTTAAATGTATTCATACATATGGTTCTTCATGCTAAGGTTACTCATGAGACTATCACATAATAGCACTCATCAATAAACAACCTTCATGGAGTTATATCTATTATTAATTACTAGTTAAATCATCAATCTAAAGCATACTCCTAAATTTTTCCCGACGATAATTACTTATATAGCCACTTCATTACCCTAAACATGCATAATAACTGATGGGAAAGGCACGGGATTGATCCGGGTCAATCCTAGACTCAAAAATAGAGAAGAAAAGGCTCAAAACATGTTTTTCTGTCGCGAGGTCGCGACCCTTGTCGCGCTCGCGACAGAGACTCGCCTCAGCTACCTTAACAGACTGCTTTCTACCACCAATTAGTATCATAAAAACCGACCTCTAAAACTCATTTTTAGGAAAAGTGGTCTTCTTAACAAATGTTCTCCTACGTATTAAATTTCAAAAGGGACAAGTTTCAGGTCAATGGGACATCTATAACTCCAGATATGACCTCCACAACCTATACTGGTCACACAACCCGATACAAAAAGAGGCACTACGATGTTATCAAAAATTCAGGGTCTTAGAGCAAGAATTGGCCCGAGGCTATATCTAAGTCATTTAAATTAATGGGATTCAGAGTTCTAATGGTTCAAGAATCGTATGATTTGGAGTTCTAAAACTCCCAATACAGCCTAATTACTGAAGAGAGGTCAAGTGCATTCCAACCCAGTTTCACCCAAAAACTTACTCACATGCACAATTGAGCAATTAAACCAACACTCACTACCATCATCATCTATCAACAACCACATAATCAAGAAACTTATAACATACATGAATATATATATATATATATATATATATATATATATATATATATATATATATATATATATATATAAATAAAGTTTCCCAAACCTGTAAATCAAAGATCCAAAGTCACTTTCTAGCTTCTATCTACAATCTTCCTTTCCCTTGAGCTTCCCCTTGTCATCACCAACTTGCACAAACCACAACCCAGAAAATCACTCAATTCAAACTCTAGCATATCCAAATCAAAAGCAAATAAAGAAGGAGAAGAACCACACACACACATACAAGCCAAACTAACTCTTACCTCTTCAATCTTGCTATAATACTCACCCAAAATCACCTCTAACAAGCACCACATCCAGCCAAAAGAGAAACAAAGAGAAAGAGCAAAGAATGAGGAAAAGAAGAAGAAGAGGAGGACGAGAGAGGGAGAACGGGAATTTCCAAATTCCTGTGTTTTGCTTTTTCTCTCTCTCTTTCCTCTTACCTTTCCCATTAATTGCTTCTTATCCCAAAACCACATGCCCACTTCCCATTGGTCCAAGTAATTCACTTTGACTCTCAACTCAAGTCACCATACACATGCACACACTAAATCACTTCTCATAGAAATATCCTACCTCTTAAGTTCCATACCCATAATGCACTTGATAATTATTTCTTAAAACTCATTTACATCCTACTTCCATATACTTCAATCACACTCTAACATTTCCTTATAAACCACTTGTCATCATCTTACAAACCCAAGTGTCACAATCTTGCCCAAATCACTTCCTAAGTACCATACACATGTTCCACTAGATACTTCATTTACTGAACTTATTTAATTAATTTCCTAGCAATTAAATCCTTGTTATCCATATTACTCATGCATAAATTACCGAAATACCCTTCACTCAACCGACTTAGCTGCCGATTCTGACTAGGCCCGTTTTGGGGTGTTACACACTCTCTCTCCACACTATGCAGTTTGATTAGAAGGCGCATTTATTCACATCTTGAAAGCGATAAATGATCAAATAGATAATGAAAGCAATAGATTACAGTAATACAAGGAGCGGAATACAACTCCCTTTTGTAAATGTGCGAAGCATGCATAAATCGGGGGCATTACTTGTTTTGAGGACTTTGGTCCTTACATGCATCATTATTAAAATTGGGGATCTTTATTTTGTGACGATCTTTATTTGGATAAAAATAGGGCATTGGACCCTTGCTTTTGTGTAAACTTCATTTTATTAAATATAAAAACATTGAGTCATTTTTGTTCATCAACGGGATATGAAAGGAGTACATCCATACATATAAAATGATCAATAAATAAACAAATGAAGGAAATACTTAGGAAGATTAGGGAACTAAACCGGATGAAGTCCTCTAAATATGGTAGGCAGCCGCTCCAACTCGGGATAGTCCAAGAGAAATAATATACACTCATAGAAAGTTAAGAGATGTTAATATACATAAAATTAACATATAAGAAGTCAAGGAGACTTGAAAAAGATGAAAAACGACTTAAAAGGATAGAGACAGAACCCACCGACGGCCTTCCTTAGCTGACCGACGGGCGTCGGTTAAGGTAACCAACATGTCCGTCTGTCACTCAAGGAGGGGCATCTGTAGGTGGGTGACCGACGGGCGTCGGCGATAAAGATGACCCGTCGGTCACCGCTGTCCCCGAAAAAAATAGAACGGGAAAAAAGGACCTTTTCAAAGTCTAAAAAATGAATTTTATCCAAAAGGGAGATAAGAGAGTCAAGATAAAAGGAAAAATAATGACTGATATAAAAAAAACCACTAAATAGGAAATAAATATGAGATGAAATGGAGAAAAGATCCGGAATATTTACCCTCAGATAATAACTTCGGGTGAGATTCTTGTGTTGGTTAGAGCTCCGCGCGTTCCACGAGAAGCAAAGATGAAAGATTAAAGAGAGAAAATGAGATATTTCTTCTTCAATCCCTCAGAAAATCGATCTTGGAGTCAAAATCTAAAGAAAACTAATTAGCTTTTAGTTCCTTTTGATTGATTTGATCCTTGATTCAATAGATTTCCTTAGAAAATGTGTTTTGTTGGAAGAGAGAGAAAATTTGCTTGAAATTGGGCAGAGTTTCCTCTTTTGAAAATTTTTCCAACCCTTTTCAAATGAAAAATCGGAGCTTTTATAGCCAGACACGACCGACGGGCGTCGGTGTATGGGGGAGGGCGTCGGAAGAATCCTTCTGACACAAGGATTCGTCCGACGGCCCTGCCACATCCACCGATGGGCGTCGGAAGAGTTGCGTGCTCCGGGAAACCAGGCGGCATTCTGACAGGGGCGGTGATTTTCCGACGGGCGTCGGAAAATACCATAAGCCGTCGGTGACTCGAAGCGACGGGCCGACTTCACAGACGGGCTGGCCGTCTGTGGAGGACAAAAAAAAGTCTTTTGACTCGAGAAAACCCCTATTTTCTCCCCCTCTGCCCAGGAATTGTAAAAAAAGCCTCATCTCTCATGGAACGCGGGACTAAAACCTCCAAATCCAGCCCCTCATATAGGCTCGGACATTGATTTCATCATAGGGTAACCTCTGATCCGGACCGCTCCAAGACACGGTGCTTACAGGTATTTTGATGATGTTAATAGCATGATTTAATTGTGTTTATGTGTATAAAAGTTGGGTTTTGTGTTAATTATGTGGTTTTGAATGAGCAATTTGTATTGTGTTGAAGTTTGTTTTGAATGGGAAAATTTTGGGTATGATTTTGACAAAGAAGTTCTGCAAATTTTTGAAGATGGACTGGAAATCACGACTCTGTTACGAGCGCGACACTGGTCGTGATCGCGATAGAGATCGTACAAGAAGAGTGCATGAGACGTGCATAGTGTGCACGAGACGTGCACCTTGTGCTCGAGTCGTGCTCCCTCCTGTGTCCGTTTGTTTTCCTCTGTGGGTCGCCTTCATTGGTCCTATCTCCGAGCACGACTCGTGATGGGTTCCCTTTTCCCGCAGGCGAGTCTGGCCACTGTCGCGAGCGCGACCTCCCGTCGTGATCGCGACAGTCCCCTCTCTGTTTCGAAATATTTTTTTGGAAAAATCTTCTTCTTTGCTTGGTTTCTCACTTGTGTTATGCCTCAATAAATTAAAATGAGTACCTTAATCTGTGAATTATGTAAATGCTTCTATGCATGTTAGTAATTTAATTATGAGACTTTTGTCTACCATTATTATTTAATGGCTGTTTGTGCATAAAGTACTGTAATTTATTTGTTAAGTCTATATGAGTACATGATGTTAATAATGACGGAAAATAAGTAATTTTCGCGGGGATACTAATTTGCCGATGGAAAAAATTTATGTCGGCACAACAATCGTAGGCAAATTTCCCAACGAAATTATTTTCGTCGGGAATTTTTTTGACAGAAAGTCTATTTTCGTCAGGAATTTTACCGACGAAAATAGACTTTCTGTCCATAAAATTACCAACGAAAA